>OZ038489.1:46093914-46151414 GCA_964036315.1 Acanthosepion esculentum | reverse complement strand
GCATACTATCTCCCCTTATCGAGAACGAAACCAAACAGCGTCGAGGATTCGTTGAAAGTCTCTACGTGAACAGGCTAACCAACATAAAAGAGAAGCATTTGATCCGGGCAGCAATATTTTCCGATGTGTACAGAAGCTTCATTCGAGGCTCAAATGTTATTCATTATTGGTTGGTTAGGAATTCACGATCATGTCTCTCCCAATAAGCGGCATACTAGCTCTCCTTATCGATAAGGAAACCAAAGAGCGACCCCCAAATGCCGAGGATTCGTTGAAAGTCTCTTCCGTGAACAGGATAACCAACATAAAAGAGAACCATTTGATGCGGGTAGCAATCTTTTCCGCAGCGTACAGAAGTCTTCTTCGATCTCAAAACATTTAATTTTTTTTAAATATATATTTTTTTTATTATATTGAATATGCTTTTATGCTGTAATTGGTCCTTAGATATATGGTTCAATGGCGGCATACAGGAAAACAGGATTCTAATATACAAAAATATCAAATTCAAACTAGTAACGATTCATGATCATCACCGAGCAGACCCTGAATTTTCTACAGACATATTGACCGTTTCTTCCTATTTCTTCAGCATTCTTAGAGCAAACCTGTAGTTTACACATGGTGCGACAGAAATCCCTCCCACATATATTTATCTCTTAGAAATAGTGGGAGGTATATCTGGGAGGTATAGGTGGGGGTATTTCTGAACTATAACTATAGACCTGAGAGAGAGAGAGAGAGAGAGAGAGAGAGAGAGAGAGAGAGAGAGAGAGGTGAGGGGAGACATTCAACCATGCGCAGTACGCTCAAACACACGCTCACGCTGACTTGTGTCTTCGTGTTAACGCAGCCGCCGCCATGTTCATCTACACAATTTCTCTCACATGGCTCGGGTCAACATCCTTTTTTTTTCAGGCACTTTCCAAGGTTAACGCATGATTGAATCCATTGAGATATCGATTTTGGCGTGATTCGAACTGGATCGTAACCACTTGGCCATTTACCCATAATGCATAAACATATAAGCGACAGAAAAAGTGATTTTGACAAGATGGTGAGTTGTGAAAGAGATGAACAATAATATAAGGAAAAAGAGATTAAAAATGATCAGAGAGAGAGAGAGAGAGAGAGGGGGAGAAATTGAGAGAGGGAGGGAGAAATTGAGAGAGGGAGGGATAGAGAGAGAGAGAGGGGAAGTTGGAGAAAGAGAAAGAAGGTAAAAGATAAGGAAGAAATAGTAGACACACATTTGAGAAAGAGCGAGAGACTGAGGAAATGGAGTGAGTGAAAAGAGAAGAAAATGGACGTCAACGAGGAAGTAAAAATAATGCAGGTGAATAATATCTGTTTAAGAAAATGAAGGAAAGAAAAACATTAGAGAAAGAGTCAGGTAAACAGAAGCAAAAAAAATGAAACTAATAATATAATTAGAGACAGGTGGGAAGAGAACAAGCTTATGAAAGAACAACAATACTTTGACGTACCAAATTACCCAATGTTACTTTCAACTCTTTGTCTTTATCCAACCATTTCCAAAAACAACTTCGACCCGCTCACCCAACAACCCGCCAGTAACTCCGTTCTGATTCTTTTCGCTTCATTTCGGGGCCTTATTTGTCAGAAATAATTTCCTCCGAGTGATTATATCATAATAGCCACGTCTCATTGTTGCGAAGATCACGAGAACAAGGCCGAGTCGATGAAAACATGGCGACCGGTGTCACCAGGGAAAATGGCGGAAAAATGGCGCCAATTTACCGACGTCATGTAATTGGAGAGGTCAACGGAACGCGGACAATAGATTCAAAATGGCGTACCAGTTTTTCTGCGCTGATTTTCGAGTCGTTATCTTTTTTGACTTGTGCAATTTTGTTAGCATAATTGGCGGATATGGTTGAATGCCGGTAAAATTATTACTAGGTATGAGAGCGAAGTTTTTCGAGTATTTCGAGGAACGGGGAGTGGGGTGACATTGAGGTTGAAGAAAAAGCTGAAGTTGGCAGTGGAGGCGGGGGATGGGAGCACAGAGACGAGGCAGACGAGTGACAGGTGATGAATAGAGGAGTGAGATACAGCGTCGAAAAGAGAGATGAAAGTATAACAAAGTGAAGAAAGAGGAAGGGAGGTAAATAGGTGAAAGAGAGAGATAGAGGTGTTGTAAGAGAGAGAGAGAGAGATAGAGAGAGAAAGAGAGATAGAGAGAGAGAGAGAGAGAGAGAGAGAGAGAAAGAGAGAGAACGATCAGATAAAAACAGAAGGGAGTTACGAAAAATTAACAATTTCGGAAGAGAGACAACGCTTAAAAACATGACATAATCTTTAGTAAACGCAAGTATGGACGTATTTATGTATATACTAGCTTAAAAACCGCCAGATCGGGCGGCATTTAAGCTAGATCCTGCGGAGGGCTCTTCATTGGGCCTTTATCAAAATAGATAGGGAGAAGTAGATGCGATAGGCAATAATAAACTACAGAAGAATTCAAAATTGATCGTTGCATTTAAGTATTTAAGCTTACCTTTTAAATGTTCAACGATAATTCTTCTGCTGCCATTTAATTTAAAGACATTTTGATGTACATAGGTCCTTACTTTCCGTAGAAACAATTATTTTTATTTCATGGATGACTTTAGCTGAATTTCTGTTATGGTGAAACACACCTATTCTATTGTGATTAGACTCTCCCACCTAATATAAGTAGGAGTAGTAAGAGGAACGAGGGTCAGTCGATGTCGGACGACAGTTGTCGACAGTTAGTCGAATATGAAAGTAGTCAGCGACCATAACAAGATTACTCTGCGTAATACCTATTATATCAAGTTCCTAACGTTTGGTACGTCGAACTTAGGACCGATTTTAGTACAAATACAAGTCTCCACTGCGATTAACTCCACAACAACTTTGGCGACGAGGATTCGCACTCATATGGAGGAAGAAAAAATTTGCTCGCCACAATAACTTCGGCGACAAAGTCTCGGATTCACACTTAAAAAAAAAACTTGGCAAAGTTTGTCGCAAGCCAAGACGTTAACTTAGTGACGAAAAAATCTGTCGAGAAAAGAAATATTTTTCTCGATAATACAGCTCGCTCAAATAGGAGACGAATTGCAAATTCGCAGGACCCCCCACCCTCTACAGTATTTAGACATTGTGTAAACTTTTTACGAAGATGGAGGAATGCAAAAGTCTATTCCGGGAATTCTTTAAGTTCCAGTCGGAACAACAGACGAAAATATTATAGCAACAAACAACATTCCAGATGCAGCTACAGGAGTAAACTTTCAATAGACAAATGCAATTCCAACAAAAAAATGGAACAGATGCATAGGGAGTTTCAAAACAAAATTCTGGAAATAACTGAGAAGAGGAAAGAGAAAAATCTACAAAATGATTTTTTCCCAGAGAATACAGTATGGAATTCAATTGAAATATTCACGTACAGTCCAGATGAAGAGATAACTTTTGCGGAGTATTATAAAAAATATACGGACGTGTATAACGAGGACTGCCACTCGTGGTCTGAAGGAAATAAGGTTACGCTTCTTTTAGGCAAATTAGGAACTGCTGAGCATAACAAATTGGTAAACGACATTTTACCGGAAAAAATAACGAGTTTACATTTACCGAGGCGGTAAATATATTAAGTGATTTTTTTAGTAAAAAGACATCTCTGTTCCACAAGAGGTGGAAATGTTTGAATCTGATGAAAGATGATGAACAAGACTATATAGCGTACGCAGCCAATGTGAATAAGCATTGTGAAGAATTCAAGCTGGCAGAGTTAAGCGCAGACAATTTTAAGTGCTTGGTGTTTGTTCAGGAACTGGTATCGGAAAGAGACGCAGAGTTGAGAAAATTAGTACTGGCAAAATTGGAAAGCGATCCAAGTATACGGTACAGAAATTGGCAGAAGACTGCACAAGATATGTTAGCGTAAAGAAAGATTAAAAAAAGATACAACAGTCTGGCGTTTCGCATGTAAGGAAAATACGCTACAAAGAAGAAATCAGTCTACCAAAAAGAATTCTAAAATTGCGGATTATCAAGCAAAAAGTGAAATAACAGAGAAAAATAAACAAAAACTCCCGAAGCCATGTTTTGCTTGCGGTGAACTACACTGGTACAGATATTACGATTTTAGGAATAAAAATGTTTCAACTGTAAAAGAGTGGGACATAAAAGCACGCATTGCAGGTCAAAAAATAAAGACAATAAAATAAGAAAATTAAAGTCCAACGAGGTAAAAGATGGAATAACCAGAAAATTTGTTACCGTCGAAACAAGTAATAAAAATATAAAAATGCAACTTGACACGTGGAAGAATTTGGGGAAACCAACTTTCATGAAGACAAAGAAAATCATGAGGTCAGTGACGGGAGAAAAAATACAATTTATTGGAGAATTTGTTACAAACGTCACGTTAAATAAAAAAAACGTGAAAAGCTAAACTATTTGTCATAGAAAATACCACGAACCTACTGGGTACAAATTGGATAACAGAATTTCAATTATGGGACCAACCGATGAATTCTTTCTGTTACAAGGTAGAAAGTTTAAACACCGAAGCCCAACAATTAACAACGAACCTTAAGGAAACATTTCCTACTGTTTTTTCTCCAGGGTTGGGAACGTGTACCAAGATGGAGGCAAAATTCTAGCTAAAAGAAAACGCTCAGGCGGTATTCAAAAAGAAAAGGAACGTGCCGTTTGCCTCAATTGAACAGACAGATTAGAGAAAACCGGTGTACTTAAAAAAGTTGAGTATAGTGAATGGGCAATACCGACGGTATACTTGAAAAAAAAGTCTAAAGAAATTCGTGTTTGTGCTGATTTCTCGACGGGTTTAAACGCGGCACTCAAAGACTATAATTATCCTCTACCAGCAGGGGAAGAAATATTTGCGAAGCTTAATGGAGGCACTATATTTTCGAAGATAGACCTCAGCGACGCATATCCTCAAATACCGGTGGAAAAAGAAACGTCAAAAATTTTGTTGTATAAACATACATCGGGGTCTGTAAAAATTTAACAGACTAACTTTTGGGATTAAGGTCGCGCCCGCCATTTTCCAACAAGTAATGGATTCGATGTTGGGTGGTCTAGATTTTGCCGTGGCGTATCTGGACGACATCCTCATGAGAAGTACAAGTATAGCAGAACACGTGGAGCATGTAAATGCAGTAGTTTCAAGAATACAGGATTTTGGATTTAAACTCAAGGAAAGCAAATGCGAGTTTTTTATGGAGAAAGTAAAATATCTGGGGCAGATCATCGATAAGAATGGTAGAAGGCCAGACCCAGAGCGAGCAGCGGCTATAAAAGACATGCCGGCTCCGAATGATATTACCACATTACAAAGTTTTTTGGGATTAGCTAATTATTACCAAATATACACCCCTAAAATGTATGATCTGCGGGCACGATTAAATGAACTACTGAAGAAAGGAAAACCCTGGAAATGGACTAATGAATGCCAGAAAGCATTTGAAAAGATAAAGGAAGTGTTAACCTCGGAATTATTTTTAACTCATTACAACCCGGATTTAGAGATCATAGTAGCTTGCGACGCAAGTGCGTATGGAGTAGGAGTATGCATCTTACACAAAATGACAGATGGTCAAGTAAAACCAATTGCTCATGCTTCTAGAGCACTACTTCCGGCTGAGAAGAATTACTCTCAGATAAAGAAAAAGGCGCTAGGAATAATAATTGCAGTAGCGAAATTTCACCGTTTTGTTCGCGGTCGACATTTTAAGCTACAAACTGATCATAAGCCTCTAATTTCGATTTTTGGATCGAAATAGGGTTTGCCGACGCATACAGCCAACCGACTACAGAGATGGGTACAATACTACTAAATTATAACTTCAGCATAGAGTACATACCATCGAATAAATTTGGCTACGCTGATGGGCTGTCCAGGTTAACTCCTAAAATGAGCGAACCATTAGAAGACACGGTAATTGCCTCACTGAAGTCAGAAGAAGAGCTGAAATTTACTGTGTGTAATGCAGTTCGGGAACTTCCGGTAACTCTAGAAAAAATAAAAGCAGAAGCCACCAGGGACAAGTATATCTTGAAAATAAAATAAAAAATAGTCGAGAGGGACCAGTACACAACAAATATTTTTTCGCTTTGCGATACAGTATTGTTATACAGAGAACGTGTGGTGATTCCATACACAGTGCAAAAGCAAATACTAAAGGATTTTCATACTGGTTATCCGGGCAGCACTAGGATGAAGAGCCTAATGCTAAGTTTTGTATATTGGCCGAATATGGACAGGGACATTGAGAACGCAGTGGCAAAATGTAAAGGCTGTGTTTTAGCTGCAAAGGCACCCCCAATAAAATTTAATCCCTGGTCAAAAAACAGACCTACCATGGTCTAGGTTACATGTGGATTTCGCAGGTCCACTGAATGGATACCATTACATAATAGTAGTGGATAGTTTCTCGAAATGGCCTGAGATACAAAGGATAAGAAAACCGACGACGCAAAGTACTAAAATCTTCCTGCTGGAATTGTTCGCAAGGTTTGGTGTAGTAGACACAATTGTGACGGACAACAGAACTCAATGTCGGAACAATTTAAAGATTTCTGCAAGGAAGACAACGTCGAACATGTTACCACAGCTCCATAACACTCAAGATCGAACGGGTTAGCTGAAAAATTTGTGGACACCCTAAAAAGAGCTCCAAAGAAAGCTAGGGAAATACCTGCAGATTAAGCCCTACAGAAGTTTCTACAGGTATACAGAATTACCCCAAATTACGGAACACCAGCCTCACAATCACCAGCCAAGGTGATGTTTGCACGTCGGGTAAGATCTGTCTTCGACAAATTACTACCAAAAAAGACAAAGCCAGGTAGAAAAAAATTTATTCAAGTAAAAAAATACAATCCTGGTGATAAAGTATACTTTAAGGTCTATAAACAGAATAAATCATTCTGGGAGATTGGAAAAATAGAAAAGCGTATTGGCAACATGATGTACTTGGTGAAAGGTGAAAAATTCACGTGCAGACGGCACATTAACCAGATCAGACGACGCTATTCAGACGTGGTTGACAGCGATCCCGCGGAAGAAATGCCTATGGAGGTGGTTTTCGATACGTTTGATCTAACAACGCCAGCAACGATTTTACCTGAGGTACGCCGATCCAGGAGAAAAAGAAAGGCAACTGATCATTTAAAAGTGGATCAAAAACGTAGGAGATACGCTACGATGTTGCTAAAAAAAGTTTTTTTTTGTTTTTTGGTTTTTTCTTCATATTTCCTGTAAAAGATAAAAAATAAAGAAAACTGTTTTACTCCTACGGAGTAAAGTTTTAGGAGGGGGAGTGTTATGGTAAAACACATTATATTCTATAGTTATTAGACTCTTCCACCTAATATAAGTAGGAGTAGTAAGAGGAAAGAGGGTCAGTCGATGTCGGACGACAGTAGTCGACAGTTAGTCGAATACAAAAGTAGTCAGCGACCACAACAAGATTACTCTGCGTAATACCTATTATATCAAGTTCCTAACGTTTGGTACGTCGAACTTAGTTAGGACCGATTTTAGTATAAATACAAGCCTCCACTGCGAAATAACTCCATAACAATTTCGCAATTAATTTCGATAATACCCAAATTTATTTTCAAGTTATAAAAATTGTTATCGCACAAAAAAATTAATCGCCAAAAATCACGTAAAAAATCGCCGAAAACAATCATGAAAACTTGGAAATCCAAAATTTCCGGATTGCAAGTCCGAATCCGGCTCTCGGAATGTCTTTAATTTGCTCACGGAGTCGGCCTCATTCCAAAATGGTATAATATGTTGGACTAAAAATGAAAGAATATAACATAGTGATGATGAGCTATTGAAAGTTAAAGAGTTGTGTCCCTTTAATTGAAAAAGTGATACAGTGACACGCTGACATTGGCATTTATCATACTAATAGAACCTGTGAAAATGTCACGTTCCTATGTTTTTTTTTTAATTTAAGGTGGATTATAATTGTTAATTTCGTGATAGAATAAGGTTCTTGAGAGTTTCACGAATATAAAATACCCATGTGAATTTCTCCATTACATTGTTAAAAATCTGAGAACAACTTTAACAAAATATTGCAATAACAATCTCAAGTATGAATGCAGAAAAAATTGAATAAAAAGATTGATCACAGTACCTTATCAGTCGTCTTAAACGAAACATGTATAAAAGAGGGATTGTTGCCTAAATATATATATACACGCATACTTTTTGGTGCGTATGTAGATATATAAACACAGACACCACATAGGTTCTTGAAGGTGACTGAGATGGTCGAGCGTAGCCGAACAGAAAGCAACAAAACATTGTCTTCAGAAAGTTTGTCCAGAGAAATGCGGTAGAGAATTGGACAGATAGACCATGTCGTTTTTTTTTTATCCAACTTGTTTATATATATATATATATATATATATATATAGTCATCCATAGACAGACTATTTCGCTGTATCAGCCGGAGATTCTAACCCCTAGGCTGTCGATGCCCGGCAGATAGAAAGGCGAATTTTTGCGTATTTATTTTTTCATAAACACGCCAGTTACCTAGAAAACTCAATCCG
The DNA here is from genome assembly GCA_964036315.1 of Acanthosepion esculentum. NCBI lineage: Eukaryota > Metazoa > Mollusca > Cephalopoda > Sepiida > Sepiidae > Acanthosepion > Acanthosepion esculentum. The sequence continues at coordinate 46,142,813 of OZ038489.1, read as the reverse complement.
GCTTGGAGAGTCTTGCACTATCGGCAGTAATAGTGACTGTTTACAAATTCGCGATGTTACTCCACAGTGTTCGATCAAATAACTTTTCGGGAGCTAATATCGTCATATATATATATATATATATATATATATATATATATATATATATATATATATATATATATATATGTATAAAGAAAGTTAATTAAATAGAAAGAAAGTTAAATTGTAGTTAAATAAAACGTATGCTAAACTTAATACCTCTCTAAGAGTACTTCAAGCATTTTAAAAAAAATCCAATAAAACATCTACAGGAATATGAAATTAATATGAAAAGCTAGAATATATAGGCCATTAAATGACCCATGTCCTTTGTACATACATGAGAAACTATATATTACTAAGTTTATAAAAATAAAAGTTTACTGAATCAGAGAAATAAATTAGCTATTTTTTGCCGTCATTGTCATAAATTTTACTTAAATAATATTTATATATAAAATTTAAAAAAAATATGTGACCTGGTAATATACATACTTATACTTGATATGAAAAAATAATTTTACATACTGTAAGTAATTCTAATACATTTCCTTGGTTTTAAAAAGAAATAGTCTATTAAAAATTAAAAGTGAATTTTTTTTAAAAATTGTAGTTAAATAAAACGTATTCTAACCGAAACATTCCAAAAAAAAGACTTTTAATATACAAATAGAAAAAATGCCGTAAGAATTTTTTGCCGTTAACAATAAAATTTTATACCCCCCCCCCCAAAAAAAAAACCTAGACGACATGCATCCCTAAACATAACCCCTTTTTCGAACGTAACTAATAACTGATGCAACAAAAGTTAAAGAAAATGAACACGCTACCACCCCTTGTCTGGATGAGTGGATTTCTCTGTATCCTTGGAAACAGCGAATTATGTATTTTTGCCGTGCCTTTAAAACTCAGTAAATTTAAAAATAAGTTACTCGAAAATTCGCTTGAGGATGAAATGGAACTAATGTTTTTAATTTAATTACAAAATTGAATTCGAAGCTTTTAGCTTCCATTTTTGAAACCATGGTTATTACTGTGTAGCGAAAAAAACATATTTTAAATTAGTTAATTCATTATATATATATATATATATATATATATATATATATATATATATATATATATATATATATAGTTTTAAGGCATGCTATATTTATGGGTTAAAGTGCTCAATATTACGGATAGAGTATATGTAAATATATAAGTAGATATTGAGCTCAATACTCAACGGCGATAGCTTGTTCCATGTTTAAACCCGAAGACCCGAAGATTGCGTTTAAGGCGACGGTCTATTTCATGCTAAACGCAATCTTCATGCAAGAATATATATATATATATATATATATATATATATATATATATATATATATATATATATATAATCTTCTAGCCTGAAGATTATATATATATATATATATTTATATATATATATATGTATAATCATTTATTCGAAAATTATAACATAAAAATGTTATAAAATCACTACAAAAATAACCATTTTGCTTCAACACGTCTGGTGTCTTCCCAAGTGATGGTGTTGAATATAGAATAAAGGGTTTTAAAAGGTTCAAATCAATCAAACATGTACTCGCTTCTCTAAAGTTCGTTTTACGCTACATAGCTTTAAATAAAACCTCCTTTCTAATGTATTAAAGAAAGAAAACAACTACAATTAATTTGTATCGTTCTGAAACTAAGAAAATAAATTTATATGGTTCTAAACTCCAAAAAGATTTTTAGGGTTCTCAAACCAATAAAAGTAATCTTTAATAAATTTAAATGTTTTTCAAACAAAAAAAAAATCCTTTCTGCCATGTTTGTCACACACAATGCCGAAAGTCGAAAGCCACATTTAGTTGTCAATGTTAAAAACTGAACATCGAATTTAGTTGTCTTCTGTGCTTGATGAATCGAGCTTGAAATACAACTGCGTGGCATCGCTTCACCAAATAGCCCCACGCATTCCTGATACAGCTAGCTATTCGGCGACAATCAAGGGCTAATTAATTGCTAATCAGAAATTCAACTGCCTCCCTTTTCAAGTTAAAATCAAGTTATTTCTTTTTGCAGCCATTGCATCAATTTCAGTCACAGCGAAAAACCTCACGTTTTTTTTAGTCTGGGAACGCTCAAAGAATTTCCGTATAAGTTAATGGTAATTGCCTATTCGCTTTACGCCATTTCAGTTTACGAAACGTTTCATCGCGTAAGTACGTTCTTTAAGACAGCTTTCTTCCAAGAACGTTCATTTCGTGGAAAAGCAAACATTTAAGAGACAGTCATTATATATCCTGGTTGTCACCCCACCTCCTAATTCCTTCTCTTACAGCCCTGTTTCGGATGATAAACTACATCAGGAAGTAAGGCCTCTGATCGGGAGATTGGGGGTTCTGAGGAACGTGGAACCACCTCTTAATTGCTGTTGTTCACTTGGACCCGGGCTGTTAACACCTGTTAGGGTCCCAGCTATTGGCAAATAGTGAACCCCCAAACAAAATCAAAACCCTATGAAAGTATACCAGAATACATTTTCATATAAAAAAATTATCAACAATACCTATTTATAGAAAAATGACCAACAATAAATTTTGGTTGAAGGCATGCAATTACGCTCAAACTATATTTAGTTGACGCCAAAAATTGTGTTCAAAATATTTAGATTTCGGCATTAAATAACCCATAGGGGTAGATATGACGCTAAACTAAATCAAACAACCAGCATGAAAGAACTCTTTCAGGACATTAATCCATATAATATCCTTAAAGAAATCAGACTGTATTCTAAAATATAACTTCAAGAAAACTACAACATAAACACACATATCGCCAACTCTAGTAATTATGTCCATAAAAACGTGTATATGAACAAAAGCAATTGAAAAAGCAGAATAACATATATTATTTACATTATTCGGACTGACACATATTGACATATTCGCAACGTTTTGGTCGATGTACGCTCATTCTTCAGGTGTAGCGTACAACGGCCAAAATATTGTGAATATAACAATGAAGATGGGGATAACAGTCCGAATAATGTAAATAATCATAATACCTCATCTCATAGACAAACATATCATATTTTTATTACTTCCAAGCTCCCAAGAAAATTAAATTCCAACATTAAATGACTCACAAAGAGTTGACATGAATTAAACAAACAAATAAATCAACCCTTCTCTTGCATTTGTAGTTACTATTTCGATTGTAACCCATTGCCTTGAGTGGTTTGAGAGTCTTATATCATGTGCGATGTACTAAAAACTATATATATATATATATATATATATATATATATATATATATATATATATATATATATATATATATGGATACATATACTGTGGGAAAAAGTTTTTCCACTCTGCATTCCTTTAAAAAGCACCTTAAAATGTGATATTTCCGTAACTACAGTGTATTTGCTTTAATTTTGACAAAAATAAGTACTGAACTATAAAAAAATGATCATACAACAGCATCATATTTTGTTTTCATCAATAAAACCACCACCTGCCTTAATTACTGTTTTACAAATTCTTGGCAATCTTCCCCCAAAATTTGACAAAATGTAGATGACGGACCTTCCCAAACATTCTTCAAGCACTGAAATACTAACCTCTTCCAGTCTAGCATTAACAGTGACCTACCCTACATAAAACCATAATATGCGCTTCTTGTAGTCTCGCTCTACGTCCTTACAGCAAACGTATTCAGTAAGCTTCTACCTTTAGTGGTCCTTGGGTCTTGTATTGGTGAACAATAGTGATTGGTTTGGTTTGGTTTGTTTTATGGCATATCAAGCTCAATGGGTTTTTTAATGCCGACAGAATTTTCATTGGAGGTAATATTTTTTCCTTCAAAAAATCTATTTCTGGTAATATTTTTTCCTTCAAAAAATCTATTTCTGGTAATATTTTTTCCTTAAACAAAATCTGTCTATGGTAATAATTTTCACAGCGTTGGTAATATTTGTTTTTCAGAAATGTATAGCTGATAATATATTTTTTTAAAAATGTATTGCTGGTAATATTTTTCAAAAATGTATTGCTAGTAATAATTTTTTGCAAAGTATTTCTGGTATTAAAACCTATTTTTACACTTTCATACTGTTTTGACCCTAGTTTGGGGGTTAACTATATGCCCATAGCTGGGACCCTAACAGGCGCTACCACCCCGGGTCAGGGTGGACCTAGGGAAGACCAGAAATTAAGAGTTGGTTCCACGCTCCTCGAAACCTCCTGGCCAGAGGCCATGCTCTCGGATGTAGTTTATCATCTTACCCAGGACTCGGATGTAGTTCTTCGTCATACCCAGGACTCAGATGTAGTTCTTCGTCATACCCAGGACGTGTGAACAATATTGAAAAATATAATGCAAAAGTAGTCTTATATAATAATTTCTAATGTTAACTCTATCAAAAAAATATAAGTAGTCTTACGTAGCAATTTCTAATGTCAAGTATAATAAGAACATTAATGACAGCATGTACGGATTGGAGGCCATTTCAAATTTCATATTCAGCTCTACAAAGATAAGGACACTTTATTTTGAAGCGATAATTTCCTTTTGGGATAATTTTATGTTGAGTGAAGATCTTCATAAAATTATCAATGAAGTTGAAATCTCAAACCTTGAGGTTGTTTCTCCAGTACTCTTCCACTGAGCTATATCCGTTAGTAATAAATTCGTTAATGTTTTTCAACTGCAACTCATCTCAATGGAGCTGATTGAATAAACCATATTTAAAAAGGGGGAAAAGGCACGAATTAAAATCCTTTTAATTTAATTCCAAACATGCCTCCTGATATTAAATAGATAATGAGATATAGCACAAAAGACGGAACATTTTTTATAGCCATAACCCCATCAAAAGAAGACACAGCAAAATGAACAACATTAAGAATTAATAGTGAATTTAAATGATTAAAAACGATATACAGAGACACGTAAATACACTCATGCACACGCATGCGCACAAACTCTTAGATGTGCAGACACACAAATATTCGAATGCGCATGCGCCGCCTCCTCTCCGTTCCCTTATTATGGAAGTAAATTTTCTAGATTGAAAATTTCTCTTTCAAATATTTGCATTATTTTTCAATGAATTTCGTGTAACAAGATACTTTCCCTTTTCTTTGAAAGGGAAATTGACAAAAAAATGTCGGTATATAGATTTGTGATGCTTATTCTTTTTAATGTTATCGAGAAGAAAAAAATGCACGACGACAAAATTGAAACAAAACCCCGTAAAGAAGACATAAAAAGCCACATTCGCAAATAACAAAACAGAAATTATTATAATCGCAATCATAATTATTAATATGATAATTATTACTTCTGCAGCATCAGCTATTACTAACACATTTTCAAATCAGAATGTTATAGCAGGTCATGCGGAAAAAGGGAAGATTATCGGCACCAACTCTCTTTTAGGTGTCGGCAGTTTTTTCAACAATCTTGCTGTAGCTTTATGATTGTTATCTAGTTTCTTTTACTGTTTTTTTTTTGTTTATTACATTTGTGTAAGGGAGATAGAACTCCCATCTTAAACATTTATTGTTATATCTCTCAAAAGATTACGGTTATTTTACCTTTATGTTTTCGTTCTATGTAACATCCAACCTCTGGCTGATTAAGGTGGCTATGTTTCTTTTTCTTTCTTTTTTAATCAATTCACCCTCAATCAAGGCAGTAATGTCACTAAGACGCAAGGGGTTACTCGAAGTGAAAGAGAAATAGAAGACTTTAGAAGGAACCAAAAAGCCAATCTTAGGCAGGAAACGAGGAATGAACGTCTACTCATGTTCAAAAAACCGAGGAGAAGTTTGAACCGGACGATAGGCAAACCTATCTACTCCTAATATATATAAATATATATACACAGTGCGACATAAATACCCTCCCACATATACCTCCTAGAAATACCTTTCACATAATGGCAAGACATTAGCTAGATGAAGACACCATTGCCATTATTTTTTTTGAATCAGTATCACACCATGCAAGGTAGTAAAGCCACTAAGGTACAATGTGTGGAAGAATTAGGAACAGAAAAATTACTAATGAGCGGGAAGAGAAAAGAGCAATAAGGAGGACAGTAGATAGCGATTGACATTGCATTTAAATCTTTGCAGATTAAAGTTGGCTGGAAAGCATGGAACCGGAAATGAGTTCCACAAGCGAGAAGTACAAGAAAAAAAAACTGTTACCGTAGCATTTACGGTTATATCTAGCCAGTTCAACTGTAAATTGATGAGATCTCGACGCCAGTTTAGTACTGCGCTTAAATTTTATGTCTAGGTACCATAGCGAAGAGCTCATCCGAACAATTACCATGAAAGTATTCATAGAAAAGACACATAGAGTCAACCTTAGGGACGTGGGAAAGTGACTGTAGCCGAGCCGCCAGATCATGGCCGATAATATTGCTGATTCTTCTTTGAATTTTATCAAAGAGATCATGGTAAATAGCAAGGGTCTGGTGCCTTGCGTAACGGCAATATTCTAAGCATGGACAAATGGTAGACCTATAGATATGCATGATAGATTCTGGAGAGAAAAATTGTCTCGCATGACACAGTGAACCTACTTGGATTCAATATAGTTTTTCTACTTTATATCAGCCGAGAATGTTAGACCGAGAAGGCGCAGTGAGTAATTTTTCTGGAGGTTACCATCATCCATTCTGATAGAAGGCAGATAGGGGTCTCCCAGATTATTAAGGGAGACAAGAAATACCCCCAATTAAATTGTTTCCGTTAAACTGTGAGATACCCAAACATCCTATTGGTTCGCAAGTTCAAGTGATTTTAAATACCTTAATACGAGATGTGTAAATAATCTCTGAGATATTCCGTTTTATTTGACAGATATTATTTTTAATATTCGATTTGGTCGTCATCAACGACAGCAAACTCGCCGGAACTTACTCGATAAAATGTTCAATATCTGGACCTTGTGAGCCATTCACAAACAGCACTTCTCAGCTATGGCACCATCCGTATAAACGGCACATATCTTTTTCGCTGTTTGCAAAGCGTTTTTCCTATCGGGAAATAAAAAAAGAATCAAATGACGAAAATGATTCATATTTTCATTCATTTTCATTTTCAACGTAAAAAAAAATCATTTAAAATTCACGATCCACATGCGAATCGTATAGAAAATCACAATGAATTTTTCTCACCTTTCAGAATATGCATATATTGCATAATTTCCGTGGCGTGTGAAAGGAAATTACGTTATCAATTGCCATCTATTGAAGAACAATATCAACCTTTATTCCCACCGAGTATTTATCTGAGTGTCTACTGGAACGGAATGACGTACAAGGTAAGGTGAAAAGTGGGAGTTTTATGTCTCCATGGGACTAGAGACAAAACTTGCAAGAGCCACTTCGTCGTTAATTCCTCGCACCAAACTTCTCCAATTCTAGAATGAGAAGCATTGCCAGTGGGTATGGCCTCCGGGAGATTAAGCACAAAACGAATCAAGCGATCGCCAATAAGGCTCTGGTTGGTCCAGGAAAAGTAGGAAAAATTATATTTAGATCTTTCTGTTTATAACGTATTACGCCGCTGTGACTCACTTACGTACTTTCCAACAATAAGCATTAAAAACTTCTGAGTGGATGGAAATCATGATACTAATTTAAAGATGGCGACAACTTGAAAGGAGGACAAAATGGTATAGATGTCGTTGTTACAGAAGACCAGTAAATGAAGCGTGTTTTTTTTAAAGAAATTGAAAGCGAAACTTCTAAAAGTAATATAATTAAAATAAATGTATAATATTGTTTCTTCTTTTAATTGATTGTATTAAATACTGGAGGGAGGAAGTCAGAGTGAAGGAAGCAGTAATAAAAGCAGCAACAGCAACAACAGCAACAACAAGTTTCGAGTTATACGTACAACTTGTGCCAATCTGAATCAAGCAAAGGTCTTCAATTCTTCCGGCCAAAAAGGCCAGTATAATAAATATACAGATATTTACTATCAGAAGCCTTGGAAATTTCACGGATATTGACAATTAAGACATAATATAAAGCGACATACAGATCCAGCCTTTTATTCTATAATCCGCTAAAAAGGCGATATCCACTATCCAGACATTTATCCTATAATCCGCTAGAGAAGTAACATCCACTATCCAAACATTTATCCTATACTCTTCTAAAAAGGCGACATCCACTATCCAGACTTTTATTCAATAATCCGCTAAAAAGGCGACATCCACTATCCAGACTTTTATTCAATAATCCGATAAAAAAGCGACATGTACTATCAAGACTTTTATTCAATAATCCGATGAAAAAAAACGACATCCACTATCCAGACTTTTATTCAATAATCCGCTAAAAAGGCGACATCCACTATCCAGACATTTATTCAATAATCCGATAAAAAAGCGACATGCACTATTCAGACTTTTATTCAATAATCCGATAAAAAAGCGACATGCACTATCCAGACTTTTATTCAATAATCCGATGAAAAAAAAACGACATCCACTATCCAGACTTTTATTCAATAATCTGCTAAAAAGGCGACATCCACTATCCAGACATTTATTCAATAATCCGATAAAAAAGCGACATCCACTATCCAGACTTTTATTCAATAATCCGATAAAAAAGCGACATGGACTATCCAGACTTTTATTCAATAATCCGCTAAAAAGGCGACATCCACTATCCAGACATTTATTCAATAATCCGATAAAAAAGCGACATGCACTATTCAGACTTTTATTCAATAATCCGATAAAAAAGCGACATGCACTATCCAGACTTTTATTCAATAATCCGATGAAAAAAAAACGACATCCACTATCCAGACTTTTATTCAATAATCTGCTAAAAAGGCGACATCCACTATCCAGACATTTATTCAATAATCCGATAAAAAAGCGACATCCACTATCCAGACTTTTATTCAATAATCCGATAAAAAAGCGACATGGACTATCCAGACTTTTATTCAATAATCCGATGAAAAAAACGACATCTACTATCCAGACTTTTATTCAATAATACACTAAAACGGCGTCATCCACTATCCAAAACTTTATCCTATATCAGCTAGAAAGGCGGCATCCACTAACAGATCTTATTTATATTCACGATGACTTGGGCTGGTCTTATGACCGACATAGTGTGATCTTTTTAATACAGCAAAGCAAAGGTCTGCAATACTTCCGGTCAAAAAGGTCAGTATAATAAATATATAGATATTTACTAATACTATTAGAATCCATGGAAATTCAATTAAGATATCATATAAAGCGACATACACGATCCAGCCTTTTATTCTATAAACCGCTAGAAAGGCGACATTCACTATCCACGCTTTTATCCTATAATCGGCTAGAAAGGCGACATCCGCTAACAGATCTTATTTTTATTCACAATGACTGGAGAGGGTCTTATGACAGACATAGGTTGATCTTTTTAACACGCCGTTACTAGTGAGTTGTATTATTGCAGCTGTAGTAACCTGGGGTTTAAAATAACCTATTTAAAATATTATTTAGTTCACAATTTTCTTGTTATATGTTGTCTTGAGTAATCCTATTTGGTTTTGTTAAGAGAAATAAAAATAGAATTAAGATCTTTTATTAAAAAAATGTAAAAGATCAATATTAAAAAAACAATTTGTAAGTTTAAAAAATTTGTAAAAATGGATTTTACTTCATTTTAGTACGATCGTTTAAAACGAATTCATTATCAGTCTGACTACGCTTCCATTATTTTTTGTTTTACATTTCAACCAATGGACACAGATACTGTGATCGTCGCATATTTTTCTACCACAAGGAGAAAGTTTGTACCGAAAGTAAAACGTTATAACAACGAGTAGAATGTTTTTTTACCGCAAGTAGAATATTTCTACAGCAAGTAGAATATTTCTACCGCAAGTGGAAAGATTCAATAGCAAGTAGAAAGATTCTACCTCGAGTAGAACGTTTCTACAGCAAGTAGAACGTTTCTATCACAAGTAGAACGTTTCTACCGCAAGTAAAATGTCTCTATATCAAGTAGAACGTTTCTACAGAAAGTAGAATGCCTCTATGGCAAATAGAACGTTTCTACAGCAAGTAGAATGTCTCTATAGCAAGTAGAACGTTTTCTACCGCAAGTAGAATGTCTCTATAGCAAGACCAACGTTTCTACAGCAAGTAGTATGTCTCTATAGCAGAGTACAACGTTTCTCCAGGAGGTAGAATGTCTCTAAAGTAAGTAAAACGATTCTACCGCAAGTAGAATGTCTCTATAGCAAGTACAACGTTTCTACAGAAAGTAGAATATCTCTATAGCAAGTACAACGTTTCTACCGCAAATAGAATGTTGCTATACCAAGTACAACGTTTCTACAAAAGTAGATTATCTCTATAGAAAGTACAACGTTTCTACCACAAGTAGAATGTCTCTATAGCAAGTAGAACGTCTCTAGAGCAAGTAGAATGTGTCTATAGCAAGTACAACTATTCTACAGCAAGTAGAATGTTTTATAGCACGTAAAACATTTCTGAAGTAAGTAGAACCTTTCTATCGCAAGTAGAATATCTCGATAACAAGTACAAGGTTTCTACAACAAGTAGAATGTACCTATAGGAAGTAGAAGATTTCTACAGCAAGTAGAATGTCTCTATAGCATGTAGAACGTTTCTACAGCTAGTAGAATGTCTATAGCAAGTACACCGTTACTACAGCAAGTAGAATGTACCTATAGGAAGTAGAATGTTTCTACCGTAAGTAGAATGTCTCTTCAGGAAGTACAATGTTTCTAGCGCAAGTAAAATGTCTTTATAGTAGAACAACGTTTCTACAGCAAGTAGCATGTCTCTTTAGAAGTAAAACGTTTTTACAGCAAGTAGAGTGTCTCTATAGGAAGTACAACGTTTTTATATCAAGAACAATGTCTCTATAGGAAGTAGAAAGTTTTTCTAGAGAAAGTAGAATGTCTTTATAGAAGTAGTACGTTTCTACAGGAGGTAGAATGTCTGTATAGTAAATAGAACGTTTCTACCGCAAGTAGAATGTCTCAATAACAAGTAGACCGTGACTACAGCAAGTAGAATGTCTCTATAGCAAGTACAACGTTTCTACCACAAGTAGATTGTCCCTATAGCAAGTAGAATGTATTTATTGAAAAATAAAACGTTTCTACAGCAAGTAGTACCCCTCTATAGTAAGTAGAACGTTTCCACTGTAGGTAGAACATTTCTATAGCAGGACCAACGTTTCTACAGCAAGTATAATGTCTCTATAGCAAGTAGAACGTGTTTACAGCAAGTAGAATGTCTCTATAGAAAGTAGAAAGTTTCTACAGCAAGTAGAATGTCTCTATAGCAAGTAAAACGTTTCTACAACAAGTAGAATGTATCTATAGAAAATGTAACGGTTCTACCTTAAGTAGAATGTCTCTATAGCAAGTAGAAACTTTCTACCTCATGTATAAAGTCTCTATAGCAAGTAGAACGTGTTTACAGCAAGTAGAATGACTCTATAGCAAGTACAAAGTTTCTACCAAAAGAAGAATATATCTCTATAGCAAGTAGGACGTTTCAACAGCAAGTCGAAAGTCTCTATGGGAATTAGAACGTTTCTACAGCAAGTAGAATATCTCTATAGAAAGTACAATTTTTCTACAGCCAGTAGAATGTGCCTATAGCAAGTAGAACGTTCTACAGCAAGTAGAATGTCTCTATAGCATGTAGAACGTTTCTACAGCAGGTAGAATGTCTATACTAAGTACAACGTTTCTACAGCAATTAGAATATCTCTATAGAATGTACAACGTTTCTACCAAAAGTTGAATCTCTCTATAGCAAATAGAACTCTTCTACAGAAAGTAGAATGTCTCTATAGGAAGTTGAACGTTTCTATCGCAAATAGAATGTCTCTATAGCGTGTACAACCTTTCTACAGTAAGTATAATGTCCCTATAGCAAGTACAACCTTTCTACCGCAATTAGAATGTCTCTATAGAAAGTACAACGTCCCTACCGCAAGTAGAATGTCGGTATAGCAAGTACAACGTTTCTACAGCAAGTAAAATGGCTTTATAGCAAGTAGAACGTTTCTACATCAAGTAGAATGTGTTTATAGAAGTACAACATTTCTACAGCAAGTAGAATGTCCCTATAGCAAGTAGAACGTTTCTATAGGAAGTAGAATGTCTATATACCAAGTACAACGTTTCTACAGCAAGTAGAATGTATTTATAGCAAGCACAAAGTTTCTACAGTAAGTAGAATATCTCTATAGCAAGTAGAAAGTTTCTACAAGTAGAATATCTCTATACCAAGTGGAACGTTTCTACAGCAAGTTGAATATTTCTATAGCAAGTAGAACGTTTCTACAGCAAATAGAATGTGTCTATAGCAAGTAGAATGATTCTACCGAAAGTAGAATGTCTCTATAGCAAGTACAATGTTTCTACCGCAAGTAGAATGTCGCTATCGCAAGTACAATATTTCTACAGCAAGTAGAATCTCGTTATAGGAAGCACAACATTTCTACAGCAAATAGAATGTCTCTAGAGCAAGCAGAACGTTTCTACGGCAAGTAGCATGTTTTCTATAGCAAGTACAATGTTTCTACAGCAAGTAGAATGTCTCTATAACAAGTACAACGTTTCTAAAGGAAGTAGAATATCTCTTGTTATGGTCCAATATCCTCGTCAACACTTTTATGGTCCAAGGTTAGGACCAAGGAAGAACAACACGTACACAGGTCTAGAAATAACAAAGATATACTAAACAGAATAATAATACAGGTTGTTGAAGGTGTTAGTATGACTGTCAGTCTGGTTTGGAGTGAACTACTTTTGGCACGACTCGTTCCCGTCTCGACTCGTTGCCGCGTCTCTTTTGAGCGGCGAGGTCTTTATAGTGTCAGGAAGAGTTCATTGTGTCGTTATAGGTAAGTTTCCATAACACCCCCTCCCAAAGCTTTTGTCTCGCTGTGGTCTTTAATATTTTTTTCCTCTTAGGATTAATAATCAAAGACACTGTAAATTTTCTTTTCCTGCTCCATTTCCGCGGTTCTGACATTTCTTGTGGCCTTTGCATATCGAATATGTCGAATATTGTGTCCATCGCTTCTTCCTCTTCCTGAGGTGGACCGTTAGAATCCTCTAACAACCTCTTTCTGATTTGATTTAAGTGCCTTTTATGCGAGTACTTCGGACCCTGAATTATGTAATCGACGTTCCCGATTCGTTTTTCTATTGTACCTTGCTCCCAGGAGGATGTATTTTTTTGTACATTTCAAAAAAACTTTCTCCCCTGGGTTAAATTTTCTTTTTGGTACGAACGACGTTGGTGATTGCTTTGTTTGTTTTGTTAGTAATTTGTCGAATACCGATCTAATTTTTCGGGCGAACATCACTTCCGCGGGTGATAATGCCGATGGCGTAGTACTGTTCGGTGTAATTCTATATACTTGCAGGAATTGCTGTTTTGTCTTCGTCCGGTGCATAAGTGAAGTCTTTGATAGAGCTCCATATAGCATTTTGCGAGAATGCCGTTTCATTTTCAGAATTTTGCCCTTTATTTGTTACTGCCCGTAGTAGTAATTCTTGTAGTTCAAGATGCTGTTTTTCGCTTTTCTGTTGCTGCTCGAATTGCATTTTCATTAGTTCCAATATGGTTGCCTTAAAGTCTTCCATGTTTACACCGTAATTATGTGTAAGTATTTTTCTTTAGTGTAGACTTCAGGTCTTTGTTACCTGTTGTTCTGGAACCTTAGTACGAAAAAAAAAAGTTCCTGCGTAGAATTCGTGTTTTTGTTACCACTGTAAAGTTGGTGTCCAAAAAAAAAATTCTCTTTTTTTATGTTCGCGTAGAACTTTTTTTTCTCACTACCTACGTCGCCTCTGTTATGGATGACCGATAGCAAAAGATTTTTTTATTTTTTTCTTAGAATCTCCACGTAGAACTTCATTATTTTTCAATATCCGCGTAGAACTTTTTTTTCAATATTCGCGTAGAACTTCGTCTCTTCAGTATACTTTTAGATTTCTCCGAGTAGAATTTGTTTCTTGAATGTACTCCGCGTAGAGTTTGTTTCTTCCGTATACTTTTTAGATTTTCCGCGTAGAATTCGTTTCTTCAGTATCCTCGTCGCCACTGTTATGGTCCAATATCCTCGTCACCACTGTTATGGTCCAAGGTTAGGAACAAGGAAGAACAACACGAACACAAGAGAAGAAATAACAAAGATATATTAAACAGAATAATACTACTAGATGTTGAAGGTGTTAGTATGACTGTCAGTTTGGTTTGGAGTGAACTACTATTGGCTCGACTCGTTCCCGTCTTGACTCGTTCCTGCGTCTCTCTTGAGAGGCGCAGTCTTTATAGTGTCAGGAAGAGTTCATTGTGTCGGTATAGGTAAGTTCCCATAACATCTCTATAGCAAGTACAAGATTTCTACCGCAAGTAGAATGTCTCTATAGCAAGTAGAAAGTTTCTACAGCAAATATAATGTCTCTATAGCAAGTAGAACGTTTCTACAGCAAATAGAATGTCTCTACAGCAAGTAGAATGTCTCTACAGCAAATAGAACGTTTGTACAGCAAGTAGAATGTCTCTATAGCAGGTACAACCTTTCTACAGCAGATAGAATGCTTCTATAGTAAGTACAACGTTTCTACAGCAAGTACAACGTTTCTACCGCAAGTAGAATGTTGCTATAGCAAGTAGAACATTTCTACAGGAAGTAGAATGTCTCTATAGCAAATACAACGTTTCTCCCGCAACTAGAATGTCTCTATAGCAAGTAGAACGTTTCCCCAGCAAGTAGAATGTCTCTATAGTGAGTAGAACCTTTCTACCGCAAGCAGAATGTCTCTATAGCAAGTAGAACCTTTCTACCGCAAGTAGAATGTCTCTATAGCAAGTAGAATGTTTCTACAGCAAGTAGAATATCTCTATAGCAAGTAGAACGTTTCTACTGCAAGTAGAATGTCTGTATAGCAAGTAGAACCTTTCTACAGGAAGTAGAACGTTTCTATAGCAAGTAGAACCTTTCTACCGCAGGTAGAATGTCTCTATAGCAAGTTGACCGTTTCTGCCGCAAGTAAAATGTCTCTATAGCAATTAGAACATTTTACCACAAGTAGAATATGTCTATAGCAAGTAGAACGTTTCTAAAGCAAGTAGAATGTTTCTATAACAAGTAGAATGTATCTATAGCAAGTAGAACCTTTCTACCGGAAGTAGAATGTCTCGGTAGCAAGTAGATTGTCTCTATAGCAAGTAGAACTTTTCTACCGCAAGTAGAATATCTCTATCGCAAGTAGAACGTTTCTACAGCAAGTAGAATTTCACTATAGCATGTAGAACGTTTCTACACCAATTAGAATGTCTCTATATCAAGTAGAACCTTTCTACCTCAAGTAGAATGTCTCTATAGCAAGTAGAACGTTTCCACAGGAAGTAGAACGTTTTCACAGGAAGTAGAATGTTTCTACAGGAATTAGACAATCTTTACAGTCAGATACTTGTACTTCACACAAATATCGGGACAAAATTCAGAAAATTTGGGTAGTTCTTTTTTTTAAATAATTTCACCCCAAGCAAGTCATTAAAGCTACTAATATACCTCGTATGTAAGTACATGAGAAACAGAAAACATTATTATGGCGAGAGAGAGAACGATAAAAGAACAGGAATTAAGAAGACAAAAAATAACGACTGACATTGCATCTACATTTTTAAAGTCAAACCGAGAAGCCGGAAGAGCGTTCCACACGCTAGAAGTGTCAGAAAATAAACTTAGCACAGAACTTACGGTGACATGTAGCAATTTAATCTGTAAAATCTTGAGACCTAGCTTTCAATCTAGAACTGTGCTTAGATTCGTAAATCAAAGAGGAAAGATCATCTGAACAATTACCGGGAACGTATTTATAGAAAAGCCGCAAAGAATCTACATTATTTGACAGAGGTATTCAGAAAGCTATTTGACTCATCGTGAAAATGTGATTTGGCATTACTGAATATGAAGGAAAAATATTCTCGTTACGTTTATTCACAGGTAATAAACAAAAGGACGCTGTTGAGAATCATGATTGTCAAAATCTTGAAAGGGTATGGCATTTGGAAATATCTTATATTAAATTGAAATTAGATGATGATGAAGACCTCTATATCTTATGCAATCTGCAATATTATTGGCCCTGATCTGTCGGTTCGACTTCAGTCACTTACACGCCGCCATAAAGTTGCCTCTCTGTGCCTTGTTTTTTTTTTAAATAAATACTTTCATGGTAATTATTTGGATGATCTCGTTGTTTTATTACCCCCCCCCCCGACAATGAATTGTACATATGGGGAATAGTTAGGATTTTAATAGAGACAATGAGGTATTATGGTGGATGTAGTAAGAAAGGTAAGTAAGAATGTGTTGATTTGGTGTTAGGAATATTGTTGTATGCTTGGGTCTGTGTTTGTGGCTAGCTAAGTTTAAAGTTTAGACAGAAGAAGACCGTCCCTTTCCCCATTCCTCATTTTTGGTCTTGCGCCACATTTTCTGTATTGAAGCGGAAATAAATGTCGTTCTGTGCTATGGTAACTAGACTCTATGAATTTAAGCGCTATACTAGACTAGCGTAAAGATCTCATCAATTTAAAGTTGAGCTAGCTAGCTGCAACCGTAAGTTCTATGCTAACAGTTTCTTTTCTCGCACTTCTCTCTTGTGGAACTCCTTTCCGGCTCCTTGCTTTCCAGCCAACTTTAATGTCCAAAAATTTAAATGGAATGTCAATCGCTATCTACTCTCATAATTATCCTTTTCTCTCCATGCTCATTAATGTTTCTGTTCATAATTCTTCCTTACCCTGTAACCCCTTGCGTTTTAGTGGCTTTGGTTTGGTTTGGTTTGGTTTGGCTTGTTTTACGGCATATCAACCTCAATGGGTTATTTAATGCCGACAAGATTTTTAGGATAGATTCGTATGAATAGAATATGTATTCTTTGGTTTAGATTGGTTTGGTTTATTTTGTTTTACGGCATATCAACCTCAATGGGTTATTTAATGCCGACAAGATTTTTATTGCTGGTAATATTTTTTTTCAAGAAGTATTTTTGGTAATATTTTTCCAAAAAAGTATTGCTGGTGATAATGTATTGCGGGTAATAATTTTATCTTCAAGAATTTATTGCTTGTAATAATTTTTTTTTACAAAAATGTTTTGTTGGCATTAAAACCTATTTTTACACGTTTTGATACTAGTTCGGGAGTTCTATTTGCCCATACCTGAGACCTTAACAGGTGCCACGACCCCGGGTCAGAGTGGACCTGGGAATACCAGCAATTAAGAGGTGGTTCCACGATCGTCAAAACCTCCTGATCAGAGGCCTTGCTGTCGGATGTAGTTTATCGTCTTACCCAAGACGTGGATATAGTTTATCGTTTTACCCAGGACGCGAGTGTAGGCTATCG
This sequence comes from Acanthosepion esculentum, assembly GCA_964036315.1. NCBI lineage: Eukaryota > Metazoa > Mollusca > Cephalopoda > Sepiida > Sepiidae > Acanthosepion > Acanthosepion esculentum. Next base: position 46,125,335 of record OZ038489.1, on the reverse strand, counting down.
TCATACCCAGGCCTATTCAGTGGCTTTATTGCCTTGCCGGCGGTGATACCGATTAAAATACTAATTCCCTTGGAAAAGTTATAAATCCATTATTTCGTATCTTTATACTTAATATAAGTAAAATAACAGAGTAAATTGGGTTCTATAACTCTGGATAACTCTACATTGGCACCAGGACGCATAGCAGTATTAAAGCTTGAGTCGATGACCCATACGCATTGTTTTCATATTTCATTGATAAGGACGAAGTCCCACTCAAACAGCTTCTTCTCCAGGCGTATCGCATTGAGGGTAAGACTCCCGAGTGAAAACTTTCCCGATCACTAAATATCTTAACCTCTTCAAGTCTAGGGTTAACCGTTATCTATCCTGCATACCCTCAATATATACATCATTTACTCCCTCAGGAAACGCACCTACAGCAACTCCATTTAATAACACTCTATCTTGAGTGGCTCTTTGGCCTTGGCTGAACAATAGTATGGAAAAAGATGCGGAGAAGGAAAAATCAATTCAGTATCTTTCCCAAGAAATCATGGCATTTCACAGGTAATAAAAAGGGAAGCTGGGGAGAGCCATAATCACGATGAAGGGATATGGCGTAAAAAGGTATAAATTACAATAGCTCCCCTCGCATTGATTAGATTTATTGATGTTGTTGCTGTCGCTTTCACATTTTCAGGCTTTTAAATTTCATTTAGCGTTATTAGTCTCTTTCTTAGGGTTCGTGTTTTTAATGATTCCAAACAACATCGGGTTTCTCAATTCAGACGAAACCTTTTGCTTTGTGTCGCCTCAAAAAAGAATCGGGGGCAAAAACCGCCAAGCATTAATGGCACTAAATGGAAAATGACTTGTCGAAATGGCTTGTCAATTCACAACAACAAAACCGGGAAGAATAAGGAGGAAGCGAAAGAAAAAAAGGTCGACTATCAGACTTAAGTGATTAATAAATAGTGCCTTTCTGCATTTCACATGATGATTGCATTGTTCGAACAAACTTAAGCAATAATGAAAACCTGGCAAAAATATTGAAAAGAAATTAAAATAAATAGAAAGCCTAGATAATAATAATAATAATAATAATAATAATAATAATAATAATAATAATAATAATGACGATGGTGGATTAGCGATAATATTAATGAAGATATAAAAATATAATTAAGATACCGTTTACAACAATAACGTAATAATATGAATCACGATGATGATGATGATGATGATGATGATGATGATGAGATAAAAGAATTTATTAATATGAGTGCTGATGATTCTAATATGGCGTGGTTGGTAATAATGATATTTATAGAGAAGATATAGAATAATAATTAATGTGTAATTAACAAGACAACTACTATCAGTACTACTCCTACTACTATTACTAATAATGCTAATTTCATGTCGTTCAAACAGATTACCCATATTATTAATTATGGTGATGATGATGATGAGATAAAATACATTAATATTGATAGTGCTGATGATTCTGATATGGTTGGGTTAGTAATAATGATATTAATAGTAAACATATAGAAAAATAATACCAAATATGCTACTACTACTACTACTACTATTAATAATAATGATAATAATCTTTGGCATTTTATAGTTCAAACAAATTACCCATAATAATGATGATGAGGATGAGATAAAAGACATTAATAGTAAATATACAGAAAAATAATTCAAAAGATACTACTACTATTACCGCTGCTGCTGCTGCTGCTGCTAATAATAATAATAATAATAATAATAATAATAATAATAATAATAATAATAATATTCTCTGGCATTTTGTAGTTTAAACAAATTACCCAGTTCAGACCAAACAAAATGTCGCTGTTCGTGCCGACTTAAAAAAAAAAAAACGAAAATCTAGGGAAAATATCCGGACCTTATGTCAGAGGCGAAAGAAAGTTGATGCCAGTCGTGCCCATCATTAATTTTCTACATAGAACAGTCTTGAAAAGCCTGATTAAAGGTTTGGAATAATTGAAAATATGGCAGAATCCAGAAAAAGAAGCAATATTAAAATCAGCTAAAAGACTGGAGACACAACGGAATAATGGCTGAAGAATGGTAGCGCCGAGTTCGAATTTCAGTCGAGTTCATAACATTCACTTACGTCCTTGGGAAATGTTGGAATCCATCTCTTCCCCCACCCAAGCTATTCAAGCATTCACATAAGCTTAAGCGCATGGCCATGGCTCTCCCCAAATTCCTAGCTGTTTCCTCGGTTTCTCCTTCCTTTCAGGGTGGGAGCGATGTTTGAGATAATTGCGTATTTCATATTCAAGTTTATCAAATGTTGGTACGTATTTCAGGACTTCTATTCCCTTCATTAGCCTAATATTTTTATTTATTATGTATAAAAATACATAATTAGGGCACAAGGCCAAAAAAAACGGGAGGGGTTAAGGGTTGAGTCCTGACAACCATCCTCCTGCAAGCAGAAGGAATGATTGTTAGGCTTAAGTATAATCAACCATTGATTTTCATTTTAGTCGAAATGCACATTTCTTGTCCTCGATTGGGCTCCGATGAGGGAGGATCGATAAACCAGTTAAGAACTATTTCTTTTTGCTTATTATGTTTTTGATTTCAATAATACCCCTTTTATCCCATAATCCCCTAGAAAGGCATTAACAACTTTTTGTCACTCCCCTTTTATGCTAATCTTTCCTCTTACCACTTTAGTACGTCCATTTTAATCGCTATGCAGAAGGAAGTGGGCCTAGGTTTATAGACTACGCAAAGGCGTTCGACAAAGTACGCCACATAGATCCGTTGGAACTGCTCAACAATCTTGATATATTTGGGAAAGATATTAGAATAATCAAGAACCTGTGCTGGCAGCAAACAGCATGCATGTGAATAGAGAATGAAATGAGTTCAACAGATATACAAAAATAGAAAGGGGCGTAAGGCAAGGATGTGTCTTCTCACCGGACTTATTCAACCTATACAGCGAGACAATTATGAAATTGGAAATCCTACCAGGATTCATCATTGGCAGCCACAATCTTAACAACATAAGATACGCATGTGACACAATTCTGATTGTAGACACGGAAAAAGAAATTACAAAACCTCATACAGAATGTAACGAAGGAGAGCTAGAAGAAGGGACTAAGCATAAACTACAAGAAGACAAAATGCATGGTCATCAGTAAAAAGATGAGCCCGAAATTCGAGTTGCAGGTCGGAGACACTAAACTGATGCAGGTGTGGAAATTTAAATATCTGGCAAGTGTTCTGATAGAGGACGGTAAGTGCGACGCTGATATCCGAAGACGTATTGTGATGGCCAAAGACGCTTTCCAAAAGATAGGCAAAGTATTACGAGACAGGAGGATTTCGTTAGTAACAAAGAAGAGAGTCCGGAACTGCTACGTAATATCTGTCCTCCTTTACAGCAGCGAATGTTGGGCGGTCTCCTCAAAGAAGAAGTAGAGACTCAAGGCAACAGAGGCATGGTTCTACAGAAGGATGCTAACGTTACCATGGACCGAGCGTGTGAGCAACAATGAGGTTTTGGAGAGGATGCAAACAAGGGGAAAACTTATACTTAACCACAGGAAGAGGCAGTTAAAATTTCTGGGACACGTAATGAGAAAGGAGGGCTTGGAGAATCTGATACTCACTAGGCGAATAGAGAGGATGGAGGGAACGAGTGACAAGGGAAAGCATCGCGTTGTATGCTTAGCAGGTTTAAGCAAGTGGATGACAGAACAGGGGCTGGGTGAAGTAGCAGAAGGACAAAACATATTGAGAACTACAAGGGATAGGGAGAAGTGGAGAGCCATGATCGCCTACGTCCTGAAGGGACACGGCACATAAGACTCCTGCTAAAATATGCAAATTCAGTTCTTGTCGACATATTACATATTTCCGACCGGCACAATCGAATTGCAAGTATGATTTTTAAAGGCAGGCAGGCAGGCAGGCAGGCAGGCAGGCAGGGAGGTCATTTCTACTAGTGAAAATGGGAGAGCGCAATCTCCCTACCTTCGTCCCTAAATTTGTTCCTGTATTGTTTATATTCCGTGCTAAGGGAATAAACACATGACACCGGGTGGATACTAGAAGAAATGTTTATTGTACACAACGAGTACAATATGAAATACGGTACAGTTATACACACAGGTCAATCTGGTAGTGAGTGCCACTAATTAAAAGGCCACTAATTAAAAGGTTCTTGCGTCGTCTCGCTCTCACTTCCACTTCTCTGTCCTCGAGTCTCTCGTAGACAGTGGACTTTATAGGTACTTACTACCTATAATGTAATCATTCATGGGGGTGACTGGTTATTCCATTACATCATGTATTAAACTTAAATTTAGCTGATCAATAATAAGCCAAAAATATATTATGATATATATTATGATATATATTATGATATATATTATGATATATGATATATATTATGATATCCCTTCATTTCTATACGATAACCTGGTTCTTAAAACCCTTTTCACTTACTTCCAATATTTTTCCTTTTCATTTTAACCGTTTTATACGAAGAGAGGCACCTTTCACAAATTGGTGCCTGTTTACCGTCTGCTTTAATTAATAAATGGGGAGAAAAACTAGGTTCAACGTTGTGGATTGAACTATTTTTTTGTGAATGGATCTAAAGCTATTAAGAAGGTTGTCAAAAGAGTGCAACTATAAATACTACCTCTTCGCCTACTCCTTTCAACTTTTCACAAACGATTTAAAAAAAAATAAGAGCTTTTAAAAGGCATCATAATGTACTGAATATTCGTTCCAATACCCCCCTCTCCCGATTGATGAATTGGTTCTTTTAAGAAAACTTTTTATCTCTTAAACCTATTCTTTTTCTAAAGTGTCCCTCAATTCTTCGCTATTTTAGTGTATTTATTTTTTAAAATTGTACATTTTGTAACAACATGGTTTGACCAAAGGTGATGATGGACAGTGTGATCGCAGGATCGTTTCTCATATTTTGTTAAAATAAACTGATTAAAGAAGACGTGCGACGAAGTACAGGTCGCTAGTCATTTGATTAAGTATACGTTATAGATTCATGCGACCAACAAAGTACACTTCAGATGTGGATTTAGGGACTTGAAGCAACAGAAAATTTTTTTCCCAAGATGGATATTGATAGCACCAATGATTGAAAAACGACGAAGTTTTAGAGAAAATGGAAACAAAGCGTACACTTATACAGTGGAACCTCGGTTCACGAATTTAATTCGTTCCTGAAGGCAGTTCGTAACCCGAAATATTCGTAACCCGAAATGTTCGTAACCCGAAATGTTCGTAAACCGAAATTATTTTTCCAATAGGAATAAATGTACAGAAAAAAGTCACAGTGCAATAAAATTGGAAAAGAAAAGCACTGCACAACACATGAATGTATACAACATGGCGGTCGAATCAGAAATTATTCCGTTCGGGTTAACTTGGTTCGTCTCGGTTCGGCAATGTTGTTCGACCACCGACATTTTGTTCGATAACCGAAGCATTTTCATCTCGAAGTTTCTGTTCGAAAAACGATTTGTTCAAGATGCAAGGTTGCTCTGTACTTACAATCAGAAAGAGAAAATTGACATTTCTAGGGAACCATATGAAGAAATGAGGCTTGGAGAATTTAACACTCACGTGACATATAGAAGGCAAGAAGGAGAGGAAAGCATCGACCTAAGAAGCGTGTGTAAATGGTTGGCGGAATATGGATTAGGAGAGTCTGAAGAGACACGGCACATAGAAGAAGATTGAGTTTTTTTTGTTTTTTTTTTACTCGTCGGCTTTATATAGTATACAAGAATTTAATTTCTTCTATAATCGAATACTTTATGATGATGGCGTTGATAACTAAATTCACCATCAACGTGCAGGTTCAGAACTAGCTTTCAGTCTCACCAAAACCTGCTTCCGACAAGATTGTAGGCGAAACAAAATCAGAACAGAAGAAAGTGACGATGGCGTGAATTTGTTTAAGGAAGTGACTTACACTCTTGATTTCATGATCTTCCTCTGCAGCCCGTGTGGTGTGAGACGTACATAATCCAGTTATGAACCTGCAACAGACTGACGCCTTCTGTAGCATGTCCATAATGCGTAGCCCTCTTCCTCCGATGGTTCAACCGTTGAGATCTGGTGTAATCTTCATCCACTTCTTCCACCGTCTTTGGTCGCGCTTAGCCTGGTTTCTCGTTTTCGACCTTGCCGCCAAGGCTGGTCCTACCAGGAGTTTAAAACTCACGACGACATCGTTCTATTGATTGGTCGCGCTTAGTCTGGGTTAGTTTAAGTAAAAAACAACAACAAAAATATAAAAAACAATCAACTTAATCACCTGCACACGTAACAATGACAATTTAATTAATACTGACCTTGCCCCTTCATATAGAGATCGAAGTAGCCGTTCCAGTTTCCGTCATACTTATAAAAATTTTGCATCTGGAAGATGTGATGGTAGGACGATACGATAATGTCGTTTGGGTTCCGCATTACGAAGAGAATTGTAATCGCTATCTCTCTTGTTCCACCGTTTGGGTATTTTTTTTTTTACTATCACAACAGTTAATTTCTCGTTATTTTCCTCCCTATTTATATCGTCATAGCTAACTCTTTTGCTTTCTGGAACTGTATTTCTTTAACAACGTCATTATGTTACGATGCATATCGATAAAGCATTATGGGTAGTTATGCCAATCGATCTTAATAAAAAAAACACTATGTCTTTGTTTGCAGTTAAAATTCAAAGCGATTCCTGCCAGCAGCGGTTCTGATCGTAGCCGAAGGTAGAATATATATTATAATATACATTTTTGACTTTTTTTTTTGCCTATTCTCATATTTTTGTTGCTTCCCAGCATCAGTCAGTTATGTGCCATGCATACTACATGCTTAGGCGATCATGTATCTTTCGATACATGACTGACGAGGCAGTTTTTTTTCCCCGCAGCAAGTTGCTATTTCTTTCTGCGGTAGACCAGTTACCACCCAGGTCTATAGAACCCGATCTGTCCTGCTATTTGCCCATAACTGGGGGAGAAGAAGAGGATTCACATCTTTCCCATTCACGTAAGTGAATGTAAGGGATTCGACTGGAATTCGAACTCGGCTCTCTTCGAGCCGCTATCCATTACTCCACCGTGCCTCCCCAGCGTAGCATTTTATAACGCCATCCAGTCCTATCATCACCACTATCATCATAATCATTGTTATTACTTACACCTTTTTTAATCACTTTTACCCGATCATCATCATCATCATCATCAATTTTACAATTTTAATCATTTTCTTCTCCTCTTCAATATTATTTTAAAATTTTAAGGTCCTCATCTCCGCCATCATCATCATCATCATCATCATCATCATCATCATCATCATCATCATCATCATCATTTTACAGCTATAATCGCTTTCTACTCCTCAGTCATCAGCATCATCATCATTTTAAACTTCTAATCACTTTCTCGCCTCCATCATCATCATCATCCTCATCATCATCATTGTAAAATTTCGAATGGCCTCCTCTCCTCAATCCTCCTCCACCTCATCATTATCAATAGACAACTTTAATCATTTTGCCACCTCCATCATCACAATCTTCCTTATTTTACAATTGTAATCACTTTCATTTCACCCCTCCATCATCATCATCATCATCATCTGACCATCTCCCGCCATCCTCACTCTCCTCCTCGTCATTTTACAACTTTAATGAATTTTTTCCCCTCCATTTTGCAACTGGAATAACTTTTTCTCCTCCATCATCATCATTATCAAATTTTAATGAGGATAATGATGATGATGATGATGATCGTCATCATCGTTATCATCTTTGTACAACTGTAATCACTTCTTCCCTTCCATCATCATCATCATCATCATCATCATCATCATCATCATCATCATCATCATCATCATCATCATTACCAGCAGCAGCACCAGCTTTTTAAACTGCCTCCTCCTCCTCCTCCTCCAAAACCATCATCACTGCTACCAATCATCACCTCCTTCCTTGTCATTGTCGTCACAGCACTGTCACTATCTCATCCCCTACTATTCACAGAGGCGTAACACCATTGACGACATATTTTCTCGCTACTGTCACCATTCCATTCCCCCGTAAATGATTGCTACCACCATCACCACTAATATCATTATATTACTGTCACCATCCATTCCCACCCCCCTAACTGCGCCAATCTTCATTCATATCATCACAACTGTCAGCGCTTCCATCATCACTATCGTCCTGTTAATCAACAGCAGTGGAAACGTTAGTAATGAGGGCGGGTTCAAAAAGCCGTACAATGAAAGATATCAATAGTACTAAAGGGTAATTATTAAGATGAAGAAGAAAAAAAATCCCTCTTCCATCGTCTTTCATATCTGCATATGTTCCTCTACTCCCTTCTCCGATTCCAAATCTCCGACCTCTGTTCCCCTTCCGACTTGTAATGTACACAGGGTTGTGGGTGGAGAGCAGGGTTCACGTCCGTAGCACTTTGTATTCGGTAACTCTAATTTGCGAATTAGGTCCATCAGCCGACATTTTCGAATAATAACGCTTTTCTTTTGCCTACTCTGCAGCCGTCATTCAACGCGATTTCCCGGATCGGGCTTTCTATTTTATTTGATTTTTTTTTTTAAGAATAGGAGCGGGGTTTCCTCTATTCCTGTCCATGGCCTCCGCTCACCTTCCCGAAATTCATTTATGTCTGCCGCGCCCGCTCCGCCTGTTCTTTTTCCTTACGGCTCCCCCTCCTCTTCCCTTACTCCTCCTCCTCCCCTCCTTCTTCTCCCCTTCTTCTTCTTCTTCTTCTTCTTCTTCTTCTTCTTCTTCTTCTTCTTCTTCTTCTTCTTCTTCTTCTTCTTCTTCTTCTTCTAATCCGAGTCCCAATAAGGTCATTTTCTTTCCTCAACCGTCGTTCCATTTTTAGAGAACTAAAATATAAAAAAAATTAAAATAAAAAAAGAAAATAATAGTAAAAAATAAAAACACTAAATAGAATTAGTAAATGCATTCCTTCAATTACTACATCTATTTTTGCTGCTGCTGCTACTATTACTACTACTACTACTACTACTAAAAGTAATATGATAATGAAGTAAGTTGTCTTCAAATGACTAATAATAATAATAATAATAATAATAATAATAATAATAATAATAATAATAATAACACTACGCAATTCTATAGCCATCAGGAGTTATGTAGTGTAGAATTAAAAGCTGAAACCGAAGGTTTTATTTTTGCTGCACATGACCAAGCAAACACACTGAAATATTGTGTTAACCCGAAATGCAGATTCTGGGATGAATATCTGGAAACAATTGGCCATCTTGTATCAGGTTGCACGTCATGAGTATTCACCGAATATAAAAATCGGTTTGACAAGGTGGGCCAATATCTGCAACTTTTACGGGAAGGAATCTGTAAGAAATCTGTATGAATATCACCAAGATATAGAACGATAACTATTTTATAGGACTTCACAATACACACAGAGAGAACAATCAAAGCTAATCGGCCAGACTTCGTGATCAAAGACAACAATAACACAATGTGCTGTTTTATTGACATAGGATTTCCTGTAGATTGTAATGTATCGCTGAAGATCTTCAAAAACTATTAAAATACAAGGATCTTGAAGTGGACAATCTAAAAAATGTGGCACATGATGACATAAATAATTTCAGTTGTAGTTTGATCCCTCGCGTTGATTGGGAAAGCTTCCGATAGATTCACTGAAGGGATTCCTGGCAGCCAATGCCTTAAAGAAATGCACCCCCCCCAAAAAAAACAAAAACAAAAAACAAAACAAAAAACTGTACTCACAAGTCCAGCTCGTACATTACGAAAAGCTTTATCAATATAAAATGTGTGTGACTTTTGTTATTTTTTTTTTTCCAAAATGACCAGTGGAAAATGTCATGAAGCCATTTCTGATCATCGGGTTGGGATCCGGAAGGAAATGTTTATACAACTTTAAAACGTTGTTTGATTGTTAATCTTTCCATGGTTGAAATAGCCAAAGCCATAAGTTGTTAAATCTGAAAGAAAAAGAAAAAAAATCATTAAACTTTTAAACTTAATTCACATTTAAAATCGGTTTAAATTATTGAAACACCATTTATGCAGTGATCTCCAGACAGACTGTTTCGCTGTATCACAGCTCATCAGTGTGCCTAGTCATGCGATTGCTTCAAGTCGGGATAGAAACCCGACTGATTTGATATCACCTCTATGCTATCAGTACACGCTAGGAAGAAAGGGAATTTTTAACACATTATATACCCGATATATGCATTATCGGCGAATAGAGGGCTCGGTTCATAGCGAAGAGCTTAGCATTAATCATCCAACAAATTCTCTTTCTTCCAAAAGTACACAACCCACGAAAGGTAGCATGCATATATATATATATATATATATATATATATATATATATATATATATATATATATATATATATATATATATATATATATATAATCAATTTGTATGTATATATATATATATATATATATATATATATATATATATACATAATCAATTTACATATATATATATATATATATATATATATACATAATCAATTTACATATATATATATATATATATATATATATATATATATATATATATATATATATAATACGGGATACGAGCACGAATGGATTGATGGAATGATTTGTTTTTATTTTACGACTTATCAACCTTTTGCAGATTGTTTAAATCTGGAAAATATTTTTACATTCGAAGAATTTTGGGGCGATAATAATGATTTATAGATACAAGTCTTACAAATTAACCCATAGCTGGAGGACAAGCGGTGGATTCATATCTTTCTCAAGGATATCTGCGCGTAAGTGAATATAACGGTCACCCATCTAGGTACTGAGAAGTTTTGACGTTGCTTAACTTCGTTGATCGTACGAGAACTGGTGTTTCAACGTGATATGGCCATAAGCCATCATGAATGGATGGTTGCTTCTAAATTTGAAAATAATGTAGTTAATGTTTAATAATATAGAAAACGCTATATACCAGAACATATGACTATTATATCAACTACTACTAGGTATAAGATAGCAAAAAGATGAAAGAAAAAATAGTAAAGAATTAATAAATTATTTATATAAAAAAATCGAACTTCTTATAACTATTATTTAAACTGCTACTATGTTTAACGTAATTGATTTAGAATTAAAAATAGTACAATTAATAATAAAGAAAATTAATTATATAAGAAAATCGGACGCCTTATGATTATTACATCAACTATAACTAGGTATATTACAGCAACAAAATTAGGACGAAAGAAAAGATAGTAAAAAAAACAATATAATAAATAAAATTCCCTCTTACCGAAAATCGGACACCTTACGTGTTGTAATCTAGGGAAGGTTACTGAATAGAAAAATCACACGAAAATTGGTAATGAACGATAATACTTAGAACAAGAACAACACATATAAGGTTCGCCAGCGGCGCGTAGAAGAAGTAGTCAATTTCTAGAAGTAAGTCAAGTGAATTCCACAATGGATCTCCAACCGCAGACCAACACATACAGTATTCACTACTGTATTTAAGGGAATAAGGGCATACCCATTAGCGTCCGTAGGTATGCTACAGCATTATGATAGTTACATCAACTAGTAATATCATAACCTAGAAAAAATAGGATGAAAGAAAAGTAGTAAAATTAATAAATCATAAAAATGTTTGTAAGAAATTTAGATCACTTATGACAATCATATCTACTGCTGCTACAAGTTATATACAATATCTGAAGTTAAGTTAAAGCAAAATGACTAAAATTTATTTATATCAGAAAATCGAACATCATAGTACTATTATATCAACTACTACTAGGTATAAGAAAGCAACTAATTTAGAATGAAAAATGATAATGAGTCATATGTGAAACAGAAATGTTACAATTATCGTTTTACGTACAGCGGACGAAGAATTAATGTACAAGAACATTCTTCTGGGTACAAATTAATTTAGCAAATAAACTATTAATTAAAATCATTGCAGTTAATGAACATGCATTTTTCTCGATCTGTCAGACAAATTTGACATTTGCTGAATTCATTCCCGTCATTTTTCTTTAGTCTCGCCGTTTACGATTCAAGAATGAGCCGTTAATACATTTAGCGAAAATATCATGAAAATTAATGTGTTTTTACTTTCGACAATTGACCGGATGACTTTTTATGAGTCTTTATGGGTGGGATCTTATGGTTTCACTTAGAATCAAATCGGAAAATTAAAAAAGGAGCTTTTATAAAAAAATATATTCAAAAACAATCTGTAGACAGGCTTTCATTCCCTAAATTAATCCATTATCAAAATTAATTAAAATACAAAATATTTTAGAATAAAAAAAAATATAATAGGAAAAATAAATAAAAATACAAAGTTTTCACCTAAAAATTCGGATAACTTATGAGTATCATATCAACTACTGCTAGGTGCAACTTAGCAACAAAATTAGGATAAAAGAAAAAATAATTATAAATTACTAATGAAGAAAATACTTTATTCCAGAAAATCGAACGCCTTATGAGTATCTTATTAACTACTACTAGATGCAACAAAATTAGAATGAAAGAAAAACAAAAATTTAGATTAAATACTTTGTCTAAAAAATCGGACAACTTATGACTATTATATCAACTACTACTAGATATAAACTAACAAAAATGAAAGCAAGGAAAAAAGAAAACAGAAAAATGATACATGTCAGAAATTCGGACAACAGATGAGTATTAAATGGCGTAAAGAACTGGCAACATACAGCGTGAACAATCTTCTGCCTAGTCAGTCATGATCGCCCAAGCCTGTAATACGTATGACACTTAACTGACTAACTGATGACTATCAACTACAATTAAGTATAATATAGCAAGAAAATTAGGATGAAAAAATAGTAAAAAAAAGAAAGAAGAAGAATGAAAATACTTTACGTAAGAAAAATGTTTAGTCTTGCTGTTTATAATTCAAGAAGGAACTGGTAATATATCTATAACAATATCCTAAAAATTGTTTTCATTTTCGAAAACTGAGCGGATGACTTTTTATGAGATTTTGTGGGATTATATATTTTTATTTAGAAACAAATGACAATGTAAAAAAAATTATAGAATATTCCCAATCATTTCCAGTAGATCGGGTTTCATTTCCTAAATTAACCTATTAACAAAATTAATTGAAATGCAAAATACTTTAGAGATTTAAATTTTATTATAACACACACACACACACACACACACACACACACACACACACACACACACACACACACATATGTATATGTATATGTATATATATATATATATATATATATAAGCCTATCTATCTATTTGAATGAGGTAATTTTGAATTTCCATTCTATGTAATTTATATGCTCTGTTATAATAAATACATTGAGCTCTTTTTGCGGATCAGTTTTATATCATTAGGATTCACTTGGATTATATACCAACGATTATTGCATATATACATACATACATATATATATATATATATATATATATGTATGTATGTATATATATATATATATATATATATATATATATATATATATATATATATATATATATATATATATATATATATATACATTTGCCTCACAAAACTTTTTGTCTACGTCACAGCATTCACCAATTGTCTCTATGAAAATTGAAGGCTTGGACTTTCGAAATGAACTTCGGACAATTTCTAACGGACTTTTCTCCTTGTCTGAGAAAGATCATTCGTATTTTGTAAAAGTTGATCAGCAAATGGGCACAAAATGTCTGTTGTCTTTATTAATATTTACTTTAAAGAAGGTTTTCTGCCTAAGTATGCCGAATATAATATTAATATTAATAATAATAATAATAATAATAATAATAATAATAATTCTATCTATAAAAATAACGTACAAGCAGTGCGAGAAATTTCATAGAAAATATGTGTCCGCTGACAGGAATTGAGTCTAACTCCTCCAGTAAACCGTCCTATAGCCTGATGTGCTAAATCAGTTAGGTATAGAGGAAGCGTCTGGTTAACAAGGTCGAATTACTGCCTTTAAACTACAAATTTCCTATGATTTCACTCGAGCGCTCATATCTGCTCGAAGCCTATCTTAAGATAAACTAATGACATCATATATTATGAAGTGGACTAAGTGTAAAAATTATTTTAATATATTTTCTGTTTGTACGTTATTTTTTATAGATACAAATATTTAAGTAAATGCTTTGTTTATAATAAACAGTATTAACAACACTTACCAGCCTGAAAGTCCGGGAAATTCCATAGAAAATATGTGTCCTCCGACAGGAATCGGACCTCTATCCTACACGGAACCGTCATATAGCCTGACGTGTTATATCATTTAACTACAGGGGAAGCGTCTGGTTTCTATGAAACATTCAGGCCGGTAAATATTGTTAATACTGTTTATTATAAACAGAGTATTTACTTAAATATTTGTATCTATAAAAATAACGTACAATCAGAATATATATATATATATATATATATATATATATATATATATATGCTTACGGCCATATCACGTTGAAACACTAGTTCTTATACGAACACCGAAGTTAAACAACGTCGAGGCTGGTCAGTACCTAAATATTGCTTGAGGTAAGTTTTGATGTCATGGTGATATAATGTATAAAGGCTTGGATTTGTTAATAGGAGAGCCGGGTTCTATTTCCAGTTGGGTTCGTTATATTCCCATACACGCAAATACCATTTGGAAAAGTATGAAGAACTCTGGCGTAAATAAACGAACAGACTACTTAGGGAAAAGCACAAATTATTCTCTGTTCACCTAATGCGATACATTCACGCAAAATGGCCACAGTATTTGCTTCTAATCATTGAAATAAAAGCCGTCCTTGAATTGGATTTTCAAACACGGGAAGTAATCTTTAACATATGGCGAGAACATTGTTGATGCTATTTACATTGTTCGTCCTCATCTTTGTTGCCATATTTATCACAACGTTTCTGCCGTTGTACGCTCCGGCCTTCTTCAGATGTTTGGAATGTCGAACTGAACTCTTTATTTCGCTCGCTGAGATAGACTGTTCCAGTTTCACGTGCCATGTCTAATGGATGTCAATTATCAGTTATCTCCTGTTAATTCCCCTGCCTTTACCAGGTAATGAACTCACACTCTTTGCTTCTAACTAACGCCTTTTTCCACTGTGCTGTCTCCTTGAGGACATCTGTGTATGAATTTCTAGGACTTATAAACCTAATGTCTTCAGCAATCATTTTTACCAGTGCTCATATTGCAATTTTTGCTGTTATCATTTCACGTTTTTTACCAGAGCTTATATTGCAATTCTCATTGTTATTATTGCTTTTCTCTGGCACTCGTTATTTGTTGATAGTTGAAAGATCTGAAGTTCTTTCATTGGCTAATGATCGTCTTATTCTAGGGGAGAGATGTAGAAAATACAGATCAATTCGATTATAATTGTGAGATCTACTGTTCTTTGTGCGGCCATTGATTTCTTAATCTAGACCAGTGGTTCCCAACCGATTTTGGGCCATGGCCCACTTTGGTATTTCTAAAATTATGATGACTCCTGTAATATTAAATTCTTACATATACAAAATTTTACTGCAAGTTACGTGAGGGAATCTTAAAAGGCCATTAATTTGGTCTCTAAACAAGCCGCCATCGACGATTGCGTCACGCGCTCACCTTTGTTGACCGAGACACACGAGTGCGGGGAGACAGGAAATACCCTGTATGCCAATTACACCGGTACGTACATACACACAAAATAGTTTTATGTATGCATCCGGTATATGGGTCGTATGTATTAACACGTATTAAGATTAACACTCTTACCCAGACTCGCTAGAAAATAACTCATTCTCGAAATTTCCCAGCCTCCCAAACCCCTCGTCTGTGTCGTGGGAGGTGGAAACAGGTAATGCTGTCCAACGGGGCACTGGTGAAGCTGTGGCTGGCTTAGCAGGCCGACAGTGGATAAAAATTGCTCAAAGAAACAAAAGGAGATACAAAGAGCGACTCAGTAGCAGGCACTCTCAGAGCCCACGAGATATCTCTCCTCCAGGCTACTCGCCTTGCCGCTCACACACGACTGTGTCTCCCTGCGACGCCTAACACCACAAGCGGAAGGAAAAACTAAACTAAACTACTCGAATTGCCCCCTTATTCTGTTGGTATAGTAAGCCGAAGAGTGCACATCCTACGCATGCCTCACCAAAATATTACCATGCCCTACAGGTGGAGCATGCGCACTACGTTGGGAATCATTGGTCTAGATGTCAGATTATAATATATATACTCGCATATCATGGTATTTTTATAGACTTAATTTTGAAGCTAATTTTAAGAGGGTCGCATCACCTACGAGATATAAAAGTAACGTATGCACTGTTGGCTCTGGCTACACCGTTGACCAAACTATATATCCACTTACTGTAGTCAAATTAGCTTCAAAATTAGCTCTTCAAATGTCGACTTATACACGGATATTAACGGTAAGTTTATTTTTTTCTTGTCTGACAGCCTGGAAAGGCAAGGAAAACAATTACTCTGTATATGGCATACTAGATTATGTGTTCCATTATTCTGTCGTTCCTAATACGTGTGTTATAATTCAGTTATGTTTATCATTGGCGTGTCCTTTGAATATATCCGTCACTATATCCCATCTACGGTTTTATCACAAGTAATTTCTTTTTTGGATGCTGAGTTTTAAATCTTATTCAGCGAATACCTGAGCGGTTGCCAGAGTTTTAAAAATTGGGACACATTAATTTCCCGCGGGATTTCTCGTCATTCGCTCTAAGATTGCAATCACTGTTCTTATGATTATAATCGATTAACTTGTCGGAAAGGCTTACAATACGCCGATTGCATCCCTTTCAGAGGATTAAGACCCCCCTGTCCGCAACAAAAGGGACCACGTTCCGGTTGAATGCTTACAAATGCATTTATAACCCAGACCTTTTTCATTAAAACATAAGCCAAATCTATGTCTAGCATTTAACTCAAAATGTAAACTGGACCAATGCCTACCTTTTGGCTCAAGTATAACCTGGACCTATGTTTCCATTTGACAAAGTCAATTTGGGCCTTCTCAGGTGTATACTCGACTTACATCTACCTTTTGTCTCAAGACTAAAAAGGGTTTATGTTTACCATTTGACACAAGTGCAAATTAGGACTACTCAAGTGTAAGCAGGTCCATCGTCTGTCTTTTGTTTGAAGTATAAACCGGGCGTATGTTTGCCTTTGGCAAAACTGCAAAATGTGATAACGCAAGTGTAAGCAGACCCCACGCCTATCTTTTTGTTTGGTTTGTTTTATTTTACGGCATATCAACCACAATGGTTATTTAATGCTGACAATTTTTATTGCTGGTAATATATTTTTTCTTCAAAATTCTATTTCTGGTAATATTTTTTTAAAAACTCTATAGCTGGTTTTTTTTTTTCAGAAATGTATAGATGGTAATATTTTTTTCCACAAAAATGTATTGCTGGCAGTAATTTTTCTTCAAAAAATTATTGATAGTAATAATTTTTCTTCAAAAATTTATTTCTGTTAATGATTTTTTACAATGTATTTCTGGTATTAAAATCCATTTTTACACTTTGATAGTGTTTTGACCCCAGTTTGTGGGTTAACTATTTACCCATAGCTGGGACCCTAAAAGGTGCTACGACCCCGGGTCATGGTGGTCTTGGGAACACCAGAAAGGTGGTTTCACGCTCCTCAAAACCTCCTGATCAGAGGCCTTACTGTTCGATTTAGTTTATCGTCATACCCAAGACGCGGATGTAGTTTATCGTCTTACCCAGGACGTGTCTATCTTTTGTCTCAAGAGTAAAATTTATTTACTTTTTGAGTCTGGTATATCTTTTAATAGAATTTCATTTTTTTTTCTTTTTATGTGTCATGTCCTTTCAGGACGTAGGCGATCATGGCTCTCCATCTCCCTCTATCCCTTGTCGCTCACAACAAGTTCCTTCCCTCTGCTTCCTCCCTCAGACCACGTTCTGTCATCCACTTGCTTAAGTCCGCCAGGTATGTCACGCGTTGTTTTCCTCTGTCTCTCTTTCCCTCTATTCGACCCGTGAGTGTCAGATTCCCTAGGCCCTCCTTCCTCATTATGTGTCCCAGAAACTTCAGCTGCCTCTTCCTGGTATTAAGTATAAGCCTACTCCTTGTTTGCATCTTCTCTAAGATCTCATCCTTACTCACACGCTCTGTCCAGCATCCTTCTGTAGATAACAGAAGTGTATACTGGACCTATTTCTAACGTTTTGACTTAAGGTTAAATCGGATTTATGTCTACCTATCTAGTATTTCTTTGCGGTTTTTATCTTATAAGACATTAAATAGCTCGTTAAATTAACCAAACAAGTCAACTATCTTCGAATTAGTCAGGATCCGATCAACTGCCAGAGTAAGAAGATCCAGGAAAAATTAATTTCTCTAGAGTCCCTCGCTTAAAAGTAATTAAGGAAATAATAACAACGAAAATTGCAATATGAGTTCTGGTAAAAAAACAAATGCAATGATAACAGCAAAAATTGCAATATAAGCACTGGTAAAAAACGGTTGCTGAAGACATTAAGTTTATAAGTCCCATAAATTCATATACAGATGTCCTTAAGAACACATGGCACAGTGGATGAAGGCGTTGATTAGATCCAGTGACAGGACCCAAAGAGTTGCGCGTTTAATACCTAGTTAAGGCAGTGAAGAATTTGGAGAGATGAATTAACAGGAAGTAAATGACATCCATTGGAGGATTCAGTTTGACATTCCGACCAGCCGAAGAACGGCCGAAACGTTGTGATAAATATGGCAACAAAGATGAGGACAATAGTCCGAATAATCTTAATAGTGTATATAATACCTAATCTCAGAAATATAGATAGATACTAAAGAAATCTTTATTATACAGTTTGTATCAAGAATAAATTTTTTTAGATGGTCATTTATGTTATTTTTTTTGTATATAAATGACCACAAAATGTTAACAGATCTTCACAAATGATCTTCCCATTCTTCTCTTGATTTGGCCGAAGCATAATCTTGAACGTCACACTTATCTTGCGAGCGACATATCCATTCAGTCGATTTGAAATCTGCAGAAAACATTTGAACAGAAATGAAACTAGATATCAGTCCTCGTTTACCAGACTTTCCGATCGATAGTCTGAAGGCAGCATAGTCTGAAAATAGAAAGGGAGACAAAATCTTTGCGGTGAAAAAAAAAGAAGTGTGCCAGGAGGTCTTTGCGGCTTTTGAAAGGACGGCTTTGACTTAAGGTCAGGAAGCAGCGTGAAAGGATCTTTTCAAATTTGATCGGTATTTAAGCGGAGACGAACATCACTCTCATAAGCAATATGAATATAACAGGCAGGTAATTCATTTTGCAGTGCCTCACCCTGCTCCGCCCAGTCTGTCGTTGTAGAGAAATGACGTAATTATTAATACACAGAACGTATTCAATTCAAAGGTTTCTGATTGGCTACTCTTTTACGAAAATATGATTGGCCTCTGTGCGCGCGAATCCCTGCTGTGATATTCAGAAAGAACCACAAATAAATACAGTTGCAGTCATCTTGAAAGGATAGAAGGCAAAAACTCTCTCAGAATTACACAGACGCGCATATATATATATATATATATATATATATATATATATATATATATATGAAAGTGGACATTGAAGGCAGCACCCAGATGAGACAGTTTTGTTTCATGCTAAACGTAATCGTCAGATTTTATATTTACATACGTTCTAACCCTGTTATTGTTCCCTTTAACACATAGATGTAGCATACCATAAAACTATATTTAGTATATTATATATATATATATATATATATATATATATATATATATATATATGAAAATTTCTCAAAGTTAACTTTTAGAGAAGACAATCTTTATAAATCAATGACAATGGACTTTTTCAAAGCAAAAAACGATTTCGTTTTTTGCTTTGAAAAAGTTCACATTGGACAAAACGCGTCAGCAGTTACTGTTTTCCTATTGTCATATATATATATATATATATATATATATATATATATATATATATATATATATATATATATATATATAACCTGTATCTGCGCGATTATTTTCGACAGACTTTCGTGTTCCTGGCTCTTTCTTTTTTAAAACCTTTTTTTCCCTTCGTAATTGATTTGGCTATTGTTAAATCAACATATATATATGTAATGCTAATGTCAGTGTGTCATAATGTGTCGCATCTTTTGAATTAAAGAAGCACAACTCTGAAACTTTCAATAGCTCATGTTACACAAAATTTTGGATTCACAAGTTTTCATTACTGAGATTGTTTTCGGCTATTTTTCACGTGATTATTTGCGGCGAATTTGTTTGTACGATAACTATGTTCATAAGTTGGAAATCTATTTGGGAATAATCGAAATTAATTGCGAAATCCAGCGAAAGTAACCCATGAAATAAAAATAATTGTTTGTACGGAATGTAAGGACATACTTACATCAAATTGTCATTAGATTGTGGCGGCAGAAGAATTATCGTCGAGCTTTTAAAAGGTAAGCTTAAATATTAATGCAATACATAATTGTAGGGATCAGTTTTGAGTTTTTCTGTAGTTTATTGTTGTCTATCGCGTGCGGCAGCAGACACCCTCGCAAAAAGAAATCCTCGCCAACGGGGGACCAGATTGCAATCAAAAGAGCCAAGGCTGCAGCGAGGAAAAGAAAGTCGCGTGCAAATGAAAACCCGGATCAAACAATGATGAGAATATGCAAAGACTTAGAGACTCCCAAACTCTTGAACAAGCCAAAGGCTCAATCAAGAGTCCGCCGCAGGATCTTAAATAGGCCGATAAGGCGGTTTTTAGGCTAGGCTAGTATATATATATATATGTGTGTGTGTGTGTGTGTGTGTGTGTAATGAAAAGTTTGGTAATCCGTATGGATAATACCTAGGAGGAGGATATAATCCAGAGAGCTCAATGTCAAAACGGACAAATTATTAATTCAATTTAAATAGAAAACAGACAGCCTTAAGGGTTCATTTTTTACAATTTATTTCCCCAGGTATGTGGTTTTTCCCTGGTTCATCAGACCTCACTTCCAATGGTGAAAAATGTTTTAAATTTACATAGAATTTTTAGACATTTTTGAGGGGTAGTTTTAAGTTGATGTAAGGTGATTTATTTTTTCACCCTTGGAAGTGTGGTCTAATGAACCAGGTAAAAACCGCATACCCGGGGAAATAAATAATAACCAATGGAACCCTGTTTTCAATTTAAATTGAATTAATATATATATATTGAATTAAATAAATTGAATTTATATATATATATATATATATATATATATATATATATATATATATATATATATATATGATAAGATACCATGAGAAAGATTTCCCATCCCTTTCATCATCAAGACAATCTCACACTCAAGTTTCAAGACATACAAAGCGGGAAATTATCTCCATAAACGCAAACGGACTAAAATAAGAAATTCAGCGAGCTGCAACAAGAAGCGGGTCCGCGTTTTGCAGAAGAAACTCAGTAGGCTGGTTCGCAATGAATAGGAGGAGATTTTCATAATGGGAACATGACTGCCAAGGGTACAGAAGCTCATGTATATATATATATATATATATATATATATATATATATGAAACGATCACAAGTCCCGTAACAAAGTAGGGGCACCACATGAACTGCAGCAACAGTAGGAGTGGTGTGTCTTGGGCGTGGTAGTCTGACGGAGCCTCTCTCCAGGCTGGTTTTGAATTCTGAGATTTCCTTCCAGACTGGCTACCACGCAGTTTGAACTACTACTTCACAATATCTAGGATTAGCACGTAAAGGAATGGAATGAACTCGACTAAAATTTGAACTCGTCTCTCTGAGATTAATAGATTTATTTAAAATCCGAGATTTGTATTCCTTCAATAGCTATATTCAGTGGATGCACTTGATTCAAATAGACCCCCCCATCTTTTTTAACCAGTGTGTATTACGTCTACCGGCCTATGGATTCAAGAAAATTTAATGAAGAAAAATGGGCAATCTGAGAGAAAATTTACTTTTATTAACTTTTCTCGATTTCTCGAGTGCCATGGCATATAGACATAATACAGACCGTTTTTTAAATAAAGGGCTTCGATTTAAAACACGGGTATCCAATAAAAATAACGTTATAAAGAATATATATATATATATATATATATATATATATATATATACAAAACAAGAAAAATGTTACGAGGAATATATATATGTGTTTGTGTGTGCGCGCGTGTTGTGTGCATGTGTGTGTTCTGATGATTGCGTTTAGCATGATACAGTCTGCCGCCTCTGAGTGTTGACTTTCATGTCCACTCTGATATTGAGCACTTTATCCCACAAATATAGCATACCTTGAAGTTATATATATATATATATATATATATATATATATAATTTTTTCATATAGATAAAAACAATTTGCTCACTACAAAGATGCAACTTCGTTTCACTGCCTTTAATTGCACTTTGACTGGTGAGAAACAAAATGGCTATGAAGAATTCTGTTTGTAAGTAATCCGCATGTGAGACGTCACTTCCTTTCTTCCAGTTGTTTGACAAAAAAAGAAAAAAATGAAAAATAATACATAATGGCAAAAAGGTGACGCAGTGAAACAATACTGCTTGTTGATAGCAGTTTGGTGAAGGATGGTTAAGTGCTAAAGTAATGACTAGACCTGAAAATTTTCTTTTCTATAACAACGGTCAAGGGTTTAGGCAAAGCATTTCCAAGCCATCTAAGAGTGAGGGGTGGGCGATGAAAGGTGAGAAAAGGAGATAGTAATACGATGAAAGAGAAAGGAGGGATAAATTCAAAGGGGATTTAAAAAACAGCGGCTCCTACTGCTATTAAGAAAATAATATATAACGAAACGAAAATAATATATAATTTCTAACGTTCACAGCATTAATTCAAAAGAGGGCTCAATACCGATGGTAGAGCAAATATTATTACATGTGTGTGTGTGTATGTGTATATAAAGATTACATAACTTTAATATCAATTTTTTGTTCTTTTCTCCGACTTCGAAGCTTTAAAAAAAAAAACAGAACCCCTTGAAAAATGGTCATTATCAAGAAACTTCGAAGTCGGGGAAAACAACAACAAAAGATTGGCATTAAAGTTAAGTAATCTTTTTATATAATATTATAAATGCTCTATTTTTAATATTATTTTAATATTTTTAATATTGAGCACTGTATATAAAAATATCTGCTGTTTCTTAAATTATATATATATATATATAGATATATGACTATGTGTGTGTGTGCGTGTTATGGGTTTGTGTGTGGGTTTGTGCGTATTGTCGAATACAGGTTTCTTTGTCGGTAATTATAAAATGCATTCAATACATTCAGACCGAACGGAAAGGAAAAATTGATTTATAAACTTTGAAATGAATTATTATGCAAAGATTTGTGTACAATTACTTTTCAATCAAAGAAATTACTATTATTTATTTCCGCATTCAATTGACGTGAAATTGTACGAAAATAGCCACTTCGTAATTTCTCGAAGAAAACCATCTGAAGAGGCAAGTGCATTACCTCAATATGCGGCAGCCCACTAAGTATTTTCCAGATACTTAGATATACACACAGACACCCACCCAACCCCAACATCATTGCCTCCACTTCGCCATTATCCACCTTCCCAATTTATTGCATCTTTCCTGCCTGCTTACCCATCAACATTTCTTTATGCTCACACACACACACACACACACACACACACACACACACACACACACACACACACACACACACACACACACATTCTCTATCTTTCTCTATATATATTTATGATGTCGTCATCTTTTTTGCTTTTTCTGATTGTCTCCATATATTCGGTATATCGGGTCCGTAACGTTCCTTCAATATCTACACTATTTACATTGTTCGGACTATCGTCTTCATCTTTGTTGCTATATTTATCACAGCGTTTCGGCCGTTGTACGCTACGGCCTTCTTCAGGTGGCTGGATTGTCGAACTGAACCGCTCTCTGGGGTAGACTGTCCTAGTTCCACGTGCCATGTCTAATGGATGTCAGTTATCAGTTATCTCCAGTTAATTCGCCTCTCCGAGTTCTCCACCGCCTTACCTGGTATTGAACTCACAACTCTTTGGGTCCTGTCACTGGATCTAACTAACGCATTTATCCATTGTGCCATGTGTCCTTCAATATCTGTCTATATTTCTGAGATGAGGTATTGTAATTATTTACACTATTTACATTGTTCTGACTGTTGTCCTCATCTTTATTGCCTTTTCAAATTGTCTCCATATTTTCGGTATATCGGGTCCGTACCGATCCTTCAATATCTGTCTATATTTCTGAGATGAGGTATTGTAATTATTTACACTATTTACATTGTTCGGACTGTTATGCTCATCTTTATTGCCTTTTCAAATTGTCTCCATATTTTCGGTATATCGTGTCCGTACCTATCCTTCAATATCTGTCTATATTTCTGAGATGAGGTATTGTAATTATTTACACTATTTACATTGTTCGGACTGTTATCCTCATCTTTATTGCCTTTTCAAATTGTCTCCATATTTTCGGTATATCGGGTCCGTACCTATCCTTCAATATCTGTCTATATTTCTGAGATGAGGTATTGTAATTATTTACACTATTTACATTGTTCGGACTGTTATCCTCATCTTTATTGCCTTTTCAAATTGTCTCCATATTTTCGGTATATCGGGTCCGTACCGATCCTTCAATATCTGTCTATATTTCTGAGATGAGGTATTGTAATTATTTACACTATTTACATTGTTCGGACTGTTATCCTCATCTTTATTGCCTTTTCAAATTGTCTCCATATTTTCGGTATATCGGGTCCGTACCGATCCTTCAATATCTGTCTATATTTCTGAGATGAGGTATTGTAATTATTTACATTGTTGTGAATGTTATGTTATCCCCATATTTATTGCCAATAAAGATGAGCGCAACAGTCAGAAAAGTGTAAATAGTGTATATTTGAAGCAATCGGATGTTTAGCCACACTGATGAGCTGTGAAAAAGCAAAAGAGTCTGTCTGTTTATGACAATATATATATATATATATAGTCAACGATGAAAATAATTCGTACACCCATCAATTTTGAATATTTTTATCCATTTCTCAGAATCTAATACCTGTATAATGCCGAGTTTTTTTTATATGTTAATAAGCACAAAAATGGTTATAAAAGTCAATTTTCAGAACAATACGTGAAATACAAATTTAGTTTGTCATTGGCTGTATACATTACGCTTCAGTCACTTTCCTACTGCCTTTTCTATAAATACAAGGTCCCGTCAATTGACAGTCGTATTGGTTATATGTAACCGTAAGTTATATCCCAATTTTTTGTTTTCTCGCCTGTGGAGATCTCTTCTTCACAATTTTCAGCCATATTTGATTTACAAAAATTTAAATTCAAGGTCAATAGTTATCTAATGTTTTTCTGATCACTTTTCTATTGTTCTCGCTCCTTAATAATGTTTCTCAGTGGCCTTGCATAGGGCGAAATGATTAGCACACACACACACACACACACACACACACACACACACACACATATATATATATATATATATATATATATATATATATATATATATATATATATATCTTCGAGTTATTAGAGTCAAGCAGCTCAGTTCCTAGGAACCGACAGCCAGACACATATGATTTGATTATAGTGGTGAAGTCTTTGTGCAAAACCAACCACATTTTTTGAAAGACCGAATACAGAGACCTGGAGACTACGTCACACAAGGTCCCCAAACGACCCCCGCAGGTTTTGAATTCGGAGTTGTCTTTCTCCTAGACCAGTTGCTATCCAAGGGTAAATAAAGTTGCCATCCATGGGTAAATAAACTGGATTCTATAGAATCGAGTTTATTTACCCATATCTGGAGGGAGAAGAAGAGGATTAATACCTTTCCCAAGGGTATTAGCCCATATTACGAAAGGCTTTTTCTATGTAAAATATGTTTGATTTTAGGCTTAAAAAAAAAAACTCAGTGGAAAATGTCATGAAGACATTTCTGACCTTAGTTCTCTGGTTGGGACCCGGAACGAAAAGTGTATACAACAGAAATCAAAGGAAATAATAATAATAATAATAATAATAATAATAATAATAATAAATGGAACTAACCCGAAATGCAGGATCTGCGGAAAATATGATGAAACTGTCGACCATAGTATCTCAGGATGTCCTGATCTGGCAAAAAAATGAATATACCAACAGACATAACAAAGTATCGACATATGTGCACTGGAAGATATGCAAGAAGCACAAAATCGAAACCACCAGACACAGTTACCCAAAGTAACGATGTAACTATCCTCTGGGACATGCCAATTGAAACTAACAGGGAAATAAAAGCCAACAGACCTGATATTATCATAAAAGACAATAAATTCAGGAAGTGTATGCTTATTGACATAGCGGTACCATCTGAGAGAAACACCTCCATGAAAATTATCGAGAAATTGTCCAAATACAAGGACCTGGAGATCGAGATTAACAGGATGTAGGGAATGAAGACTGAGATTATCAATAGTAATCGAAGCATCTGGAGCTCATGAGAAAAGGAATGGAGAATTTTGCTCACAGTGTCCCAGGTAACATCAATATACAAGTTGACCAGAAGATCGCCCTACGAGGAACATCCCATATACTAAGAAAAGTGCTATGAATGAAATGACAATTCTCCTACATAGTTTGGACCCGGCCCTACAAGATGCAAAGCAGGAAACATAACATACACAAATAATAATAATAATAATAATAATACAAAAAAGGAAATTATTCAAATGTTTTTCACATAGTCAGCTGTATGTAGCTACATACGAAGTCACACGACGGATTTATACACGCATTTTAAATAAAGTAAATGACTTTGAAGTTAATTTTTGGTTTCATTTGAAAATAATGCTTTGTTTAAGTTTTGTGGTTTTATTATATTTGGATTTAGGGATTAACCTCAAGCTAGTCCGTGAAAAAGAAAAATAATTTTACTTATTTAAATAAAGTTTATAGATATTTTTAAAACATTGGCAGGGTCATTAATGGAATCTGTATTATAGATGAAAAATGATGAAAGAAATTTAAATCATCTTTTAAAAACAAAATATTTGTCCGAAAGATTTGTTTTCAATATTTCATTCAGACATTTGTTTTCAAAATTTACCTTAAAGATTTGTTTTCAACATTTGTTTCATAGATTTGTTTTCAACATAGCAGAAATAAAGTTTATTTGCGCATGGTAGCCTATGAGCTGTCATCAGGGTTATCGGTAAACAACTGTGATTTTCTACTCCTCCTCAAAAAAAGAAAGGCTATCAAAAGTGAATTAAGTACGCTGGACAACCACTACTAGAGTCTAATCAGTAGCTTATAAATATCATTTTTTAGTTTGGTTTGTTTTGGTTTGGTTTGCAGCATGCCAATCTCAATGGGTTATTTAATGCCGACAAGATTTTTATTGCTGGTAATATTTTTTTTCAAAAATTATTTCTGGTAATATTTTTTCCAAAAAAGTATTGCTTGTAATAATGTATTGCTAGCAATAATTTTTTCTTCGAAAATTAATTGCCGGTAATATTGCAGGTATTAAAACCTATTTTTACACGTTTTGACACCAGTTTGGGGGTTAACTATTTGCCCATAGCTGGGACCCTTACAGGTGCTACCACGCTGGGTTAGTGTGGACCTGGGAACACCAACAATTAAGAGGTGGTTCCACGCTCCTCAAAACCTCCTGATCAGAGGCCTTGCTGTTGAATGCAGTTTATCGTCTTACCCAGGACGCGGATCATTTTTTATTCTTTAGGCTTTTATGAAACTTGATAGAATGAATATATTTGTATTTTTTATACTACTGTAGGTGTATAAAAAAAGAAGAAATTAACTAAAAAGTAGTTAGACGATACATTGAGGTTTACTTTTGTTTTCTTACTTATTTGTTGTGATAAAATATTTAATTGCGTCGAGTGATGTGTTATTCAATTACTCTGAGTATTTTTTAATCTAAAAAGAACTGCTACAAAAATCGTAAAACTTGATAAAGATTTAATGAATTTATATTGCTATTTTATTGCAGTCACAGAATTATGATGTCCTTTTTGAACTTCCGTACAAAAAATAATTTAACAGTTGCAAACGTTAAAAACAAAGAAAAATCTTTGAACAATGTCCCGACTAGAAAATGGCATTAAACTTGACATTTTTTGATTCTTCAATAAAAGAAAGCAGAAAGTCTAGTATTATTATTCTTCTGTAGTTGATAAAAAAAAGTTAAGCAACATCGAATTTGGTCATTATAAAGATGGGTGAGCGCTTGAGATTACCAAGTGCTATAAACGTATCTCTGCGTGGGGTGGAACGGATAACGGCTCTGATTTGGAAATCGGATATCCGAGTTCCAATTCCAGTTGGGTACATTATATTCACTTACTCGCAAATAACTTTGGGAAAGCTATGGGTCCACCTCTTCTACCCTCAGCTATGGGTTAATTAATAGGGCTTGTATCAGTAAAAAAAATTATTATCTTCAAAAACTTCATATGATCTAAAAAAAACTTCCTGACTTTGAATAACCTGCAAAGGGGTTGATAAGCCGTAAAAACAGTAAAAACTGATCAAACAATAAAAAATAAATCTCTTGTCGCGAAAAGCAACCGGATAAATTTCAAAATCGAATTTTAAAATTATAAGTAATTAAAAAAAATAAATATTGGCTGCAAATTGTTTCCTGTTAAATATGAAAGTAAATATTATTTTTATTAAATTTCAGTATGTCCTTGATTGATATTGCATGAATTTTTTCGGAAAAAACATTTTCAGATTTTTTTTATCTTTTATATAACTGCAAACAAAAAATCGCGAACAGCAAAAACTTAACAGTTCATACGATATATCAAATTGCGAGAAGGATGGATCTGACACAAAGAATATTCCCACAAGGTTTGCTAAAATATTGACCTATTCAACATAAAAGTCATTGATTGATGAATAAGTTCTGAAAATTTAATTTAAACCGTTTAATTCCAGGATTTTGATAATTTTAAAAAAATTTTCTGGCTAACGATTTCTTTTTTTCTTCGTGTTTTTTTCTTCTTTCATTATCTAAAATGCGAAAACATTTCGGTGATGCTTTTTATTCCCAGAGTAGGAGATTCACGCAGACATAACATAATGACAAATGGAACTTATAAAAAAATAGATGTCAACTTGAAAATGTTGCTAATACAGAAACTTTATAGGGTCTTCGGTCAGTATTGCTAATTCCAACTAATAACATGGCGGTGATGAAAAAGTTCAACAAAGTGTCAAAAAATAATTTTCTGATATTTGGTGAAAAACAGTTTTAGATGTGGGCATGGTTCGGTTCGAACACATTTCCGCATTACATCGTATGTCTCAAGCTACAGAATTATTGATCAGTCTCCTACATATTACCTTTTCGTTGGCGAAAATTTGGCATTTTTCTTTTGTATACCTAATGATACAAGGCATATATATATATATATATATATATATATATATATATATATATATATATATATATATATATATATATATATATATATATATATATATATATATATATATATAAAACCATTTATTCTACATTCAACATCATCACTTCATAAGACACCAGAAGTTATAATATTTAAATAAATAATTATATATATATATATATATATATATATATATATATATATATATATATATATATATATATATATATATATATATATATATATATATGTATATATATAGCGGCTAGCGGCTCAGATTGAGGAATCGGAGAGCCGAGTTCGAATATCAGTCGAATCCATTACATTCACTTACTTGTTAATGTTCTTGGGAAAGGTATGGATTCTCTTCTTCCTCCAGCTGGGGTAATTAGCAGGACAAACTGGGTTCTATAGCCTTGGATGCCAACTGGTCTAGGAGAAGGACAACTCTGAATTCAAAACCTGCGGAGGTTTTGTTTGGCAACCTTGCGACACGTAGTGCACCAGATCTCTGTATTCGGCACTTCAGACGTTGTCATGGAGGAATTTGCGATTCACCAGTGCTGGCTTCTTCTGGCGCAATGCCTGTTGCACACATTTCAATTGCTGTGAGTATAGTTCCCCAGTGACCGTTTGGCCCGTTGGTAGCAGTTCATAATGAACCACTTGACGACCTGTCCACCAGACACAAAGCATAATCTTGCGTGGGTGTATAGGCGGTCTTGCGGTGTGAAGGACAGCATCCTGAGGAGACAACCAATGTCTGGAACGCTTGGGTGTTTCGTACAGAACCCACTTTTCATCACTGGTAAGCACTCGATTGAATAAGGATGCGGTACGGTGGCGAAAAAGCAGCGGTACGGTGGCGAGAAAGCAGCGGTACGCAGGTTGCCACTCGTTGTCTCTTGTGGACATCCAACAGCGTTTGCGGAACCCACTTGGTCGGTGAAGTCTGTTTCATCGGAAACGTTGAACTGTCTTGCAAGTTCACCACTACTGTCCTCTTCAATGGCCGCCTTCAGGACTCCGTCATTCAAGACCTGTGGTCGTCCATTGCGAGGCTCATCATGGAGAGACAAATCTGCCGACTTGAATTTTCGAAACCAACGCCTTGCAGTACGTTCATCCACAGCACTATCAACAAACGCTTCACATATGCGGCGACTTGATGCAGCTGCTGATAAGCCCACTTTGAAGTCGTAAAGCAAACAGCCCCGAACGAGATCTCTAGACACTTCCATCATTCTCACAGCTGTCCGGCTTATAATTGATGGCTGCACACGGTGCGCGTGTTTTTTATAGCGTCTGATGTTCCTACTTACGGCTGTCTGAATTTGAAAACAATTGCTACACGCATTTCGTATATATTTCAACTTCATTCAATGACTAATCAAAAAACGGACAGAACTTTTTTAGTTACCTTGTATAAATAGCCGAGAAAAATAACAGCACTCGTGGCCTGACGATTGCATCTAGCATGAAACAGACTGTAGCTTCTAAGTGTTGACTTATATGATCACTTTTATATTTACACATATCAGAGTTCTATCACTGATATTGAGCACTTTATCCCATAAATATAGTACATCTTAAGACTATATTTCTTCACACACACACACATATATATATATATATATATATATATATATATATAATATATATATATATATATATATATATATATATATATATATATATATATATATATATATTCTTTACTTCATTAAACAGTGAAATTAATAACAACCGACTTAAATTGCGAAGTCCTCCTAAAGAAAACCTGTATCTCT
>OZ038489.1:46071414-46091414 GCA_964036315.1 Acanthosepion esculentum | reverse complement strand
AAACAAATATTAAAAGGTTCAAACAGCGTATAAAATAGAAAAAATTTACCCAGAGACCTCCAAAAAAAACCCCACAAAGAACGAATAAAATATTCCTTCTGTCACTATAGAACGAGGCTGATGTAATTTAATATATACAGCTTTGAGAATTGTGGGAATTGTGAGCTCTATGTCAAAGAGAAAAAATGTGTCATCGTATTCCTTTTTCTGCGCAACATAATTCTCTTTATCAATCTCTTCAGTTCATTCACTATGGATGTGGAAATAATGGCACCTTTCCCTTAGAAGTCCTCGTTGGGCGTAGGAATGGTACTTCTGACAACAGTATTTTCCCTTGTTATATAGGAATAAAGTGTCGGTGCCGACACTTGGGTTCGAACATAGATCG
This sequence comes from Acanthosepion esculentum, assembly GCA_964036315.1. Taxonomy (NCBI): domain Eukaryota; kingdom Metazoa; phylum Mollusca; class Cephalopoda; order Sepiida; family Sepiidae; genus Acanthosepion; species Acanthosepion esculentum. The sequence goes on along the minus strand of OZ038489.1, from coordinate 46,091,026 downwards.
CCAGTGAGCAAACACAGGCGATCCCGTTATTGAATTAAGTAGACCACGTGACTATAGAGGAAACGCATATATGTAAGAAGTAGCTGACGACTAACGATCGTTGTTTATACTCTACCCTCTATTACTATTCGGATCTCCATTTCTATTCTATCCTCTATTACTATTCGGATCGCCAATTCTATTCTATCCTCTATTACTATTCGGATCGCCAAGTTGATTCTAACCTCTATCACTATTCGGATCGCCATTTTTATTCTATCCTCTATTACTATTCGGATCGCCATTTCTATTCTATCCTCTATTACGATTCATATCGCCATTTATATTCTATCCTCTATTACTGTTCGGATCGCCATTTCTGTTCTACCCTCTATAACTATTCGGATCGCTATTTCTATTCTATCCTCTATTACTATTCGTATCGCCATTTCTATTCTATCCTTTAATACTATTAAGATCGCTATTTCTATTCTATCCTCTATTACTATTCGGATCGCTATTTCTATTCTATCCTCTATTACTATTCAGATCGCCATTTCTATTCTATCCTCTATTACTATTCGTATCGCCATTTCTATTCTATCCTCTATTACTATTCGGATGACCATTTCTATTCTATCCTCTATTACTATTCGTATCGTCATTTCTATTCTATCCTTTATTACTATTCGGATCGCTATTTCTATTCTATCCTCTATTACTATTCCAATCACCATTTCTATTCTATCCTCTATTAGTATTCGTATCGCTATTTCTATTCTATCCTCTATTAATATTCGGATCACCATTTCTATTCTATCCTCTATTACTATTCGGATCGCTATTTATATTCTATCCTCTATTACTATTCGGATCCCCAATTCTCTTATGTCCTCTATTAATATTCGTATCGCCATTTCTATTCTATCCTCTATTACTATTCGGATCGCCATTTCTATTCTATCCTCTATTACTATTCTTATCGGCATTTCTATTCTATCCTCTATTACTGTTCGGATCGACATTTCTATTCTACCCTGTATAACTATACGGATCGCCATTTCTATTCTATGCTCTGTTACTATTCGTATAACCATTTCTATTCTATCCTCTGTTAGTATTCGGAACGCCATTTCTATTCTGCCCTTCATTACTATATTGATCGCCATTGCTATTCTATCCTCTGTTACTATTCGGATCGCCATTTCTTTTATATCCTCTATTAATATTCGGATCGCCACTTATATTCTATCCTCTATACTATTCGGATCGCCATTTCTATTCTACCTCTATTACTATACGGATCGCCATTGCTATTCTATCCTCTATTACTATTCGTATCGCCATTTCACTTATATCCTCTATTACTATTCGTATCGCCCTTTCTATTCTATCCACTATTACTATTCGGATCGCCATTTCTATTCTATCCACTATTACTATTCGGATCGCCATTTCTACTGTATCCTCTATTCCTATTAGGATCGTCATTTATCTTATATTCTCTATTACTATTCGGATCGCCATTTCTATTCTATCCTCTATTAATATTCAGATTTGTGTTTGGTGATTTTAACGCCCATCACAACCAGTGGCTAAAGAACGCTACCACTGACCTCGCTGGCATACATACTCTCAACTTTTCAATCTCTCAATCCCTCACCCAGATAATCGATTTCCCCACGCGTTTTTCCTACAATCGTGACTGTAAGGCCTCTCTCCTCGACCTGTGTTTTACCTCCATCCCTGAGTCTTGTAGTCCCACGCAGCTCTGTCCTATCGGTAACTCCGATCATGCTGTCGTGTCTGTTAGTATCTCCTTCAGCCCCACCTCCTGCAAAGAGCCTCCTACCGCCAGAACCACATTCTGCTACCAACGGGCTGTCTGGGACTCGTTTGGGACTTCCTCCGCGATGTCCCCTGGGATGCTCTATTTAAGCTCCCCACTCATGATTGTGCTTCTGAGTTCTCTTCCTGGATCAAAGCCGGTATCGAAGCTTTCATCCCCTCCAGGAAATTCAAGGTTAAACCGCGCTCCTCCCCATGGTTCACAGCTGCTTGCTCAGCCGCCATTGCCCATAGGAACCACTTCTTCCACCGTTTTCGTAGTGATATGTCCGACTCCAACAGACGTCTATTTACCTCTGCACGCAATGAGTGTATGCGTACCCTCGACGATGCCAAGTCACTATTTGCAGCTCGGATGAAGGAACGTATTGCATCCCGCAAATTTGGCTCCAAGGACTATTGGCGCCTCTGCAAGAGCGTTCTGAATAGTAACAAACCCTCCATTCCTCCACTGTTCAATCAGTTTGAGGTCCTGACCACCTCTGCCGACAAAGCCGAATGCTTCGCTCGGAAGTTTTCTTCCAATTCTATGCTTGACTCTTCTGGGGTACCCTTACCCGACTTCCCTCCAGGAACTGAGGCCCTCCTGGACGGCTTGCACATAACCCCGTCATCGGTACTGGGCATTATTTCTAACTTAGATCTCCACAAGGCAACCGGTGACGACGGAATACCAGCCATTGTCCTGAAGAAATGCGCACCTGAACTGGCACCTGCCCTCTCTAAATTGTACAACCGCTGCCTCAAGGAGTCCTGTTTTCCTGACTGCTGGAAATCCTCTACCATTGTTCCTGTCTTTAAGAACTCTGGCGACCCCTCCAACCCTTCTAATTACCGTCCTATCAGTCTCCTTCCCCTCTTCGGCAAAGTCTTCGAGGCCATTATCAACGCCGAAGTGATTACTCACCTGATATCCCACGTTCTGCTCTCAGACAAGCAGTACGGTTTCCGCTTTGCCCGATCTACTGTCGATGTGCTTACGGCCATCACTGAATTTGTCTACCAAGCTATCCATAATAACGGCGAAGCCCGTGCCGTGGCCCTTGACATCTCCAAAGCATTCGATAGGGTTTGGCATGCTGGCCTCCTTCGCAAGCTCCAGGGTTATGGTATCACAGGTCGATTGTTTGACCTAATTCAGTCGTTTCTGTCAAACCGGGATTTGAAGGTTGTTCTCAGTGGATTAATCTCCAACTCCTATCCCACTAACGTTGGTGTTCCTCAAGGCTCCATCCTTGGCCCTACTCTGTTCCTCATATTTATAAACGACCTTCCTGACGCCATAGACTCCCAAGTCGGCATCTACGCTGACGACACTACTATTTACTCCTGCCTCAAGCACAAATCTAGTGAGGCGGACAAAATTAACCTGGCAGCTCAAATTGAAAAGGACCTCCAATCGGTTGTGGACTGGGGAGAGATGGTCAACTTTAACGCCTCTAAAACAAAACTGCTCTCCATTAACCACCACAAGGACCCATCCCTGCATCCCATTAGAATGTCTGAGGACCAACTTCTCGAGAGCTCCTCTCTGCGGCTGCTCGGTCTCACGCTGTCCGCTGATCTGAGATGGAACAAATACATCGAGTCAGTTGCATCATCCACCGCAAGAAAAGTTGGTTCCCTGTGCCGAGCCAGGAAATTCTTCTCCCCGGAATCATTCCTCCAAGTCTATAAATCTACCATTCGCCCCTGCATGCAGTATTGCTGCCATTTATGGTCTGGGGCCCCTGCGTGTTGCCTCAGGGTTCTTGATAAGATCCAGAGACGGATATGCAATGTGATTGGCCCTGATCTGTCATCTCGTCTGCAGTCGCTCTCTCACAGACGTGATGTTGCATCGCTCTGCCTTTTCTACAAGTACTTCCACGGTAATTGCTCCGAGGAGTTGCTTTCGCTTGTCCCTAAGCCTCATGAATTTAAGCGTCCTACGAGGCTGGCATCCCGTTCCCACCCCTTCACCGTTGAAACTGTTAGATATAGACGTCTCTTCTACTCCAATAGCTTCATGTCTCGCACATCTCGCCAATGGAACTCCCTTCCCTATTACTGTTTCCCTGACAAATACAATCTCCAACTGTTTAAGTGTAGCGTCAATCGTCATCTCCAGTTGCCTTGATCTATCCACTTCCCTTCTCCACTTCCTTTCATCTTTCATTACTATCTGCTCTCGCTCTAAATCTTCTGTAACCCCCTTGCCTTGATCGACCCTCCGTCCTTCTCTTTCTCCACATCCCTTTCTTTACCACTCCTATCTGCTCTTCCTCCAACCCTTCTGTAACCCCATGCATGATAGTGGCCACCAGCCTGGCTTGGAGAGATACAAAAAAAAAAATGATCGCCATTTCTACTCTATCCGCTATCACTTTTCGGATCGCCATTTCTCTTATATGCTCTATTACTATTCGGATCGCCATTTCTATATTATACTCGATTACTATATGGAACGACATCTCTATTCTATCCTCTATTACTTTTCGGATCGCCAATTCTCGTATATCCTGTAATACTATTCGTATCGCCATTTCTATTCTATCCTCTATTAGTATTCGGATCGCCATTTCTATCCTATCCTCTATTACTATACGGTTCACCATTTCAACTGTATCCTCTATTTCTATTCGGATCGCCATTTCTCTTATAACCTCCATTACTATTTGGATCGCCATTTATATTCTATCCTCTATTACTATTCGGATCGCCATTTCTATTCTATCCTTTATTAGTATTCGGATCGCCATTTCTCTTAAATCCTGTAATACTATTCATATCGCCATTTCTCATATATCTTATATTTCTATTCGGATCGCCATTCCTCATATATCCTCTATTACTATTCAGATCGCTGTTTCTATTCTATCCTCTATTACTATTCGGATCGCCGTTTCTATTCTATCCACTATTACTATTCAGATCGCCATTTCTCTTATATCCTCTATTACTATTCGGATAGCCATTTCTATTTTATCCTCTATTAATATTCGGATCGTCATTTTTCTCATATCTTATATTACTATTAGGATCGCCATTTCTCTTATATTTTATATTACTATTGGGATCGCCATTTCTCTTATATCCTATATTACTATTCGGATCGCCATTTCTACTCTATCCTCTATTACTATTCGGATCGCCAATTCTCGTATATCCTCTATTACTATTCGCATCACCATTTCTATTCTATTACTATTTGGGTCGCCATTTATATTCTATCCTCTATTAGTATTCGGATCGCCATTTCTCTTAAATCCTGTATTACTATTCATATCGCCATTTCTCATATACCTTATATTTCTATTCGGATCGCCATTTCTGTTATATCCTCTATTACTATTCGTTTCGCCATTACTATTCGTTTCGCCAACCGCTATTCTCTACTCTATTTACTATACTATTTCTCTATTTGTATCACTATACGCAGTACTGTTTGAGTGTCTATTATCGAGCAAGTTCTATTAGTGCGAGTGTTATTCGAAGGCGTCTGACACCAGTATTGTTCAACGGCGTTACTATAGTTGTATCTGCGATTACAAAGTCTCTACTACAACGATCATTACAAAAGTGACAAAGAGTATTCGTTGGCATTTCAAAAGTGGCAACAAGTATTCGTTGACATCACAAAATTCGTAAACCTACGTTTACAGGTTTATACATAAGTTGTAATACTTTCGTTCCTAACGCCTGAAAGGTTGGTCTGGTATCTTCTTTGGTCCATTGTGTTTTAACGATTTATTCTTTGAGTGCATTAAACGAAGAACTTGTAAGGATTCAACACATTTTTGAAGAAAATTTTTTTTCTTGTTATTATCCTTAAGCGTGTTATCAGACGTAAGTTCAGGCGTTTTAAGGAACCTGTACCTTTAAGTCCCAGCCGGTGTCCTATGTACCTTAAATTACCATGGTTAGGCACGAAGGGTCAGTTGCCTACTGATAGGATTTCGGCTTGCATTCCTCTTCTTTTTATGCGCCATGTCCTTTCAGGACGTAGGCAATCATGGATCTCCACCACCCTCTATCTCTTGCAGCTCTTAACAACCTCTTTCCCTCTGCCATCTCCACTAGACCACGTTCTGTCACCCACTTGCTTAAGCTCGCCAGGTAGTTGTTTTCCTTTGTCTATCTTCTCCTCTATTCGGCTTGTGAGTATCAGATTCTCCAGGCCCTCCTTCCTCATTACGTTTCCCAGAAATTTCAGCTGCCTTTTACTGATGTGAAGTATAAGCCTCTTCCTTGATTGCATCTTCTCTAAGACCTCTTCGTTGCTCACACGCTCGGTCCATGATATACTTAACGGTACTTCTGTACCGTTAAGTTGCCTACTGTGTTTCAGATTAGATCTGTGTTGCCTCCCTTTAATAAAGATCGGTTGTCCTATTTTCAAAATGATTCCGTAGTATACAAATATAAATGCCAGTGTGATTCTATATACATAGGGCGGACCAATCAAAGATTGGTAACTCGTATTGCGCAACATGCTCCCGCCTATTTAAGATCAAGCAGTCGGGGTCTTTCATTCCGTGCACGATTTTTCTACTGGTCCACACTTATTTGACAACACAGATGTTGCCGCTGTACACGATGAAACATTTTTTTCTGTCTTACATAGAGCTCGTTCTGCCCAACAACTTCGAGTTCTCGAAGATGTATATATTAAATTATATCAGCCTAGCCTATGTAGACAGAAGGAATATTTTATTCGTTACTGGTGTTTGTTTAGAGGACTATCAGTAAACTTTTTTCTATCTTATCTTTTGCTGGAACCTTTTAATATCTGGTTTTATGTCGTTAATTATTTACAATTAAAATTTGTTTTAATTGTGTTCTAATTTCTCCAGCTCATTTGCTATTTTGTAATTGTGTCCTGAGTTAGGTTAATTGCGACGTCTACCTTTTGAAAAAGTATTGGTTGAAAGGTAATCATTAAAGGTTTATAAAATGGTATCAGCTTCGTTCAAATCTGTGTTCTTTTTCTGTAGGTTCAAGTTCTTGTTTAACACACACACACACACACACACACACACACACATATATATATATATATATATATATATATATATATATATATATATATATATGTGTGGATGACAAAAATATTGGCTCCTGAAAAATTAATTTCGGTTGAGCTCTCTGGTTTGAGGTGTGAGTTTGTAAAACAGTGACTTTTTAAGCTAATATTGCACGACTCTTCGGCAGAATTGAGTCACTGTCAGTCACTGTGTGTTTATCTAAATCTAAAAATAAACACGCTAAAGTTCACCTTCATCCCTGCCGTGCGCCGACGGCTTAGTGGGAGAAGTTCCGACTGACGCAAATTCAGTCGGGTTTCGATCCTAGCTAGAGGCAACCGGACGTCTAGCCACACTGATGAGCTGTGAAACAGCGAAACAGTCTGTCTGTGGATGACAAAAATATATACATATATATATATATTTAAATATATTTGCAATGGTACAGAAGCGTATTAAGTCATAAAAAAACATTTTTTTTATTATAGGCCATGATAGATTTCAAATAAAAACACCAGTCAACCGGTTTCGTCCCCTCTCATCAGAACTGTTAACGGGGAATAGAAATTATGAAGAACAAATTTTCTGTAATGGATGACATGAATAAATGGGCAGGGAAGAGAAGAAAAAAAAGTGTATATATATAATAAAAGTAATGCCAACAAAGATCTTTGTTGGTATTACTTTTATTATATAGGTCCTATAATAAAAAAATTGTTTTTTATGCCTTAATATATATATATATATATACACACTCCTGATCAAAAATTTAAGACCACTTGAAAATTTTTTATAAAAGACTGTTTGTCATGGATACATTATAACCTTTTTCTTACTTAAGGTTACTAATTATATAATCTAAAAGTTTATGTAGACAAAAAGTTATAATCCGATCAATTTATTCACAGATGGACATTTTTATAAAATGAGGCGTTTTACACATGATCAAAATTATAAAACCAGGGGGTATCAATTGTTAGATCTAGTGTAATTCCAATGGTTTTAGTTCAGTTAGATATTAGCAATCACTGTATAAAGGTGTCACCATGCCTAAAGCAAGCAAACTTACCGAAGTTGAGCGTGCTCGAATTCTAGATTTCCATAATCAAGGTTTGTCACAGCGGGCGATCACAGCTAAGGTAAATCGCAGTAAAACTGATTTGCAACTTTCTAAAGGACAGTGCGAATTATGGAAACGGAAAGTCTACTGGTAGGCCCCAAAAATTTATCCGGCATTGAGTAGGAGAATAAGACGGGTTGTTGTGAAAGGCAGTGGACTTTCTTCTAGTAAAATTAAGGCAATCACAGATGCTGATTGCAGTCCAGTAACCATCAGACGACACTTACGACAAGAAGGCAAGGTAAATAAAAAGCGCAAACAAATTCCTCGGCTGCTTCCACGTCACAAAGTGAACCGTTTAAGGTTTGGTCGTGAATACCAAACATGGGACATTGAGAAGTGGAAGAAAGTCCTGTTTTCTGATGAGAAAAAATTAAATCTAGATTGTTTTGATGGCTTCCAACGATATTGGCATAACAAAAACATGCCTCCTGAATTTTTTTCCACACAGTGGTGGGGGGTCCCTAATGGCATGGGGTGCCTTTTCTTACAGAGGGACGATGGAGCTCCGGGTGGTGCAGGGTCGTCAGACAGCGGCTGGTTATGTTAGCATGCTACAAAAAGCATCGTTGGTGACGGAGGGCCATCGTTTGTGTGGGGATGGATGGTTATTCCAACAGGATAATGCTGCAATCCACACTGCATTCCGGACCTTGACCTTTCTACAAGAAAATGGGGTCCATCTCTTGACACATCCTGCATGCTCACCTGACTTGAACCCAATTAAAAATGTTTAGGGATGGATGTTAACAGATGTTTATCGAAATGGCAAACAATATTCAACAAAAACTGAACTTCGTGAAGCTATCTTCAGAAGCTGGAGCAATATTCCTTGCAGCTTAATGTAAACACTAATTTCTAGCATGCTCCAAAAATTTTTTGAAGTCATCAAAACCAGTGGAGATAGAACTTATTAAATTTGGTTGTTGAATGTTTTCGTACACTCTTCGTACAATTTCGTAGAATTGTTGTCTGTGGTCATATAATTTTGATCAAGTGTAAAACGCCACATTTTATAAAAATGTCAATTTCTCAATAAAATGTTCGGATTATAACTTTTTGTCTACATAACCTTTTAGATGATAAAATTAGTCACCTTAAGCAAGAAATGTTTCAAATCTTTCCATGAAAAACAGTCTTTTAAAAAAATTGAGTGTGTATATATATATATATATATATATATATATAATGAGAAAGAACAGGCAGATTAAATTCCAGTTCTTTAGCGTTTACTTTTTAAAAAAAGTGCTTACAAAATGTTTTTAAGCAAATCATTTTATCATTTTCATCATAAGTTAACTGACATCGCCTGATGGTGGAAAAAATTTAAGTTCCAAAACATAGAAATTTTAATGTAGGATCATAAAATATTTTTTGAATAAAAATAATATATATATATATATATATATATATATATATATATATATATATATATATATATATATATATATATTCTCTTTATTTAGATATATATATATATATATATATATATATATATAAACAAGGACAGAAGCTATGTATGTATGTAAGGAATGGAGTAGTGGATAGTAATGGCTACATTCACTTACGTGCTATTATCCTTGGTATGAATCCTCTTCTTGTCCCTCCGGCTAAGGGTAAATAGCAGGACAGATTGGCAACTAGGAGAAGGACAATTGTGAATTTAAATCCTGCCGAAGGTTGGGGACCTTGGTGCGTAGAATGTATTCTGTATTCATTCAAATAGTGTGGTTGATTCTGCACAAAGATCTCACCACTATAATCAAATCATATTGAACTAGGAACTGAGCGGCTTGAACCCTCATATATATATATATATATATATATATATATATATAAAGTTTTTTTATGGTAAGGAATAAGCATAATATATAATAATGCCTCCTGAATTTAAATGCAAGGTCATGCGTCGTCTCCACTCTTTTTTTGTTTAATAAAATTCTTTTATTGTCCCCTATTTCTTTTCCTCGCAATGACCCCCTTACCTCCTAGTGGCTTTTACTGCCATGCCTATTATAACGTTTCCAGTTCTATTCGGGATTTGGTCAAGAATCTCTAGACATAAATTAGAAACATCAGACTAAATAATCGATGAAGCGTGGTTTCCCGTTGACTTCTCCACGATTTTGAATGGTCCTTCTAAACTAGTAGCAACCCAATGAGAAATAGGTCAGTCTACGTTGCTATTTAAACAATAGCTGGAAAGAAGAAGTGACGGATTCTTGCCTTTCCCAAGGGCATTAGTGCAAAGTTACTGAAGCAGACGAGGTCGGAACTTAAGGTCTAATCGCCGATTCCACTTTACAAGCAATAAATTGTTACGTTACCCGCATATCCATAATGTTAGCAAAATTGATATCTGTAGAAAAAAGGAACTTTTCACTAGAAATCATCCAAATGAATGCTAAAGTGGCTCGTATAATGACGATGCAAGAGATAGAGATAAGAAATGTGAATTTGTAGTAATATCAATTATATTACTAACAAAAACATTTACGGCGATGCCAATAACAAAAAGAACACAACCAGATAATGAAAGCTGATATCACAATGCCAGCTAATCCAATGACTCATAATAAAACTCCCTCTCCCTTTTTTCTCTCTCTCTCATTCATATATATATATATATATATATATATATATATATATATATATATATATATATGAACGTGATAATTGTTGTACGGATGACATGAAGAACAACAATTATAAAGCGTTACAATCGGCGCCAAGTGTCTCCATTTGCCGCTGGAAGAAAGACAACAACAACAATAATAATAATAGCTAGCTTCAAATGTTCATACATTAGATGACGAGAAGATGCTATTACAGAAGGAAAAGAAGATAGACTTTTCATTAGGAAATCAGGAGGACTTTTATTTAGTATCTTTTTCTTTCTTTCTTTCTTTTTCATTCATTCATTCATTAATTCATTCATTTATTCTTTCTTTCTTCCTTTCTTTCATCCATTCTTTATTCCCTTCTTTCATTCTTCTTTCATTAATTTTTCTTCCATTTATTCATTCTATATTTCATTCATTCTTTCTTTCTTTCATTCTTTTCTTTCATTCATTTTTCTTTCATTCTTTCTTTCTTTCTTACCTTTTTCTTTCATTCATTCATTCATTCTTTCTTTCATTCACTATTTTTTCTTTCATTCATTCATTCATTCTTTCTTTCATTCTTTTCTTTCATTCACTTTTTCTGTCATTCTTTCTTTCTCGCCTTTCATTCTTTCTTTCATTCATTCATTCTTTCCTGCATTGAATTCTTTTTTCATTCATTCTTTCCGTCATTCATTCATTCATTCTTTCCTTCTAACTTTTTATTTTTTCCTGTTGCTTCCTGACTGCGATGAAATGGCGAATAAACAGGCAAAACGAAAGCGTTATCAGCAATGAATCCGAAGCAAGTGGGACGGAAGGAGATGGTAAGAAAGAAAGAAGACAAGGAAATAAGACAGCGACTCCATTAGTATGACGTCAGGCATCCTTCTTCTCTCTTTCTCCCTTCTTCTCTCTTTCTCCCTTATTCTCTCTATCTCTCATTTACTTACTATCTTTCTTTTCTTGATTTGCTCGTCATTTTTCTTCCTTTCCCACATTCAACTTACCTTTTGTTTCTCCTCTCTCAATTTTATTCATCGTAACTTTTCATTTATTATAACTGTCAAGCTTTTCTATCATACTTTTAATTACCTTTATTGTGGAATATGCTTGTCGAATCTATCTATCTATCTATCTATCTATCTATCTATCTATCTATCTATCTATCTATCTCAGTCTTCATGTCTATCTCAGTCGATTCATATCTATCTATCTATCTATCTATCTATCTATCTATCTATCTCAGTCTTCATGTCTATCTCAGTCGATTCATATCTATCTATCTATCTATCTATCTATCTATCTATCTATCTCAGTCTTCATGTCTATCTCAGTCGATTCATATCTATCTATCTATCTATCTATCTATCTATCTATCTATCTATCTCGGTCGATTCATATTTATCTATCTCAGTAGATTCATATCTATCTATCTATCTATCTATCTATCTATCTATCTATCTATCTATCTATCTATCTATCTCGGTCGATTCATATCTATTTATCTCAGTAGATTCATATCTATCTATCTATCTATCTATCTATCTATCTATCTATCTATCTATCTATCTATTTCAGTCGATTCATATCTATCTATCTGTCTATCTGTCTATCTTGAACTGCTTGTACTAATCTGTGTATATCTGTGTATCTTCATCTGTTCCTATTTGTTTCGTACTTTCTCTCACTTTCTCGTGGCATATTTAGTGTGAAAAATATTCATTAGCCTAACACAAACATTGAAAAACTTATTAACAACACCCCCCCTTGCAAATAGCAAATGAATTTGCCGAAGGAATTTGGGACAATAATCATTACGCAATTTTTTGTACTCCTTTAGTCCTAAGAAGAGGAGAAAAACTTTAAGAACGCTAAATTTTCTTTGTTACGTACGTAGGTCCTTACTTTCGTAAAAACAATTATTTTTATTTCATGAGTGACTTTCGCTGGATTTCGCAATTAATTTCGATTATTCCCAAATTTATTTCCAAGTTCTAAAAATTGTTATCGTACAAAAAATTTGTCGCAGAAAATCACATAAAAAAAAATCACCGAAACAATTGCAGTAACGAAAACTTGGGAATCCAAAATTTCAGGATTGCAGGTCCGGATCCGGTACGGAATGTATTCAGTTTGCTCACAGAGTCAGCCTGATTCTAAAATGGTACGGTATATTGGACAAGGAGTAAAGTTGAAAACGTGTGACATCGTGACACACAAAAGATATAACCAATCTACCGTGGTTTCACCTCTCAGGTTCTCAAGCTGATTTCATATATATATATATATATATATATATATATATATATATATATATATATATATATATATATATATATATATATATATGTACGAAAGTTTCGTTAAAACGACTGACAAGGTGCTATGGTTAAGTTTTTATGTACTTTTTCTTGTGTTCTTAGAGATTTTTTCTTTTCAGGACATAAATTATATCAAAATTGTTCAAATGCTTTATATATCCAAGCGCTTTCTACTATACTTTTAGCCATTATTAAGCATGAATTTTATTTTTTACTTTTATCTGAATATATGGCTTATTTATGCACTTATGTACGAATCTATTGCCAGTCGTTTTTTAACGAACCTTGCAGAAAAGAGAGATTGCTGCCCTCCAAATACGCAATATATATATTTGCCGTGCTGATGTTGCTACATGTCTTACTTCTTGCCTATCTCACACATTGCGAATTTTTTCTAAGCTCTATACTAAACATTAAATCTGTTATGAAAAAAGAACTAAACAAAATGAACACAAAACGATCAGCTTTAAAAAAGGACTCGTAACTGGAAAAACCGAATACTTTTTCACACCCAACCCAGTTCTGCGGAATCAGAATCAACGTTGAGTTTAAGCAAGCGAATGAACCAATTGGAGTAAAGTACCATGCAGATTTAAATTTTTCCCACTTGTGACGAATGCAGCTATCGATTTTTTTTGCATGCTAGCATGCTAGTTAACATTCGTGTCAGTCAGCCGTTGGCTCTCATGCTGGCCAATAGATCTTCTTGCCTATTCGTGGCAGCCAGCTATAGGCTCTCACTCTGGCCAGTAGAAAATGGCCGCAAACTACATGAAAACTACCGTAGAAGCATGAAAAAAAATAGATTATTTCCACTATCGATGGGAGTTGGGAAATACAAAGTCGGTCTTGGGATTTCTACTAACTTGGAGCATGTGTATGTAAATTTTGGTGCAAATCCGTCGAAAATTGCGGCCGTGCATTCGTTACACACACACACACACACACACACACACACACACACACACACACACACACACACACACACACACACACACACATCCTGCCTTTTATATATATATATATATACAGTACTGTGCAAAAGTAACTAACCACCTTAGATAGTATTTTAAAATATTGTTTCTTTTCCCCAGATAAACAACAAATAAAGAAAAACTTTATTAAATCAATTACAACCACTTTCATAAATTTATATCGAGCTGGAAGGAATAAAAATATTAATTAAAAATTAAGATGTTCAAAATTAAGTGAACCCTTACATTTAACATTTCCTGACTCCTCCTTTTGAGGTTACAATGTCAACCAGTCTTTTTGAGGGTACAATGTCAACCAGTCTTTTTGAGGGTACAATGTCAACCAGTCTTTTTGAGGGTACAATGTCAACCAGTCTTTTTCTATAATTTTTAAGAAGTTTCTGGCAGTAGTGAGTGCTGATTTTTTACAATTCTTATTGGCCAAACTCCCACAATTGATCGATATTACTAGCGTTTCTTGCATTCACTGCCTGTTTCCATTGAATCACAGATTTTCAGTTGGGGTTAGATCAGGACTTTACCTTGGCCATTCTAAGACTTAGATTTTTTTTTACGAACCGTTCTTTTGTGGATTTGTTTTGATGCTTTAGATCATTGTCCTTTTAAAATTCTAGCCACGACCTAAATCCAACTTTTGAACTGAGGACAAGATATTTTCGTTCAAAACTGCTTCGTATCTTGCAGCGTCCGTTATGCCATCAATGCGTATTATTTTGCCTGTTCCAGCTATAGCAAAGCACCCCCAAATCATAATGCTATCACCACAATGTTTAATTCTTCTCTTCCAAAGCCGTATTAGGAGATCGCGAGATATACCACCTATTGTTCATCCCGAAAAGTTCTTTTTTTTTTGACAATCATCATCATGTATAAAGACTGCATGTGGAGTAATGGATAGTGGTTCAGATTGAAGAATCGGAGGGCCGAGTTCGAATTCTAGTTGAATCCATTACATTCACTTACGTGCTAATACCCTGGGGAAAGGTATGAATCCTTTTCTCCTTCTTGCTATGGGAAAATAGCAGGACAGACCAGGTTCTATAGCCTTTGATGGCAACTGGTCTACCGCAGAAAGAAATGGCAACCTACTGCCGGAAAAAATCTGTCTCGTCAGTTCTGTATCGAAAGATACATGATCGCTTAAGGCACATGACGAATGGCACATAACTGACTGACTGACACATTTCTCATAGATTAAGAATATCCCTGGATATTTTCTATACTGCGATCAAATATAGATTTTACTTTTTAAAATCCATTGTTTTAACAGATCCATGTGTTTTCTATTTGATGTCATACTGTATTTTTTTAAACTCTTATCAGTATTTGACACGAGAGTAATCGAAAGTAGATTTCATGATTAGGGGTTCTAATGAAATCCTACTTTATTAGACTTGTAAATATAGTTGAGTCCTAACCCTCAAACTTTTAGGTTTCACCGTATAAAATTATTTGAATGTTTAGCAGCAAGTTAAGAATGTAATAAATTGTAAAAATCCATTACATTCACTTACGTGCTAATACCCTTGGGTAAATAGCAGGACAGACTGGGTTCTATAGCCTTGGATGGCAACTGGTCTACAGTAGAAATTAATGGCAACCTACTACGGGGAAAAATCTGCCTCGTCAGTCATGTATCGAATAATACATGATCGCTTAAGGGTGTATCACGCATGGCACATAACTGACTGACTGACAGATTTCTCATAGATTAAGAATATCACTGGATATTTTCTATACTGCGATCAAATACAGGGAACTGAACTGACTCACTATCCATCTCATGTTTGTTTATATTTACAAACCTTGTATCTGACAGTTGTGAAATTTTTGAGCACCGAATACTTTCCTTAAGTTACATTGGGAATATTTCTGTACACAATATGATTAACTCTTGTGAAGCTTAATTTATTGAACACATCAATTTAAATAACAGAGAAGCCCGAAAGCCTTAAAAATAATTGTGAAGCAAATTGAATTGATCTACATTAAACTGTTTTTACCAGAATTCTATTTCTTTGCCGAATTGCCAAGAAGAATTTTATTTAATTTTTGCCTTTAACTAATGAACGAAGCCCCAAGGAATATAGAGACCCCCATCTCTAAAGCTTGCTCTGAAATTATATGCGTTTGTCGCTGAATGAAAAAAGAATGTAAATTTTATGTTACGTCTTCGGTTATTGGTATTAGCTGGCGGGCTGCATTTCATTGCAGGCCCAGAATTATTTATAGAACCAAACATTGTTTTATGTTCTCTTCTCGATCTAGATTGAGATCGATTGAAAACATTTCTTGACTATTTTTAAAAACAGCTCTGTTATATATAGATTTAAATGTCAGTGCGATGCTAAATATGTCACGATCACGACCAGGAGTCCCGTAACTCTTTCGAGTTGTAGGACAGCCTTCTCCTGGCTGGTTGAATTCATAATCTTTCCTTCTCATAGACCGGTTGCCAACCAATGCTACAGAACCGAATCTGATCTGCTATTTACCCTTAGAACAGATGGATTCATAGCTTTCCCAAGGCACATAAGTGAATGTAATGATCTTCACTGGAATTCGAACTCGGCCCTCCGATTTCTCAATCCCAATTGCAATCCTTTACACCAGCGTTCTGTATAGGTAGTACTACTCAAGTTCTAGAGGAGTGAATTAATCATATAACAGTTTGCTTTTTAGCATTACCTGGACAAAATCCGTTGTTTACCAGACAAATAATACAGATAGTATATGCAGCGTCCATTACTTTAGTCTCTAAGTATAGCGATATAGCCACGGATGTTTATCTGGCGACATCTTATCTAATGGCATCTAAGAAAAGCCGAAATGCAACACATTAGGTATAGGAAAAAATGAACATATAATAGGCTGCGCTGACGGTAGCTTCGCACAACAACGCAAGTTGCTGCAAGACTAAAACATGAAAACTTGAGTCATGTTCTTAAATAGATCACGTCAGATCAAAACTTTCATGTGGATGTCATGCATAGCACCAAACCCGGTCAGAAATATCTAAACTGTCTATAATTAAAGCCTGATGGTTTTAGCAAAGATCATCCTTCTTGTAATGAGTTGGTCGGTCAACTTGAGTGGAGTGGAGGTGGGAAGGCGCGGAAACTATGATTGGTAGCTGGCTTGTTGGTGTTTTGCATAGGCGAGTTACCAAACTCTATGTAAAGGGCTGGAATGAGAAGGAGGGCAGTTCGTCTCAGAAGTGGAGACTGTGCCCGTCGCTACGACAGTAGGAGAGAGACGAATTTTTTTTTTCGTGACGCATTTCAACACACTTCTTTGAATATTGTGGACTGGCGCTACAGAATCGCAAAGAAAGAACTGTCCAAAATAATAGAAAGCACATAGCTTGAGGACTAACAGCAGTAGCAACAACTAAAATGGATAGCACATGAAACGCGAAGAGGAAATAATAACATCATCAAATTGTTAACATTCCATCACACTTCAAATAAAGGTTAGGAAGGAAACCCCCATTAATACAGGAAAGAGCAGTAACAGCTACTGGACTACTATTTTAAGAGAAAGATTTTAGAAATTTTAACCGAAACCGATACTATCTCCTCAGTCAATGAGTACCAAATGTTTCCTTGTATGGAAACAGCTAATATTAACATTACTATTGTCATATGTGTTTACATTGTTGGACTAGTTGCTATTCTGGATGTGTTGTATGCTTAATATCAAGAAAAAAAGTGTCTTGATATGGCGTTAGAGATGTGGCTTGGAAGCAAAGAGGATGGCAACTCGAAAAAGAATGTCAGATGCTTGCCTTAACACAGGTAATGCGTGTTTATGTCTGTCCTGAACCGAATCGGGCAAATATGTACGTTAAAGAACTGGTTTGGCTCCGTATGACCTTCTTATCAAGTCGCTACCCTACAACTATCCAGGGTTGCACACAGAGACTGTTCTGATGTTTTAACTTTCCAAGGTCGTTTAGTGTGCATGAATCTTCAAGATTGAGGGCAAACTAGAGGATGCTCCATAGTTTGTAATCGCCCGCATTGGCAGTTGGGATCATCATCTGTGGCGTATCCCCATTTCTGAAGGTTGGCTCTATAGCAACCAACACCAGTTCGGAGGCGATTCAGGCAGGACCAGAAGGGCCAGACATCACTGAAGCCTAGAGGGTGGATTCTCTAATGCTGAGAGATAGCCTGTGTTTTATGTTGTTAAGGTGGCTACATCACAGGGACAGCCTAGTAGATCTGCTGTTCACAAAGACCCCTTCCCAATATGGAAACATTTCAAACTTCATCAGGAATAAGACAAGGAGGAAACTAGAGCTCCAATATATTTAATCTTTTCCAAGATTACGCTCTATGCATTTACGAGCACGGATGCAAAGAGACGGGCGGAACAACAACAACAACAACAACAATAATAATAATAACTAATAATCTATGTCAAAGAACATGAAAGAAATAAGAAACCTTATTCAGCAATAAAGGAAGCCGACAAATTCGAAAGGGAATCTCAACTGGATTCATATGAACGTTAAAGAACTGGTTTGAATCCGTATGACCTTCTTATAGAGTCGCTACCCTCCAACCATCCAGTGTTGCACACAGAGACTGGCCTGAGGTGTTAACTTTCCAACGTCGTTCCCTGTGTATGAATCCTCAAGATTAGGGGCAAACTAGAAGATGCTCCATAGTGTGTAATTGTCCACATTGGCAGTTGGGATCATCATCTGTGTCATATCCCCATTTCTGAAGGCTGGCTCTATAGCAAACAACACCAGTTTGGAGGTGATTCAGGCAGGACCAGAAGGGCCAGGCATCACTGGAGCTGTAAGGCTGAGAGAGAGTCTGTGTTTCACTTTGTTAAGGTGCCTTGCCTGGAGTGTTAATGTTTCAAAGTCATTAAGTGTGCATGTTCCATAGTTTGTAATTACCCGCATTGGCAGGTGGGATCATCATCAGTGACATATCCCCATTACTGAAGGTTGGCTCTGCAACTACCAACGGCTGATCGGAGACGATTCAGGCAGGACCAGAAGGGCCAGGCATCACTGGAGCCAGGTTGGAGGGATTCTGTAGCGGTGAGAGATAGCCTGTGTTCCACGTTGTTGGAAGTGGACTGTCCTGATATAAAAGAGAGCAACAGAGGTCATCTACTTTGGTTGTCTTGAGATACCCATTGATTAATCAGCATCAGGCATTTAAGGCAGGATCAATTTGCATGTGTGGATCTGCTCCACACTGGTTAAGAATATTCTGCTGTGGAGTAGCAAAAGGTAGATGGTACTGGCATGGGCACCCCATTTGGTGTTAGCATTTGATCCGACCCTGACTTTAGTCATTGCAACGTGTCCCTTGTATATAAATGACCGGTCCAGAGTGACTCTAATTTAGGCAGTCTTGGAAGTGTACTCTAACCGTTTTCTATATGTTCCCATAATAATGCATGGAATGAAATTCAGCAGGTTGCCATTTTTAAGTGCCTATATCCATTAAATTGCTGCCACGTCATTAGATGATTAAAAATGTGCATAAAAAGCATTTGTTCGGGCAGAGCGTACCAGCTTTAACTAATTAGACTTCCAGAATTAGCAACTGAGGACGAATTAAGATAATTGCCGTAAAAGCCATAGGTTGGCTATGTGGGTGCTGAACAAACACAAATATGATTGAGCAGGCGCCTGCAACAAGGTTTAGCTATCCCCATAGCAGAACAGTATCCTCGGAAACGAAGAACCAGATAATATATATATATA
>OZ038489.1:46058914-46066414 GCA_964036315.1 Acanthosepion esculentum | reverse complement strand
TTTGCTTGTTTTTTGTTTGTTTCAGCACTAGTCGCCTGACGATTGCACTAGCATGAAACAGACTGTCGCCTCTAAGTGCTGACTTCCATGTCCACTTTTATATTTACACACGCTCTATCTCTGATATTGAGCACTTTACCCCATAAATATAGCACACTTTAAGACTATATTTCTCCATATATATATATATATATATATATATATATATATATATATATATATATAGATAGATAGATAGATAGATAGATAGATAGATACTGATTGACTGATTGAGACAGATAGATATGTACAAATAATAATTTCCATTATAGAAAGATATAAACTGATTGAGATAGCTAGCTTTCTATCTAGATATATATTAACAGATTGAGATAGATCGATCGATCGATCAATCGATAGATAGATAGATAGATACCCAAGGTAATCAAATTGACAGATAGATAGATAGATAGATAGATAGATAGATAGATAGATAGATATAAACAGACTGAGATAGATAGGTATACTGATTGATTGATTAAGATGGATAGATAGATAGATAGATACATACTTATTAACTGATTGAGATAGATAGATATGTAGATAGATAGATAGATAGACTGATTGATTGAGATAGATAGATAGATAGATAGATAGATAGATAGATAGATACTGGTTGACTAATTGAGATAGACTGATAGACAGGAACAAATAAAAAGATAATTTCCATTATAGGAAGATATGAAATGATTGAGATAGCTAGCTTGCTATGTAGATAGATATTAGCAGATTGAAATAGACAGATAGATAGATTGTTTGATTAAGATGGATACATACATACATACATACATACATACATACATATTAACTGATTGCGATAGATAAATAGATAGACTGATTGATTGAGATAGATAGATAGATAGATATGAACAAATAATATTATAGTTAATTCCCTTTTAGAAAGATATGAACTGATTGAGATAGCTAGCTTTCTATCTAGATATATATTAACAGATTGAGATAGATCGATCGATCGATCAATCGATAGATAGATAGATAGATACCCAAGGTAATCAAATTGACAGATAGATAGATAGATAGATAGATAGATAGATAGATATAAACAGACTGAGATAGATAGGTATACTGATTGATTGATTAAGATGGATAGATAGATAGATAGATACATACTTATTAACTGATTGAGATAGATAGATATGTAGATAGATAGATAGATAGATAGACTGATTGATTGAGATAGATAGATAGATAGATAGATAGATAGATAGATAGATAGATAGATAGATAGATAGATAGATACTGGTTGACTAATTGAGATAGACTGATAGACAGGAACAAATAAAAAGATAATTTCCATTATAGGAAGATATGAAATGATTGAGATAGCTAGCTTGCTATGTAGATAGATATTAGCAGATTGAAATAGACAGATAGATAGATTGTTTGATTAAGATGGATACATACATACATACATATTAACTAATTGCGATAGATAAATAGATAGACTGATTGATTGAGATAGATAGATAGATAGATAGATATGAACAAATAATATTATAGTTAATTCCCTTTTAGAAAGATATGAACTGATTGAGATAGCTCGCTAGCTAGCTAGATATTAACAGATTGAGATAGATAGATAGATAGATAGATAGATAGATAGATAGATAGATAGATAGATAGATATAGATTGATAAATAAATAGATAGATGTATAGAGAGAGGCGGGGAGAGAGGAAGATGAACATAGATAGATAGATAGATAGATAGATAGATAGATAGATAAACATAGATTGATAAATAAATAGATAGATAGATGTATAGAGAGAGAGAGGGAGGAGAGAGGCAGATGAACATAGATAGATATATAGATAGATAGATAGATAAACATAGATTGATAAATAAATAGATAGATGTATAGAGAGAGGCGGGGAGAGAGGCAGATGAACATAGATAGATAGATAGATAGATAGATAGATAGATAGATAGATAGATAGTTGTATAGAGAGAGAGAGAGAGAGAGAGAGAGAGAGAGAGGGAGGGTGGCAGATGAACATAGATAGATAGATAGATGTATAGAGAGAGAGAGAGGGGGAGAGAGAGGCAGATGAACGTAGATAGATAGATAGATAGATATCAACAGACAGATATGAAGAGACTGTGATAGATAGATAGATAGATAGATAGATAGATAGATAGATAGATAGATAGATAGATAGATAAATGTATAGAGAGAGAGGGGGAAGAGAGGCAGATGAACATAGATAGATAGATAGATAGATAGATAGATAGATAGATAGATAGATAGATAATTTCCATTGTGTTTGTTTTAATTTTATCAAGTGCAATAATGGTTGAGCTTTTCTCTGAAGACAAAAGGAATAAACTATTCATATCAAATAAAATTTAATAAACACCCCACTCAAAAAATTAAATTAAGATAAAATATAGAAATATACAAACGAATGAAATAAAATAAGGAGCGCTGTTCTATTACCAAAACCGCATTTTGATGAATTTTGCCGTTGGTACATTTGTGGGTCCACATTGCCACAGCATCTTATTTTCTTTCAATTGATTTGTGTATAAGCAAATTTTATTGTTTTACTAATATTTTTTGGCCCGGGAATGCTTCCTTTATTTGCATTCAATTACGTTCAATTATATATTAGGTTGTCCATGGCAAGTGTTTATGTGAGACAGAGAAAAACAACTAAAACCAGATATAATGAAATTGACAAACAGTCGAACAATATGAAACGTCCACGTTTTCACGGATGCGTAACACGTAGACAGATTCTTGCAATAGCAAAAGTGCACACAATTGCACAGACACCCACTCATTTGCCCGTAGACGCGAGTAAAAAAAAGAAGAGACACGGAGAGAACACTTACTCCTATTTATAAAGTCACACAAGCACACGTTCACACACATCGATACGTATATATTACCCAGATAAATTCACATGTTCTGCTCCCCACTCATATAAGGAATAGTAAATTTATTCATAGTCAACTTCAACGCTGGAAAATCTCCTCAAAGATGAAGAGGAGGCTCGAAACACATATTTGTACACAATGATGCTTAGGATATCAGGGATCGAATATGTGATCTCTTATGGGAACTTACCCATAATAGTAATGGACTATCCCGTACACCATAAATACTGCGCCTCAAGAGGAAGTAGTAGTGTGAGACCCAGTCCTTTTTGGACGACTCGGCTTGACGGTCGAACTCTCTGCCTCTGAGGCAGAGGGGAACTCTCTGTCTTTGGGCAGAGAGGAACCCGGACGAGGTTCCGCCGAAGGGCAGAGCCTCGTTCGGGGAGGTTGACCGGCCCGATCCCGTTTATACGGGATCTACGGGCTATTTTTTGGCCGAGCCTGCGGGCTCGGATACCCCACTTTAAGCCCGGCCTTGTGCCACATCTGTCCCTCGTGGGGAGGACACTAAATACTCCAGTCCTTTTTGGACGTCTCAGCTATTCGGTCGAACTCTCTGCCTCTGAGGCAGAGGGGAACTCTCTGCCTTTGGGCAGAGAGGAACTCGGACGAGGCTCCGCCGAAGGGCAGAGCCTCGTTCGAGGTGGTTGACCAACCCGATCCCGTTTATACGGGATCTACGGGCTATTTTTGGCCGAGCCTACGGGCTCGGGTACCCCACTTTAAACCCGGCCTTGTGCCACATCTGTCCCTCGTGGGGAGGACACTAAATACTCCAGTCCTTTTTGGACGTCTCAGCTATTCGGTCGAACTCTCTGCCTCTGAGGCAGAGGGGAACTCTCTGCCCAAAGGCAGAGAGGAACTCGGACGAGGCTCCGCCGAAGGGCAGAGCCTCGTTCGGGGAGGTTGACCGGCCCGATCCCGTTTATACGGGATCTATGGGCTATTTTTTGGCCGAGCCTACGGGCTCGGGTACCCCACTTTAAACCCGGCCTTGTGCCACATCTGTCCCTCGTGGGGAGGACACTAAATACTCCAGTCCTTTTTGGACGTCTCAGCTATTCGGTCGAACTCTCTGCCTCTGAGGCAGAGGGGAACTCTCTGCCTTTGGGCAGAGAGGAACTCGGACGAGGCTCCGCCGAAGGGCGGAGCCTCGTTCGAGGTGGTTGACCACCCCGATTCCGTTTATACGGTTTCTACGGGCAATTTTTGCCCGAGCCTACGGGCTCGGAAAGCCCACATTAAACCGGCCTTGTGCCACATTCGACACACGTGGGCGTGTTGTTAAACATCGTTGTTAAACATCGTGTGAGATTCAGTCCTTTTTGGACGTTTCAGCTATTCGGTCGAACTCTGAGGCAGAGGGGAACTCTCTGCCTCTGGGCAGGGAGGAAGCCGGACGAGGCTCCGCTGAAGGGCAGAGCCTCGTTCGGGGAGGTTGACCAACCCGATCCCGTTTATACGGGTTCTACGGGCATTAAATCGGCCTTGTGCCACATTCGACACACGTGGGCGTGTTGCTGAACATCGTGTGAGTCAGACACAGAGGCAGTCAGCGAGTGAGTGAGTCAGTCACAGAGTCGCGTTCAGACGATTACTGTAAGACATTGGAATAGTGATACTGGTCGAGACAACATAGTTTTCTCTAACCTAACCTGATTGTTATTACTAACACTTCCATACCTGTGTTCGAGTTATTCTTAATTGGTTCTACCTTGGACCAACACCGTGTTACAAGGAACCTGGACCATAACATGATCCATAATGGGTTTTTTTTCTCGAGAGAATGCAAAGAAAAATGAAAATAATACTCCCCACTCATATAAGGAGGCAGTTGAGATTTCTGGGGCACGTAAAGAATCCAAGTGAACACCGAAAGTCATGTGAAATTAATAAGTTAGAATATAATATTGAACATTAAATGTCCTTTATACATACATATATACATTTATAATACTAAGTTTATTGAATTAGTGAAATAATTTAACCACCTTTGCCGTCATTGTCATAAAGTTTACATAAAATAAAATAAAATAAAATAATATTTACTTATACTCGATAAGAATAAATAATTTTAAATACTGTAAGTAATCCTAATACATTTACTTGGTTTTTAACTAGGAGTATAGTATATTAAATATTAAAAATAACTTTTTAGAAAGGTGGATAAAACATATTCTAACCTAAACAGTCCCTCAAAATCTTTAAATATACAAATAGAAATAATACCATAAGAATTTTTGCCGTTAGAAATAAACCCAGATGACATGAATTTAGCGGATGTCAGAATTTGTTAAAAGATACATCCCTATCCATCCCTAAACATAACCCCGCTTTCAAATGTAACTATTAACTGAGACAACGAAAATTAAAAATTGAACCCTCTACCACCCCTTGTCTAGATGAATGGATTTATCGGTAACCTTGGAAACCCTCAAACTATGAATCTTTCCTGTGCCGTTAACAACCGTAAATTTTAAAAAGTAAGTTACTCCAAAATTCTCTTGATGAGGAAATGGAACTAATGTCTTTGGTTTAATAACAAAATTAAATTCAGGGGCTTTAGCTTCCATTTCTGAAACATGGTCATCACTGTGTAGCGGTAAAACCATATTTTAAATCTATTAATTTATAATATTAATGCTCTGTAAATTTAAATTTACATAGAGCACTATTGTGTAAAAATAAAAATATCTATAAGAACACCGGATTTTATATCTTACTGTTCTTTCCTTTTTATTTATATATACATATATATATATATATATATATATATATAGTCCAGTCAAGTTCCTTACATTCACTTACCTGAAAATAAAATACACTTGGCTAAAGAATGAATCCATCTCTTCTCCCCCAGCTATGGGTGAAGAGTAGGACAAACTTGGTCCTATAGCCTTTGCTAGCAACCGGTATAGGAGAAAGCTTCTAAATTTAAAACCTGTTGATGCACCTTGTGCACTGGTATCTGCATTCGAGTCTTCGAAAAGGTGTAGTTGGTTCTGCACAAGGTTTCTCCACTAGGATCAATACATATGTGCGAGTATTCTGTCCTAATCTTTAGATCCGTTACATTCACTTACATGCTAATGCCCATATAGGAAAGGTAAGGATCCTCTTCTTCTCCCTCCAGCTATGGGTAAATAGCAGGACAGACCAGGTTCTATAGCAATCCAAGGTCTACCGTAGGAAGAAATGGCAACCTACTGCGGGGAAAAAATCTGCCTTGAATCTATCGAAAGATACACGATGGCTTAAGCGTGTATCACGCATGGCACATAACTGACTTAGTTAACGTGGTACATCTAACAATAATCTTGACTTAATAAATGCGAGTTTGATCAAAAGTGAAAAAATTCACCAAGAAGAAAATGCATTGAGACTGAGCTAATCTCACAATTCTCGGCAATAAACATAAGACCAGGAACTTACAAAGTATCACCGATCATCGTAAAAGCAATAATATCCAAATGGAGTATACGAGCTAATAGAGAAAAAACCCAGAATGGGCTGATATAAAATTCAACAGACACCAACAATTCTAATATCCATGCATATATATATATATATATATATATATATATAATTTAGCTCTTGAAAAAATATATTTCAATTAAGCACTGTTGAATGACAAGCTAATTCTATAAACAACAGCCACCTGCGCTAATGCAAAGCACTTCAGTAAAATAAATGGGCATTTGTTTACATTCGTAAAAACAATACGCTAGATTTAGCTGCTTCACTCTGTCGGATGAAGATAGCTCAGTGGTAGAAACTCTGACGCAATCTTTAGGCCACCGATTTTGGCCTGACGTTTGCGTCTACCATGAAACAGCCTGTCGCCTCTAAGTGTTGTCTTCAATGTTCATTTCATATATATATATATATATATATATATATATATATATATATATATATATATATATATATACATTATATATATATATATATATATATATATATATATATATATATATATATATATATATATACCTATTGTGTAAGAAAAACAGTGCTCAATATTAAATAACAGAGCTACTTAATATAATAAAAAAATATACACAATACCCTACGTTGGTTGCACAACTCGGAATTTCATGGCATCTGCAATCCTCAGGTTTGCAGACGAAACCCCGTGTTGTGCAACTAACATAGGGTATTGTGTATATTTCTTTATATATATATATATATATATATATATATATATATATATATATATATATATATATATATATATAAATAAAAAGAAAGAACAGTAAGATATAAAAAATCCGGTGTTCTTATAGATATTTTTATTTTTGCACAATAGTGCTCCAAAATTCGCTTGATGAGGAAATGGAACTAATGTCTTTAATTTAATAACAAAATTAAAGGATTTAGCTTATATTTTTGAAACATGGTTATCACTGTGTAGCGAAAAAAATATTTTAAATCAATTAATTTATAATATATATATATATATATATATATATA
The DNA here is from genome assembly GCA_964036315.1 of Acanthosepion esculentum. Lineage (NCBI taxonomy): Eukaryota > Metazoa > Mollusca > Cephalopoda > Sepiida > Sepiidae > Acanthosepion > Acanthosepion esculentum. Next base: position 46,058,999 of record OZ038489.1, on the reverse strand, counting down.
TATATATATATATATATGTACATACAAAATATACATAAAGTATCTGAGTGAAACAATAGTGGTTGTTGATAGCAGTTTGGTGGTG
>OZ038489.1:46036414-46053914 GCA_964036315.1 Acanthosepion esculentum | reverse complement strand
AATACTATATTAAAAAGGAAAGAAATGAAAGAACAGAAGATAAAAATGCCGCAAAGAAAGTGAAAAAAAAAACCAAAACAAAAACAAATTGAATAAATTTTTTAAATCAAAAAAATTATATTAATGAAAGCGAAAGTGAAAGTACAAAGTGAAAGTACAAACATGCTTGCTAATCGCGACGTGACTCGCTGGCCAAGTGCGTTAAATTCACTGAATAGTTCATTTCAAAACTGATCACATCGCCGACTTCCATGTGAAACATTCTAATGTTATATTCATCTTTTACCAAATGTCATTCTACTGTTGACGTTAAATTCATTTTCAGGATTAGTAAAAAAAAAAAAAAAACATTAAAAAAATTTCAAAAATTCAAAGGAGCATTCATTTTGAGTTCGGAGAGAACAATGTAGGCTTATAGTTGAAAGTCAAAATAAAACGACTTCGCTATTGATATTCATTAAGCTTGATACAGGAAAAAAAAGGTCACATGTAGAAAAATAGGTATTAAAAAGGAAAAAGAATAGAAAGATACAAACGTTCCTTTCTTTATTGTTGTCAATACACGACCTAAGACACACTGAAGGGCGTCCTAGGTAAGACGATAAACTACGCCTAACAGCAAGTCCTCTGGTCAAGAAGTTTTGAGGAGCGTGTAACCACCACTTAATTGCTGGTGTTCCCAGGTCCACTCTGACCCGAGGTAGAAGCACCTATTAGGGTCCAACCTATGGGCAAAGAGTTAACCCCCAAACTGGGCTGAAAATACTATGAAAGTATAAAAATAGGTTTTAATACCAGAAATGCTTTGTAAATAATTATTACCAGCAATAAATTTTTACGAAAAACTTATTACCAACAATACATAAAAAACAACAAAAAAGACATATTACCAGCAATACATTTAAAAAAAATAAATTACCAGCAATACTTTAAAAAAAAATACCAGCTATACATTTTTGAAAAAAAAAATTATCCAGAAATAGATTTTTTGAAGGAAAAATATATTACCAGCAATACAATTTTGAAATAAAAAAATATCACCAGCAATAAAAAATTTTGTCGACATTAACTAACCCATTGAGGTTGATATGCCGTAAAGCAAACCAACAAACATACACTCAAGGTAGAGTATTACTGGAAGACATTGTTGAAAGTAGATAACGGTTGATCCGAGATTTGTGGAGATCAAGATTCTAGTGATTGGGGAAGCATCCTCTTGGGAGTTTTTTCCACAATGTAGAGGTTATTGGAAGAAGCTGTTCGAATGAAACTTCCTACTTATCAATGGAATACGAAGGTTAATGAGGATGATTCGAACCTGTATACGTGGCATGTCAGGTTTTAGCCGTAAAGGTATCAACTGGTGGAACTAAGGAATGTAGCGCGTTAGAATTATTATTAAGGTATTTAAAAAAAAATGTTAGAAAACATTGAAATGTATGCAGGTTCCACCAGTCCAAACCTTCACTGCAAGGAAAGGCAATGCTATTTCCACGGAGTCAAATTGTCCTCGTTTCTTCCATATTTAAAATGTAATAAGAACGTTTCACACAGACGACTTTGTCTCAATTACTCCCATATGAATGCTTACTAGAACATTACAAGCTTAACTGGTTAAGGATCCATCATTATTTATCTTTCTTATTCTCATATTATTCTCTTCATGTTACATCTTCTTACACTCATAGTACGCCTCATTTATCATAACCATTTTAGCACTAACTCTCTAATTTGAGTGTTTTTTTTAGCCTTGTATTGTGTGAACCGTAGTATAAAAAAGCTTATTGTATTCGTCTATTTTTGTGAAGTGCGGTAGTCGTTAATAATTAAGTATCACTCAAGACTTCAATGTTAAGATAAAACAGTATTTAATTATAACCGTAAATAAATACTTAACAAGAACAAAGAAGTAAAAGTCAACCAAAAATAATTAACCATTTCAGTGAATGCCTTGTTAGTAACGCGGCTCGGCTTAACCTCCGGTAAATTCTAAATCAAAACCTAGATCATCGACACAATAATTCACACTAATTCGACTAGATAGTTCACTCAATAATCACTGCAGTTGGTAACTTGACACCGCAATTTATACACATGGAGGAAAACATATTCGTAAGTCCAGAGTATCACACTCGAACCTCGGTACCGGTAGTTACTCATTTTCTTCCTATATATCAGAAAGAAAGAAAGAAAGAAAGAAAGAAAGAAGAAGAAGAAGAAGAAGAAGAAGAAGAAGAAGAAGAAGAAGAAGAAGAAGAACTATTGTCAGATGGAGTAAAGAATGTGGAACGAAATATGAGGTAATTATTTTTTTTACTACTGCCTAAACAGACAATGTAATTAAAGAACGAAGGTTTTCTTGTGGACTCACCTAACTGCACATTCATCTGTCATAAATTGTGGCATACCAGTAACGAGATAATTTTGATATTGATGGGTAAGAGTGGGAAGTATCTCATGTTTCCAAAGGAACTAACCATCGGCACCCGCTCGCATCCGTCATCCTCTCCTCTTAATCCCTTTCTCCCCTCTGATGGCTGTGAATGCCCGGCCTACTCCTGAAGAGTCGTGAGCAGGAGTCACAGAGGAGTGTGGGTGGTAGACGCGGCTGGGCGAGTCGGGTCCTCCTGACAGCATGTTGCAGATTTTCTTCATATTGACGGTTTGACTAGAAAGTTTCGCCCCCCCCCCACTACATCGGATAGCCCTACGCCAGGAAGGCTGATTTACAGCAACGGTTTCCCTGGTATCAGTTTCGATGTTGGCCCGTGTCAGGGGGATGTTTTCAACCGATCCCTGAAGCGTCGTTTTGGTCCACCGCGTAGCCTCTTGTCGCTGGCGAGTTCTTCAAACAGGACACGATATGTGAGGATCGAGTGGGACGCATTCCGGCCATCGGACCCGGCCCAGCAGAGACGATAAAAGAAGCAATGTAAAGTGATCATTAACATTAACTCAACACATTATAATGCCATTGACTCGAAATAGTTAAATATTTTTAAAATTAGAAATATTTCTCATATATCTGATGTGTGTTCACTAAAGGTTCGTTAATTTGTTGATTTTGTTTAGCGGCATATCAACACTTCTATGGGTTATTTAATGCTGAAATCTAAATATTTTGTACATAATTTTATGCTTTCAGAGTAAAGATATTTTTTGGAGGAGGAACGGTGGAGTAACGGATCGCGGCTCGGATTCAGGAATCGGAGAGCCGAGTTCGAATTCCAGTCGAATCAATTACATGAATGAATGTAATTGGGAAAGGTATGAATGCTATTCTTCTCCCCTCAGCTATGAGTAAATAACAGGACAGACCGGGTTCTATAGCCTTGGGTGGCAACTGGTCTACCGCAGAAAGAAATGGCAACCTACTGCGAGGAAAAAAATCTACCTCGTCAGTCCTGTATCGAAAGATACATGATCGCCTAAGCGTGTATCACGCATGGCACATAACTGACTGGTTTAGATAATAAATTGTAGTGTTTTACGATAAAAGTATTTTTTTAGTGTTGCATTGATTATCATTTTGCTTTAAAATTGTGTCGGTTATTTTATTATAAAAATGTGCTATTGATTTTTCTTTGGGAATTCACTTTTTACAACATCAGTTTGGTTTCACGCTCCTCAAAACCCCTAATCTTTGCGTCAGAGGCCTTGTAGACTTAGTTTATAGTCATACTCTGGACGATTCACTGAAGATTGACCCAACGTAAGTAACCGTAAATTTAGTTCAGTAACAATTCTGATGTTTGTTCGCGGCACATAGCGGCTAGGGGTACTTGAATAACATAGAGGCAAATGAATGTATCCCAATAGAGGGTTGCTCCATGAGTACAAACCCCTGACAAATTGTTGGATTAAACACTCGCTTCCCCACGGTGGCAACGTGTAACACAATGTCGTTATTAACATGGGGTTGCCTTCGTCCAATCCCCAAATTTCCAGATGTCTGCGACCACGATCACGCTAGCGGCGGTAATCCACTGAGTTTCCCACTTTTGCTGCAATTTGGAAGGTGCTGTTGCTTGTTTGGAATCACCGGGGCCAGGCATTCTTCGAAGCTTTTGCCGTAAACTGCCGATGACAGAGAGAAGAGGTGACGCACAGATACTTCACTCTCATCCTAGCCCGAAAAATTGTCACCATCCTCAGACACTTTACCCGTTTCCCTACGGTGACACAGGATTTGTTTTTAATGTGGTGTTATCTGGGAAGTGTTCTGACAGAGGACGGTAAGTGCGACACTGAGATCCGTAGACGTATTGAGATGCAGTCCGAAAGCTGGACAGAGTACTGCGAGACAGGAGGATTTCTTTGGTAACAAAGAAAAGAGTACTGAGCTGTTACGTGAAATCGGTCTTCCTTCACGGCAGCGAATGTTGATACCGTCTCCTCAAAGATGAAGAAGAGACTCGAAATGACGGAGATGTGGTTCTACAGAAGGATGCTGAGGATATCATGGAACGAGGGTGTGAGCAACGATGAGGTTTTGGAGAGGATGCAAACAAGGAGGAGGCTTATACTTAACACCAGGAAGAGGTAGTTGAAATTTCTGGGACACGTAATAAGAAAGAAGGGCCTGGAGAATCTGATACTCTGGGGTCGAATAGAGGGAAAGAGAGACAAGGGAAGGCAACGCATGACATACCTGGCGGGCTTAAGCAAGTGGATGACAGAACGTGTTCTGCGGGAGGTGGCAGCGGGACGAAACTTATTGAGAGCTACAAAGGATAGGGGAAGTGGAGAGCCATGATCGTCTACGTACAGAAAGGACACGGCGCATAAAAAGAAAGAAAGTAGCCATCGGCCTATCAAAAAGGTGCCAGGTCTCCGTGACCACTGTCACGTTGGCGACAGTATTTCACAAGGCTTTCTTTTGTGGTGAAATGCGGGAGGTGCTGCTGCATAGTTGAAATCTCCGGGAGTCGTTGTCCCTCGAACTAAGACAGAAATACGGCTGAGTGGCGCACAGATACTTCACTTTGATTCCAGCTCGAAGGCGGAGCACACCTCTGACTAGCCTCGATATTCCTTCTTGATCTCTAAAGATCAGCCTCTTACTTTCCTAGCTTCTCGAAAAATTGCAGATGAGACTAACCAAGTAAGGGGTGATAGACTAAGATAGTCGGCGAGACCTAGACGAGAGCGGTATTATTTTCGGAATCCTTCCTAGCATAGAATTGTTTCAATTTCTTTGTATCTTCTGAGTCAATGATAGCCAATTGGGATGACATCTTGAAGACGAAAAGTGTGACACCGAAATCCGAAGGCGCATTGGGATAGCCAAAGATGTCTTTTAAAAGCTAAGCAGATTATTAGAAAATAGAAAAACTTCGCTAGAAACAAGGAAAAGAGTACTAAACTTAAATTGCCAAAGACTTAAGTTGCTAAATCTGAAAGAAAAATAAAAAAAAATCATTAGACGGTTGAACTTAATTCACATTTAAAATCGGTCCGAGTTATTGGAACACACTATAGTTCCGCTGAATCATCGCTTGCCTTCAAAAATAAACATTCAGAAGGGTTTCCATATCTGTTTTAAGCACTAAGATAGTCTGTGAGACCTAAACGACAGCGGTATTATTTTCGGAATCCTTCCCAGCATAGAATTGCTTCAATTTCTTTGTATCTTCTGAATCAATGATAGCCAATCGGGATGACATCTTGACGACGAAAAGTGTGACATCGAAATCCGAAGACGCTTTGGGATAGCTAGAGATGGCTTTTAAAAGCTAAGCAGAGTATTAAGAAAAAAGAAAAACAACGCTTGAAACAAGGAAAAGAGTACTAAACTTAAATTGCCAAAGACTTAAGTTGTTAAATCTGAAAGAAAAAGAAAAAAATCATTAGACGCTTAAACTTAATACACATTTAAAATCAGTCCACATTATTGGAACACCCTATATTAATAAAAATCGAGATTTAATTTTCAAAATAAAGGAAGCAATATACGTGAGGGAATAACGAATATGCGGATATCTTTCGAGTTTGATATGTTTGTGGTGGCTGGAAATTTTAATGACGATTATTAGAATTTGATTTCTCATCAATTATATGCCATGTCTCTTCCCTCAAGACACAATACATAATGTGAGTATTAAATTTTCCAAGCCGTCCTTCCTCGGAAATTTCGATTGTCTCTTTCTTTTGATTTCTAGTTTCCCTTTTCTTTAGAACATCTTCGTTGCTCAGCTGTTCGGGCCAGGATTTAAAAATAGAAATGAAAAGAAAATGAACATACAAGAAGGCAGTAGGCAGTTTAGTAACCCTCTCTTTGTTTCTAGCCAATTCTTTTTCTATTTCTTAGTACTCTGCTTAGCTTTTGGAATGCTTCCTTGGCTATCTCAATGCACCGTCAGAATTCGGTGTCGTTCTTTCCGTTCTCTGTTAAAATACTTCCCAGATATTTAAATTTCCGCCCTTGTTTTATTTTGGCACCTCCGATTTGCAATTCACACGTTGGGATCATCCCTTTGGTATCAACCATCCATTCTATCTTCTTGTATTTTATATTTATTCCTTTTATTCCCGCTTTCCTTCACTACATTCTGTGGGGGGCTTTTGTAGTTTTCTTTCCGTGGCTTCTATCAACACTGCGTCATCTGTATATCTTATGTTGTTAAGATTGTGATCGCAAATAATGAATCCTGGCTGGACTAATAATTCTCTCAGAATCGAATCGCTGTATAGTTTAAATAAGTCCGGTGAATAGAGACACTCTTGTCTTATACCCCTTATATTTTTATATGTCTACTGAATTCATTTTCCTATCCGTATGCGGGCGGTTTGCTGCTGTAATAAATTCATTATTATTCTAATAATCTTTCCAAATACATCCGGGTTGCTGAGCAGATCTAACCGACCTTTGTACCGTATTTTATCGAACGCTTTTGTGTAATCTATAAAACATATTTACACGTCCTTTTGTATTTTTTATTGCTCTTTCTGTTAACTCTCTAAACATAAATATTGCGTTATTTGTTTCAGTGTCTTTGACGAACTCGCACTGTTTCTGTCCCATTTCCGGTTTGATTCTACTGCGCGTTCAGTTCATTAGAATTCAGATTATAAGTTTTGTTATATGGCTACGCTTTGGAATTAAAACGACCTTGCATTTCTGTTATGGTCCAGGTTCCTTGTACCACGGTGATGGTCCAAGGTAGAACCAATGAAGAATAACTCGAACACAGGTATGGAATAACACAGATATATTACAAACAGAATATGTACAAAAGAATTAGAAGTGTTAGTAATAACAATCAGGTTAGGTTAGAGAGAACTATGTTGTCTCGACCAGTATCACTATTCCAATGTCTTACAGTAATCGTCTGAACGCGACTGTCTGTGACTGACGGACTCTGACTATGTGTCTGACTCACACTATGTTCATCAAGACGCCCACGTGTGTCGAATGTGGCACAAGGCCGGTTTAATGTGGGCTTTCCGAGCCCGTAGGCTCGGGCAAAAATTGCCCTTAGAACCCGTATAAACGGGATCGGGGTGGTCAACCACCTCGAACGAGGCTCTGTCCTTCGGCGGAGCCTCGTCCGAGTTCCTCTCTACCCAAAGGCAGAGAGTTCCCCTCTGCCTCAGAGGCAGAGAGTTCGACCGAATAGCTGAGACGTCCAAAAAGGACTGAATCTCGCACGATGTTTAACATCACGCCCACGTGTGTCGAATGTGGCACAAGGCCGGTTTAATGTGGGCTTTCCGAGCCCGTAGGCTCGGGCCAAAATTGCCCGTAAAACCCGTATAAACGGGATCGGTTTTGGTCTACCACCCCAAACGAGGCTCCGCCCTTCGGCGGAACCTCGTCCGGGTTCCTCTCTGCCCAAAGGCAGAGAGTTCCCCTCTGCCTCAGAGGCAGAGAGTTCGACCTGCTAGGTGAGACGTCCAAAAAGGACTGGGTCTCACACGATGTTTAACAACACGCCCACGTGTGTCGAATGTGGCACAAGGCCGGTTTAATGTGGGCTTTCCGAGCCCGTAGGCTCGGGCAAAAATTGCCCGTAGAACCCGTATAAACGGGATCGGGGTGGTCAACCACCTCGAACGAGGCTCTGCCCTTCGGCGGAGCCTCGTCCGAGTTCCTCTCTGTCCAAAGGCAGAGAGTTCCCCTCTGCCTCAGAGGCAGAGAGTTCGACCGAATAGCTGAGACGTCCAAAAAGGACTGGGTCTCACACTGTATTTAGTGTCCTCCCCACGAGGGACAGATGTGGCACAAGGCCTGGTTTAAAGTGGGGTACCCGAGCCCGTAGGCTCGGCCAAAAAATAGCCCGTAGATCCCGTATAAACGGGATCGGGCCGGTCAACCTCCCCGAACGAGGCTCTGCCCTTCGGCGGAGCCTCGTCCGAGTTCCTCTCCGCCCAAAGGCAGAGAGTTCCCCTCTGCCTCAGAGGCAGAGAGTTCGACCGAATAGCTGAGCCGTCCAAAAAGGACTGGGTCTCACACTACTGCTTCCTCTTGAGGCGCAGTATTTATGGTGTACAGGATAGTCCATTACTATTATGGGTAAGTTCCCATAACAATTTCAATGTTAAAACAGAACGAAAGAAAAAGTAGTGTTATCTGTTAAGGAGAAATTAAATTTTTGTGTCATGGTTTTATTGAACTTAAAAATTGCAATATGAGCACTGGTAAAAAACAATTGCTGAGACATTAGGTTTATAAGTCCCAAAAATTCATACGCATAATGTTTTTAAAGCAACTGTCAACGTTAACAGATCATGGGGTAAAGGATCGACTTGTGATCGGACTGTACGGTGCTGGATTCTGAAGTTCCGCAGTGGGGAGACGAGTCTTTGAATAACAAGTGGTAAAGAGGACGTCCATCTGCAATTAACAATCAACATCTGAAAACACGAGACGAAAAAAAAGCCACATCAAAGTACCTGAATTTCCGGAAAACTTCCAGCCTTCATTAGATATCTGCTCTATTTGGTCACTTTCTGGGAATTACATAGTTACATATTCAGTATGAACAACTGAATATGAACAATCGCCTCCGTGGATTTAATAAAGAGTTCAGTATGAAAGTTCCCAGTTATAAAACACAGGTAAACGTTCTTCTGTATTTGTATTGCTCTTTCTGGTAACATTTTAAATATAAATATCGCGTTCCTTGTTCCAGTGTCTTTGACAAACCCGCACTGTTCCTGTCCTATTTTCCGTCTGATTCATCAGAATTCGGATTATAAGTTTTGTTATATGGTTACGTTTTAGAATTCAAATGGCATTGCATTTGAATGGTAAAACGAAACGAAAGAATCGGTAGTGTTGTCTGTTGAGAAATTAAATTTTTTGTAACCTTTTATTGGTGAACTTATGAATACGACCAACGAACGTCGAGCCTGGTCAGTAATTAGATAGTTCACCGTTTTGTAATACCAGGCACTATAAGCTTGGATGCGTGTATGTTGTTGATTTCCTTGTTTTCTTGATCACAGCTTGGTCACAGCAGAGGCTTTGACTTAATCTCAGATGACTCAATCTCAAATATTTGAAAAGTGCTGGGGAGTAGAAGAACTGAAACTAAGATGAAGCCCGTGGTCTAAATAGAGCAATATACAATAGACTCAGTGAGTTTTGAAATGATAAAAGCATACTTAAAGGCCACAAGTTTTTCTAACAGGATCAAATTACGATATAATCGTAGCATCGCTTACGAAAGAATAAAGGTTAGCTTAAAAAGAAACCAAAGTTTAATCGGAGACTGCATTTTTTGTACATTATGAAAATTTTATACAGATAAGAAATGATGGGAAAACTAAAATCAATTTTATACAGATATGAAATGATGGGAAAACTAAAAACAATTTTATACAGATATGAAATGGTGGGAAAACTAAAATCAATTTTATACAGATATGAAATGATGGAAAAACTAAAATCAATTTTATACAGATATGAAATGGTGGGAAAACTAAAATCAATTTTATACAGATATGAAATGATGGAAAAACTAAAATCAATTTTATACAGATATGAAATGGTGGGAAAACTAAAATCAATTTTATACAGATATGAAATGATGGAAAAACTAAAATCAATTTTATACAGATATGAAATGATGGGAAAACTAAAATCAATTTTATACAGATATGAAATGATGGGAAAACTAAAATCAATTTTATACAGATATGAAATGGTGGGAAAACTAAAATCAATTTTATACAGATATGAAATGATGGGAAAACTAAAATCAATTTTATACAGATATGAAATGATGGAAAAACTAAAATCAATTTTATACAGATATGAAATGATGGAAAAACTAAAATCAATTTTATACAGATATGAAATGATGGGAAAACTAAAAACAATTTTATACAGATATGAAATGATGGGAAAACTAAAATCAATTTTATACAGATATGAAATGGTGGGAAAACTAAAATCAATTTTATACAGATATGAAATGATGGAAAAACTAAAATCAATTTTATACAGATATGAAATGATGGGAAAACTAAAATCAATTTTATACAGATATGAAATGATGGGAATATTAAAATCAATTTTATACAGATATGAAATGATGGAAAAACTAAAATCAATTTTATACAGATATGAAATGATGGGAAAACTAAAATCAATTTTATACAGATATGAAATGATGGGAAAAACTAAAATCAATTTTCTATTGTCCAAAATCAATCCATTCTAATATTTATCTCAATTAAGCGTTTTGAGAATTTAGAAAACCATTGCTTGCATTATTTGGACTGTTATCCTCATCTTCTTTGCCATATTCACAACGATTCAGCCGTTTTACGCTTCTTCAGATGATTGAAATTTCGAATCGGACCCTTTATTTCGTCCTCCGGGGTAGATTGTCCAGTTCCAGTCTTTTTTCCGGATGTCTCAGTTATTTCCCTTTAATTCAACTCTCCAAGTTTTGGTTCGCTACTGTGGCTTGGGTTCGCCACTACTGTGGCCTGGTACTGCGTATTATTTTTTCGACTTATAAACCTAATGTCTCAGCAACTATTTTTTTACCAGTGCTCATATTGCAATTTTTTCTGTTATTATTGCATTTTTTTATCAGAGTTTGTATTGCATTGTTATTCATTGCTTTTCTCTAGCACTCCTTATTACTGGTCGCCATATTGTATTCATTTCTATGCTTTTACATACTTTTATCATGCAATTTGCAGCGTTAAAGATTGATGCAAACTAAGCAGAAATAAATGATTGTTTCGATGCAGACTGTCCGAGGGAATGAACAGTGTATTGCTGAAAAATGATGCTGAAAAATTTGGAAGATGAGGAAAAGGATGATAATGATATTGACCATGTTGAAGTTCAACAGCCCCAATATCCAATTTCAAATGACTTCAAACAATGATAATGTTTACATTAGTTGTGCTTCAACCAGAAGCTCCCCTTACAAATAGATCTACTTGAATACTGTTTTGAAATTTAGTTGTAAAAAATTAAAAAATCGAACACGAGGCCAGTTGGAAACGGACAAAATTCGATGCTTTTTTAAAAAAAAATTTTCATTTAAAAATAATAAAAATTTAAAAAACTGGAAAAATTCTGTGAAACACCATCAAGATTATCTAAAGCCACGACCTGAACCTGGCTGTTCCTATTTAAATCCTCATAGACTAATTCACTGATAACATTTAACACATTGGTGGAGAATTATAATGTTTTTTTTTTAACTAAAATTGAAATAAAATTATTTTTAAAGTATTGTTTTTGTTGATCTTGTAGAAATATTTTTAGATCTACCAATGAATTTAAATATACATGCATACACACACAATTTGAGAATTTACGATACCATACGTTTATCATGCAATTTGCAGCGTTAAACATTGATGCAAACGAAGCAATGATTATGTTTGACAAATGTTTACGTTGGTTGCACTTTCAACAAATGCATCTACTTTAATCCGGGTTCAGGAGTCATCGGCAATAAAAGATGAAGCTGGCCGGAAATGGACAAAAAACTGAAGCAAAAATAAGTGGTTCAATACAAACGTCCCTGGGTATAAGCACCAAAGTCAGCAGTAATGTCTGACTTTTAGAATAAACATTTTAATTGTGGCATAATATATTAACAATTATTAATAATTATACAAAAATGCATTACCGTATGATGATGATGATGATGATGATGATGATGATGATGATGATGATGATGATGATGATGATGATGATGTTGGCCATCTTGAAGTTCAACAGCCCAATTTCAAACACAGAAGCAATGATTATGTTTGACAAATGTTTACGTTGGCTGCACCTTCAACCAGAATCTACCCTTACAAATACATCATACTTTAATCCGGCTTCAGGAGTAAGCAGCAGAAAAATGCGAGGCCAGCCAGAAACAAAATGCATTGATGCATTTTTTTCATAAAAATTTTAAATTGGACAAATTGAACAAAACATCTTAAAATGATATTTCACGATATAAATATTAAATGTGTTTTTTTTTAAAATAAAATACAGAATATTCAATTATCTGAATATATTATTCAACCTGTCCCAAACTGCCCAGATAATCGATACTGTCAAAAAATTCAAAGAAGTCTTAACACTAACAGCAATAGGAACTATTATATTTTCCGTACTAAACCCATTGTAATATTTCATCTCAGACAAGAATTTTAAGAATTTAGAAAACGATACGCAATGTTTGATAAAAAAAATATAACCTGACAAAATCAGTTCAATTAATTCTAGTTAATTTCCTAGTTTCATACAAAACCAAACATTTGAGTTATCCACATGACAGAGATTATGGCTTATGCAACTTTCAGTTGCAAGTGACAAACATGAACCACGCTTCAATGAGAAATGAAATGTCTTTTTATTTGTCCAGCGTGACTGATAAAATGAGTAATTTTTAAGTAATGATTATGTTTGATAAATGTTTAAGTTGCTTGCACTTTCAACCAGAAGCTACCCTTAGCTACCATCTAGTTTAAGACATCTTTGGTAGTTAGCAGCAGACAAATGCAAAGCCAGTCAGAAACAGATAAAAATAAACTGAATAAAACCTTGAACAAAGTGTTTGAAAATGATTTTGATGATATAAATATTACATTTCTTTCAGAAAATGATGTTTTTCTTCGTTCTGCTTTGATAGATTAGGTATTCAATTATCCAGAATTTTCAGTTATCCGAATATATTTTTCAACCTGTCCTAAGATGTCCAGATAATCTTTGAAGTACTCTCACAAAATTCAAAATAGACTAAATACATGTATAAATACATTGTTGGCTGATATGAATGTGCCACCATCTTGGCTGTCATAGAGATTTTCCAAGCGTAGCTTAGATGTGGCACAAGGCCGAAAGTATGGGGCACACAGTGAGGATCATCTTGGCTGTTATAGTCACGAGATTTCAAACCTATTACCTTCTCGTCCTGGGTATGACGATAAACTGCATCTAGCAGCAAGGCCTCTGATCTAGAGGTTTTTTAGGAGCGCGGAACCGCCTCTAAATTTCTGTTGCCCCCCCCCCAAAAAAAAAATTGGAAAAATCTTTTTTTAAGCTTTGATGGCATTGATTACTTCTGAGATGGAAATTTATCGAGCTTGTCAGACTAGTGACTTCATCTTGGTTGTTATAGCCACGTTTCTGTTACTAGAATCTCCAGCCGTCATGAAGTCCAATGGCCCAAATGCCCAATCAGATTTTTCCTATAAAAAGTGTTTTTAACAGAGAGATTTTATAAATTTCAACCGAGAACAGCATTGGCTGTTCAGTTAATGAATCCCAAGTGTTTCCTGATAGGGAAAAGGCTGATTACCTAGAAAGATTGATTAAATGAATGGAGGAACAAAGTTTAGGAGAGGTAACAAAAAGAGAACATTTATTAAGACCTACAAAGGACGGGAAATTGTAGAGGGCCATGATCGCCAACGTAATGAAGGGACACGGCACATAAAAAAAGAACTATCTAATGCCTCATTTTACCTCGGCGGCAAATTTGTTCTGTGTTATCAACCAATCATTACTAAGATTACGTTGTGCACACTTGTGTATCTGTGCATGCTGTTAATAAGTAACTCTCTGGTTGATTCTGTAATTCCACTTCTTCTGGTTTACCGTCCTTGGCTCATAAAACCTCTCCTAAAAGCTCACTACACATTTTCTTTCTTTTTATGTGCCGTGTCCTTTCAAGACATAGGCGATCATGGCTCTCCACTTTCCCCTATCCATCGACGCTCTCAATAAGTTTCGGGCCTCCCCCAGACCACGTTCTGCCATCCACTTGCTTAAGCCCGCCAGGTATGTCATGCGTTCCCTTCCCTTGTCACTTTTCCCCTCTATTCGACCTGTGAGTATCAGATTCTCCAGGCCCTCCTTTCTCATTACGTGACACAGAAATTTCATCTGCCTCTTCCTTGTGTTAAGTACAAGCTTCTTCCCTGTTTGCGTTCCTTTCCAAGACCTCATCGTTGCTCATGATATCCTTAGCATCCTTCTGTAGAACCACATCTCCGCTGGCTCAAGTCTCTTCATCTTAGAGGAGACCGTCCAACATTCGCTGCCGTAACTGTTAGTCCGTAACTCTCTGGTTGATTCTGTAATTCCTCTCCCTCTGGCCAACCGTCTTCGGCTTATGAAACCGATCCTGAAAGCTTACTACAATACTTCCTCGATTATTCGTAACTCGAATATCCGTAACTCGATTTTCCGGACTTTCATTATCCGGATGTGAAATGAACAACGATGGTAACACTTCCTGGCTGACCAAAGAGCTCCTTCTTTGATTTCTACTTTCCAACACCAGTCTCCTTTTGATGTAGGTCGAGATCTAACGCTTTCAAAATAATGAAAATTAACCCCCCCCGAAAGTATAAGAATGGAAAGAAAGAAAGAAATGAATGAAAAAAGAAAGAAAGAAAGAATATGGTGTCTACCTTGCAGTAATGGCGATTATCTAAGTTTAAATTAGATGTGCTATAATGCGGGAAGGGTGGAACACCCAGTGAGGACCGAACTCACTACACAGTCATAATTGATTTAGAGCGACAAGGTTGCTAAATATTACACCACATCAAAGTGCTCAAAAAGTTTTCTTGGCCCAGCTTTGATGTGTCATATAGGCGAAAGTTTGGAGCAGCCAGTGAGGAACATACTCACTATTCAGTTGTAATTGATCTAGCGAGATACGCTTTCCATTCATTACACCACATCTAAGTACCCTAAATGATTTTCTAATCATACCTCTGATATGGCACCCAGGCTGAAATGGTGGAGTACCCAGTGGAGCTCCTCAATTGTGTTTGATCTCGCGAGACAAGCTTGCTAACCACTATATCACGTCGAAGGGCTCCTACCATGCAGCAATGGTTCGCAACCAAGTTTTACTAGACAAATTCAGCATGTACGAAGTCCAATACATATTGGACGGTCCATTATAGTAACCCCATGCTTCTTGTTGTTCATTTTCTTCTGTTCTTTCTACCGTGTCCCTTTAGGACGTGGACGATTATATCACTCCACTTCTTATACTTCATGACACTTAGAAAGTTTCGTCTTTTCGTTCCCAGTTCCTGTTCTAACATCCATTTATAGAAGCTCGTTAAGTAGTTTACTCGCTGCTTTCATTTGCCTCTCCCGTGAGTGTTCGATTCTTCAGACCCTTTTTCCTCATTATGTGCCTGTATCTGTCTGAAGTTAGAGTATCATTTTTGTTTTCTCCCCCCACCCCGCCCCGTTACTCACATGTTCAGTTCATGGTATTGTTGAAACACATTTCCGTGGTCTCAAATCTCTTGTTCCCCGGTGATGAGATTCTCCAACATTCACTGTCGCAGAGGAAGATTGATATTACATAGCAATTTAGTACTCTTTTCTTTGTTTCTGCCGACATTTTCCTACTTGTCTTCAAAAACAAAAGCAGCGTATCGAATCGGGGTGTTCACTACTCTCGCCTATTTCCTACCGTCACCAGAGGAAAAAGTCTAAAGTCGTCAAAAGTCAAGGTTATGAGTATTGATTTTGAAGACTGAACAGGTGTAAAAATGAAGCTGCACAATCTTCCAGTTTCAGTGTTCTGTTTTAATTGTTAAATAATAGTCCAGCAGACCATTGTATTTTAAAGAACTATATTCTTCTCTGAGGAGGCACGGTGGAGTAATGGATAGCGGCCCGGATTGAGGAATCGGAGAGCCGAGTTAGAATTCCAGTCGAATCCATTACATGATAATACCCTTGTGAATCCGCTTCTTTTCCAGCTATATGTAAGAAGCATGGCAGACCAGATTCTATAACCTGGGATGGCAACTGGTCTACCGCAGAAATAAATGGCAAACTATTCGGGGGAAAAAAATCTGCCTCGTCAGTCATGTTTTGAAAGATACATGATCGCCCAAGCGTGTGACACATAATTGATTGATTCGTCTCTGATTTCCTCATTTTGACCTTTGATGGTGTTATGGTCCAGGTTCCTTGTAACACGGTGTTGGTCCAAGGTAGAACCAATTAAGAATAACTCGAACACAGGTATGGAATAACACATATATATTACAAACAGAAATATGTACAAAAGAAGTAGAAGTGTTAGTAACAACAATCAGGTTAGGTTAGAGAGAACTATGTTGTCTCGACCAGTATCACTATTCCAATGTCTTACAGTAATCAGTAATCGTCTGACGCGACTCTGTCTCTGACTGACTGTCCGACTGTCTGACTCACTGACTAACTGACTGTGTCGATATTTAACAACACTCCCACGTGTGTCGAATGTGGCACAAGGCCGGTTTAATGTGGGCTCCCCGAGCCCGTAGGCTCAGCCAAAAATATGCCCATTACAACCCGTATACACGGGTTCGGGGACTGTCTACCTCCCCGGACGAAACTTTGCCCTGCGGCAAAGCATCGTCCTAGTTCCTCTCCGCCGAGGCAGAGAGTTCAACAGCAAAGAACACTGGCTCCCTAGCGGTGTCACTGACTGTGTCTGCTGCCCCCTCTTGAGGCGCAGTATTTATGGGTTACGGAACAATCTATTAATATTATGGGTAAGTTCCCATAACAGAAACACAACAGAGGAAGTCGTTTTTGATTGGCTAAAACTAGTGTGGAAATGTTAGAGATAGAAAGGGATTTCAGGGAGTTAAGTTTTACACGTCATACAATGTAGACGTAAATCTTTCGTATCTCGGAAACTGCTCCCCAGTAGGATGGGATAGCAATCCCATTGGCTGGTTAGAGGATGTACCCCTCGACGTGGTTAATAAACTAGTAAGATTAAAAATCCATTTTGTTGAAGTTCTCATTTATCTCCGAACAAAACAACTGGCGATCAACAGTCCAGAAAGAAAAGGCAACGTTATGAGTGGCTCAAGACCGTCGCTCCAAGACCGACCCCCCACCAAAGGGCTTTACAACACAATCCCTTATAATGTTTCTATAAATGTTTGGTTTGTCAAAATGTTTACACAAATACTTACCTGTCCACCACCAAATGCTACATGCTCGTAACGAGACATTTTGAAAGGCAGTAGATCAGAGTGTCGGGAACAG
>OZ038489.1:45971414-46033914 GCA_964036315.1 Acanthosepion esculentum | reverse complement strand
ATCTATCTATCTATCTATCTATCTATCTATCTATCTATCTATCTATCTATCTATCTATCTATCTATCTATCTGTTCATTGTTTATCTGTTTTTATATTTATCTATATCTGTCCATGTTCATGGCTTTCATAAGCGTAAAAGCTTTAATTTTTCACACGAAATATTCATTCATTCTTTCTTTTCAATGCGAATAACTCAATTTTCAAATAATGAAATAAATCTCACATTATACAGTGAAGATTTCAGATCAACATTCGGATAACGGGAATTCCTTACCTTGCATTCGAGTGTCACTTTATTCCGAAAGATTTTATTTATTTATATTATTTCTTTTTTTTTTTTTACTATTTCTGATCAGCGTGTGGTTGCTTTGAAATTCTCATATCTCGATTTTACTGGCCACACAATGTCTATCTATCTATCTATATATCTTTATTTTTAATTGTCTATCTATCTCACTTTATCTATCTTCTCTATCTATCTATCTATCTATCTATCTATCTATCTATCTATCTATGTTTTTCATTATCTCTGTCTATCTATCTATCTCAATCTGTTCATTATTTGTGTGTCTGTCTACGATTTACTACTGACTGAATACAGTAATTGTGGCACAAGGCTGAAAAAGGGGGAGATTGGTCAAGTCTGGTCGACACTAACTATCCTATACCTAGCTAATTAGATTTACGACCCATTCATTCATTACAATTTGATCATTCACCACAAAAGCTTGTCCTTCATCATACAATCCTATGAACACCACAATACCACAAGTTCACAGGGAACCTAAAATACACCCCATGACATAAAAATTTCAATATCTACAAATCTGTATACAAAACTATATTAAAATATATCAATATTATGAAATGAAGAGGCGTGGGGTGAAACGAAAACAAACTAAAAACAAATGACGTCATTGGACACGTCCACGCCTTAAAAATAAAAATGGCCGCTGTATTCTGTCTTCCGAAAAAATCAAGAAGCTCTCTCGCTAAGTGAGAGGGAAGGATAAAAAAAGTATGGGCATTAGAAAATTCTAAAACGGACCCAGTCGTGATGTAAAGGGCGGGACAAAATAAACTGCGGAGGTCGAGAATCTTTGATTTGAATTATAACAAAAGAAGCCGGGAACAGACCGGGAACAGCACTTACTCACATTAACTAGACACACAAGAAGGGTCTGTCTTAACCAGGGGAGGGCTCCACAGGAAACTGCCCCGTTGTGACTTAGGGGAACTTAAAAAAGAAAATCAAAGCTAGCCTCGTTCACGCGAACCAAGTTTGCCTCAGAAACCTTTCGCTGAAATCTGTTGATATCAAACGCTATCTGTCTGTCTGTCTATTTATCTATACATTCCAGTAGAAAAACAACAGCCGAAATACAGTAACGAAAATAATAATCATAAATGAAGATGCATTCATTTTATTCAGTTAGCGCATTTTACACCGCCGCTGTTGTCACCACACTTGCGGTTCATGGTGACATTCAAGGCAAAAGAGTGCGATGACTTGCCGCTTCCTTTTGCACCAGGGATGTTGAGGTCACCCCGTCCATCCTCTCAGAAGTGGCTTTGCTTTTTAATTTGCCTTCTTGCAGCCATTGCCTAGAGAGGTAGGACCTACAAGGCAGCAGGTGGATTGAATTCAGAGTTTTCTTCTCCTAGACTGATTGTCAACCAAGGCTATAATGCCCTGCTATTTTGGCCATAAGGGAAGAGCTGGATTCACACATTTCCCAACGGTATCAGAACGTAAGTGAATGCAATTTACTCGACTGGGATTCGAACTCGGTTCTATGATTCTTCAATCCGAGCCCCAAGCATTAATCCACACTGCCTCGAAATATGAAGACAGCATACGGAATAATTCAGCAAATAATAAAACTATTAGTTTGAGTCATAAATAATTTCCGTTCTTGTTTGTCCCTTTTTTCTTATCTGGCTTAAAAACCCACTTCGCGCAGATTATTAAGCTAGTTATCGCGGACGGCTAATTAGGCCTCTGGTCTGAAACTAAAGAAACCTTTGGTTCAGCTTAGGAAACAGCAATGCCAATTTTGAAGAAATAACTTTGCCTTCCTCAATTCACTCCATGGAACTTCAAAACATCACTTTAATTCTGATTCGGGCTAGAAGTCCAATTCCGAACGAAAAACCGATTTAGGCCAAAAATTCCGATTTGGTTCGAAAGTCCGATCTGGGCCGAAATTCCAATTCAGGCCGAAAAATGAGTTCTTCAAATCACAAACTCTGCGGAACTTCAAAACCTCACGTCATGAAGGCCCACAGTTTAACTCTAGTTCCTTGGAATTTTGAAGAAATAAATATTGATTTCCTCAATTCAAAGTTTTGGAGATATTTTAAACGAAATTTTAAAAGAAATTTTTTAAAAATTCACAAAGTTTTTGTCCTACTTTAAAATCAATATTAATTAAATACATTTAAAATCACTATTTCTTTCAGTTATTTTAAAACTGAGTTTTTAACTGTTCCCTTCTCATCCGGATACGAATACCAGATTTTCAAATTCCGGGATCATCCTGTTTCCAAAAAGGAATATGCCTATGTAGAGTAAATGTGGCCCGAGTTAGAGGAGGTTCGGACAGTCACACTGCCGTTTAATTATTCACAATTCTATTTTATCAATTATATGTCTACCATTATTTGCAATAACTACGTTGCTACGTATCAGCCAACTCTTCTATAGCCTATGGGCAAAGTTTCATAGGTTTCGGTATTGTTATATTCAGTGCTACTAGGAATATATACTTGAAAAACAAGGTGGATAAAATAAGTAAAGGTTTATTGTAAAAACCAGTACAATAAGAATAAAGGTAACAGTTATGCACAAGGTCGTCACAAGTCAATCCAGTAGCGAGTGCTGCTATTGGAAGGTCGGTAGCTCTCGCGTAAGTCTGAGTCGTAAACAGATCCCAGCGAGACAATATTTTCCAGCCTCTCCACGAGGTAGGATGTGGCACAAGGCCGAGTTTAATGTGGGGCAATCCGATCCCGTAGTCTCGACGAAAAATTCCCCGTAAACCCCGCATAAACGGGTTCGGATCTGTCTATCTCCCCGGATGAGACTCTGCCCTTCGGCATAGCCTCGTCCAGGTTCCTCTCTGCGCGAAGGCAGAGAGTTCGACACCAGCTGTGATCTGAGTGACAGATCCCAGCTAGACGATATTTACCAACCTGCTCAGGATGTAGGATGTGGTACAAGGCCAAATTTAATGTGGGTCATCCGAGCCCGTAGGCTCGGCCAAAAATTTCCCGTGGCACCCGCATAAACGGGACTGAAGAAAACAGCGCATAACATATTTGATGCGCTAAAGTAAATAGGTGGTGGAACAAGGTTTAGGAGAAATAATGAAAAGACGAATTTTATTAAGAACGACGAAGGACAGGAAATTGTGGAGGGCCATAATCGCCTACGTCCCGAGAAGACTCAGCAAATACAGAAGAAGTGAAAACTAGCATGATGATCTCGCCACTCGCGCAATATTAGCTTTCTTCTTGCGGCTCAGATTTTGGGGTCGGTTTTGAAGATTTAACCATGTCAATCCACTGCCTTTTACACTGTACATTTCTTTAATCTCAGTGAATTCCAAACTGGCACGTAGGATTAGTGCCTAGCATGAGTCATTTGCTATTAGGTTAGGTTTCCCAAAAAGGGCTGGACAAACTATTTTTTAGTTCGCACCCTAATTGGTCATGTGTAAAATGGGCCGTATCACAATAACCCGACTCTCATAGTGATGTTATTCGTACATTCATACAGTGTACAAATTACTATAAGTAATTTGCGCATTATTTATCATCTCTCAGTTGCGTCTCCGACCTCGGACAGAGTGCGCTCAGGGGCTTCTCTGTCAAAGGGCAGAGAGGAAACTGAGAAAATAATACTGAGAGGGGCGCCCAGCCCCGGGGAACAGCTGCCCGAAGCACAAGAGGGAGGGTTCGGTGCTCGCACCGAGGCTAGCGCAACCGACGGTTGCGGGGACTGTGGGCAATTTTTGTCCCCACCCAGGTGCACGCGCTCGGGTCCCCATTTTTAAAAAGACCTTGTGTCACACATCTCATTCTCGTGGCGGAATGAGTAAATACTTATTCGTACATTTATTTGTTTATTATATTTTATGAAAAGACTGCACAAATGTATGAGAAATTAGTATAATACTTAATATATTTGCTACAATTAATGAAATTTGAACACCAGCGAAAGACTATTTTCCAATAATATTAAATTCTCGATAAATTTGGCGTGACGTTTATAGCAAAGAGCAGAAATAGTAACTTATGTACGCGCAGGCACCTAGATCCCGACTTCAGTTTACACTGTGCTGATGACAGCGGCGAAGTGAGGCATGTAGCGAACCAGGTGTCCCTGTGGTTGTACATAACGCGATGTATTGATTTTGTAGTTAATGAGTTTCCTAAGGACTGGGTTTCGCTACTATATACAGGTTGTCCATAAATTATCATTACAATTTTAAAAATTCTTAAAAATTGACAAAAAGGCAGAAAGCTCTACAGGGTTTATTGGAAAACATAAATTTTTATTTAAACACATGTTGTGGTAGGATCCACCTAATTTGCATAGTGGAGTACCGACGATATAAATATGGTTGGTACCGGAAGACATGGGAACGAATACAGAGATCCAACTAGAGACTCTGCCCGACTGCGACTTAGTCAACACATTCTCCAGGAACGGTCTTCCCAGGAATATACAAAAGACTATATGTAAATATTGTGTACAGTTTCTTGTTCCAATACATTTTATTCTAACTACATTTTGTGTTTGCATTATTATTCCATGCATTAGTCAAGTTTCAACAACACATCAGAACGGTTCCACTTCGGTTCCATTGTTTGCATGCAAGCACATATCGATAATGCTCATTTTTTGATTTTTGCAAGACAATTTCTGTTTCCATAAACTTCTTGTGCCAGACATGGATGCTAATACGAATTGGTGTTTGCTTTCATATTTTTTGCTGTAATGCCGGTGGGCATGAGCGTCCGATTTGGCCTCTATGAACCAGGAAACACAAATGGTTTTTCTTGCGGTGTTGTCATTTTCATTAAAAAGTGTTTGCTATGAAAACACTCCAGCGAGTGCGCAGGATCGCCTCGTCGGTGATGTTAGGACTTGGGGTCATGACAAGTTTCAGGTCTTGCAACATCATACTTGTTCGTCCAAGAGACCCTACCGAAACAGTCCTATTCCGGCAGGCGATCCTGAAGCAAAAAAATCCGCCAAGCACGCAACAAGTGGACACATCAAGTAACTGCCGCTGCTGATCTCGAAATCACAAGCGACCAATCGTTAACGACCTACGTCACATCCTCCTCAGACAAGACGATACAAAAAGACAATATGCTCGTCTTTTTTCCATCTTAGGTCCAACACGCGGAAAGACCCACATTCTCAACGAACAGTTTGACATAACAGCTAAGTAATGGCCAGAAAATCGTAGCTTAGATGTGGCACAAGGCCGAAAGTATGGGTCACCTAGTAAGGATTGAATTCACTATGGAGTCGTAACTGTTTTAGCGAGATAAGCTTGCTAACCATTACACCACGCCGAGGCAGCCGTAGTTGCATAGACCATTTAAGGACACTTGTATGATATTTAACTTGGTCTCCCTACTGAGACGTTGTGTGACACAAAGCCAGGCTTAATGTGGGGAATCCAAACGTGTATACAAGGGTCAGGGGAAAAAATTGCCCAGTCCCGCAATCGTCAGTTGCGTTGGCATCGGTATGACTACCTATTCCCCATTTCTATGACAATGAGGAGGTGTACAGCCGCGGGCATCTGTTCCTCGTGACCGGGCACCTCTGAGTATTTTTCCCAGCTGCGTCATTGAGTTGCACTATGCCCGAAGACAGAGACCCAACTAAGAGGATGATAAACCCTACCCGGCATGTTCCAGGTAAGTATAAGTATAAGTGGCGGCTGTATCTAGTTAGTTCAACAGTAAAACGCTGATACCTTATTTGCCAATTTAGTAGCACGTTGAAATGCATGTAGTCGGGGAAGCAGGGGAAAAAGCTCGCCAGAACAGTTGCCATGAAAATATTTGTAGAAAAGGCAGAGGGAAGCCATGTCACGTCGGTGAGAAAGTGACTGAAGTCGAAATGCCTGGTCAGGATCGATTACACTACAGACTCTCCTTTGAATTTTGTCAAGAATCTTGAAATATACAGCAGGAGTACCAGACCAGATATGGTAGCTGTATTCAATGAATTGAAGAATGGTAAATTTATAAATGTGCAAGATGGATTCTGATTAGAAAAATTTCTGACACGGCGCATTGAACTAATTCTCCTGGCAGTAGACCTAGCAATTGATTCGATAAAGTCGCACCACTTCATGTCAGTGGAAAACGTGAGGCTAAGAAGGCGTAACATCAGTCATTTAAAAAAAAAAATAGATTACTATTTTGTACAACATACAATCATAAAATACCAAAATCTATTAATGGATATCTAAAGAAGAATGTTTGATGTTGTTACAGGCCACCTAAAATCATCAGACAGGCCATAGATTGCCTGGATCTGCTACAGACTTTTTATTCATGTAAGGAATGGTGAGTAGAGTTCCTCACATTTTATAAATTGCATATTATTCGTATTAATTTATATAGCTATCGTTCGCGGAAGTGATTTCCAAAAGTAAAAAGTGGGACAAATTAAACAATTAGAATATAACATACGGTTATATCTTGCTAGTTGGACGATAAAACGGTGAGACGTAGTTGCTAATCTAGTAGAAAGCCTAAATTCATGGATTTGGGACACCAGTGAAAAGAAGTTTATCAGAGCAGTTGTCATGAAAATATTTGTAGAAAAGACAGAAAGAAAAAACACGTTACAGCGGTGGGGATGTGTCTGAAGTCGGGATGCCTGGTCAGGAGCGATTACATCACAGATACTTCTTTGTTTTTTATTAAGAATCTCGAGATGTACAGAGGGGCGCTAGAGCAGATTTAGCAGCAGTATTTAATTCACGGACCAATGGCAGATTTATAAATGTGCAAGATGGATTCTGATGAAAAAAATAATGGCACGGCACAGTGAACCAACTTTACTAGCAGTAAAACGTGTGGACAAGATGGCGTAGAGTGTTTCTGTCATGGAGTTTAGCGTCGGCCATTTTTTAAAATAGATTATTATTTTGTGCAACATACAATCATAAAATACCAAAATCTATTAATGGATATCTAAAGAATAATGTTTCGGGCCACCCAAAATCATCAGAGAGGCCATAGATTGCCTGGATCTGCTACAGACTTTTTATTCATGTAAGGAATGGTGAGTAGAGTTTCTCACATTTTATAAATTGTATATTATTCTGATTTATTTATGTCACTATCGAATGAGCGTTGAAGCCAGGAAGGCATTTGTGGTTCAAGGCAAATCCATTTGAAAGATGCTGGTAGATGCAGTATAAATAGTATTTCAGTTGGGTACAGAAAGATGTGTTGTAATTCACCATTTTGAAAGTTGGAGATTGTCGGACGGAATGACATTCGCTCGAAACAAATCAGATTCTCGACTCAATTATGGCGGAAAAAGATAAATATTCAATGAAGCGTATACTTCTGCGCTTTCCCACTTACCCCCTATCTCCTTTCTTCTTTCTCTCTTGCTATCTACCTATCTATCTGTCTATCTGTTTATCTACATCAGTGGTCAGATCTATCTATCTATCTATCTATCTATCTATCTATCTATCTATCTATCTATCTATCTATCTACAAACACACGCAAATACGTTCACACACACACACACACATATACATATGAATAAACTCAAACTTTTCTTGACCAACGCGTTTCGTCCTCAGATAAAAATTTGATTTTTTTATTTATTTTTATTTTCTCTTTATAAAATCCTCATATTTGCTTTTATGCGTTGGTAATACATACATACATACATACATACATACATACATACATACATACATACACCCTTGTGCAAATTAATTGAAACCAAACGAATAATTCCGCTATTATTTACGTTTTTGTATTTTTCCAATGAAACATGACCCAGTGCACATGTTTGTACTTCGGATGCCCATTCCATGAAAACGTTCCTTGCAGATTGACCACAGATTCTCCATTGGATTTAAATCAGGGGAGTTTCCGGGACAGTATATAGTACTTTGATTTGCTCACTGGTTACAATTTTCGTACGCTTCCTTGGAGTAACGTCCATCGCAGACAATGGCAGTAGGACAACTAATCTATAGTCGAGACGATAGTGTTTGGGCGTGATGAAAATCTGATGCAATCACGGATGACGCAATATTTTCAAGGTCAAACAAATTTCATCATACACCCCGAAAATAGAGTCATATTACTGCACAACACTGCAAATGACCTAATCTGAGGAAGAAATCGATTGCACCCTGTCACTCCAGTGGGTCTAAAACTGACTGTATGGTGAAAGAAAAGAAGCTAAAGCGGTTGTTTCAATTAAGTTGCACAAGGGTGTGGGTATATATATATATATATATATATATATATATATATATATATATATATATATATATATATATATATATACACATATACACGCGCACACACACACATATTAAGATTTAGACGAATTCTTTAGTACTCAATACGGGTTTAAACAATCTATCTGGAACCATTAATTTACTTTCTTTCTATCCACTTGACTACTTTTCCTATCTATCTATCTATCAATCAGAAAGAAACAGCTGATACATAATAAGGAAGGTAGGCTTAGAGAATTTAACACATCGAGGACATAATGGAGGCAAGAAAGGTATGGTAAAACGACTAGTAGAATGTTTAACATGTTGGAGACAGCAAAGGCCAGGACAAAGAAGGATAGTAAAGTCTAAAAAATTACTTAGAGCAACAACAAAAATAGGAAGTTGTGGAGAGCTATAATCGTCGTTGGGAAGTTTTCACATACGTTTAATAAACATGGAACGAAATAAGCATGCCAGGAAAAAAATTATTTGAAAATTAATCACCGTCCGCGACAAATCAGCAGAAAATAATTTAATCGTGCTGTTACCTGTATTTGGTGCGCAAGAGTACATCAAGCTAGCACCAACACACATTTAAACATGCATGCGCACCAACGCACAAACGTAAAATTTGCCACAACAATACGAACTGCTTTGTAGAAAGATATAAAAAGAGCTCGTAGCGATAAAGGTGCCCATTGATACACACCGGCCTCTTCATACATGGAGCCACACATTATTACATAATTATCCGCAACTTTTCTATGGTGATTTTTGACACGAGGCGTGTGGTTCAGGCAAAGACGGACTCGCTTAAACGCTCACGTACGCCTCAAAGCAACCTCACACAAATAGAATGGAATTCGTAATGTGACTGACAGTAATAACCGAATCATTTTCTTCTCTTTAGCTAATCGGAACAGTCGGCTGCTAGATACGGCTACTGATCTGACAGTCAAAATCGGATCGAGGCCATTTTAAGATGTTGATCATTAATGTCACTGCTCTTGTGTCGTACACGATGAACTTGCCACCGTCGACAGAAGTAACGGTGAAGTTTGGCAGATCGACTATATGTGGGTCGTTGTCGGCAAAATCATTTATATCATAATAGCTGTAAAAAATTATTTGACCTGTGAAGCGAGGTGAGAAGGCCATTCTTTTTTTCTTTTATGTGCCGTGTCCCTTCAGGGCGTGGGCGAGCATGGCTCTCCATAACTTCCTGTGCCTTCTATCTCTTAGCAATCTTTGTCTTTTTGCTGTCTCTCCTCATCCTTGTTCTACCAACCATTTGCAAAAACTCGTTGGTTGAATTATTCGCTGCTTTCCTCGTGCAATCAATATGTCTTGTGAGGGTTAAATTTTCCAAGTCCTCTTGTCTCATTAGCTTATCAGAACAGTCGGCTGCTAGAAGCCGCTTCTGATCTGACAGTCAAAATCGGATCGAGGCCATTTTAAGATGTTGATCATTAATGTCACTGCTCGTGTCGTACATGATGAATTTGCTAAGAAACGGCGAGGTCTGAAAGACCGCCTATACGAGGGTTGGTAAAAAGATCCTAAGCCTCACGCAGAAAGAATAGCCATTTTTGTTGTGGTAACATACTGCCTACACCGTGCCTCCACCGACAAAAATCATTTATATCGTCAAATACCGTAAAAATTATTTGACCTGAGGACCATTCTTTTGTTTTCTTTTATGTACTGTGTCCCCTCAGCCCGTGGACGGTCATAGTTCTCCACAACATCCTGTCTCTTGAGAAGCGTGATGAGATAGCCATTACTAACACGAAAGACAGAAACGTATAAGGCGGTCTTTCAAGCCTCGCCGTTTCTTAGCAAGTTCATCATGTATGACACAAGAGCAGTGACATTTAGTTATTTTTTATCACTACTATGACGGTGGAGTAATGGATAGCGGCTCGGATTGAGGAATCGGTGAGCCGAGTTCCAATTCCAGTCGAATCCATTACATTCATTTATGTGCTAATACCATTGGGAAAGGTATGAATCCTCTTCTTCTCCCCCAAGCTATGGGTAAAATAACAGAACAGGCCGAGTTCTATAGCCTGGATGGCAACTGGTCTACCGCAGAAAGAAATTGCAACTTACTGCGGGAAAGTTTTAATTGAGATCTTGTGATGAGCAAGCTGTCTGTAAGATGGGTCTCAAGAATGCTGACTGAGCAGATGCTGGAAAGGGATGACATTTCCAGGGCACTTCTGACTCGCTTCCAGGCTATCCCTGAAGATTTCCACCGCTGATTAGTATCTCAAGATGAAACCTAGGTTCGCCATTTTGAACCTGAATCAAAGATTCAAAGCAAATAGTGGAAACAGTCTGGTTTACCACCCGTGAAGAAATTCAAGCAGGCAGTGTCTGTTGGTAAGGTGATTGCTTCTGTGTTTTTGTGTTGTGGTGTCCTTCCTCTAAGTGTCTATGTTAGACTCTTCCGCCTACTACAAGTTTAGTAGGAGAGAAGGTTCGGGGAACAGGGAACAGTGAATAGATTGAGCGCTAGTTCATACGATACACTCTCATTAGTCGTGTAAAACTCTTCTGGTGTACTTTCTGTTTAATATACGATATATCTGCAAACCTGGTTTTTGTTATTACTTAACCATTTACTTGGTCACAACGGTTTGGATTCTGAAGGTGTACTCATAATAGACTGCCTGGCAAAGGAGAAAAACTATTAATTAACTGGTAATATACTATGCATCATAGTTAAAACAAAGTGAAGGAAGCGTTAATATTTGGGTAGACTTATTGTCACTTGATCTTTAACTAGAGTCACCATAAACTTCCAGAGCAAAGGTTCTTAAAATAAAAGAATACGAAAGAAAATGAAGGCATATTTGCCGTTTCTGAATCTTCCGTAATTATGTTATTATGCCTTTGTTAACACAATATATGCAAATATATTACAACAAAGTGGAAGGGAGAGCAAGGATAAAAATAATTTCTCACTGTATATTGGCTAATGGATAAATATTAAAAACAAAAACAACAGAAAGATTAACTCGTTATCGCTCCTCACTTTTCAGAGCTCAGCCGAGGACAAAAACAAAGGGAGAAACAAAAAATACGAGTGAATAAGCAAAACAATTTAGAGACATCTTACATAAAGAATCAGCGTCCATTCCCTGTGCTTACAGAGGGAAGATCTGTCTATATCTATGTAATGATTTATTATGATTACTTGCATTATTTACATTATTCAGAGTGTTATCCTCACCTTCATTGCCACAACGCTTCGGCCTCGATATCTCTGAGATGAGGTATTATGATTACTTGCATTATTTCAATTATTTAGACTGTTATCCTCATCTTCATTGCCACATCGCTTTGGCCTCTATATCTCTGAAATGAGGTATTATGATTACTTGCATTATTTACATTATTCAGACTGTTATTCTGATCTTCATTGCTACAACGCTTCGGTCATTGTATCTCTGAGATGGGGTATTATGATTACTTGCATTATTTACATTATTCAGACTGTTATCATCATCTACATTGCTACAACGCTACGGCCTCTATATCTCTTAGATTGGGTATTATGATTACTTGCATTATTTCCATTAATCAGACTGTTATCCTCACCTTCATTGCCACAACGCTTCGGTCTCTATATCTCTGAGATGGGGTTTTATGATTACTTGCATTATTTACATTATTCAGACTGTTATTCTCATCTTCATTGCTACAACGCTTCAGTCTCTGTATCTCTGAGATGGGGTATTATGATTACTTGCATTATTTGCATTATTCACACTGTTATCCTCATCTTCATTGCCACAACGCTTTGGCCTCTATATCTCTGAAATGAGGTATTATGATTACTGGCATTATTTACAAATCCAAGCCCAGAGGGAAATTTAATAATTTTTCATTAATAGTAGCAAATTTATTAAATATCTGTACAGGACCTAAAATGATGCGGCTCTGCATAAAAAAAGACGTTTACTCAGACAAGTCACGCATGACGGAATATCTCTCCAGCTTTCAACCCGGATATCCGGTGGGAACTAGTTAGGTGTTTATTTCCGCAATGGACCGACGATTACACCAAGTCACGTGACTAATAATGATGACGAGGATGAGGAATAGCTATTGCACAATCACGTAACAAAAATCGAGGAGAAATATAATTCTCGTCATATACGCAGAAAAATGTAGCATTTTCTTTGTATAGTTTCAGCTTGTAATGAGTGTCTCAAACAAATAATACGTTTCTGTCTTTCGTGTTAGTAATGGCTCTCTTACCACGCTTCTCAATGGACAGGATGTTGTGGAGAACCATGATCGTTCACGGGATGACGGGACACGGCACATAAAAGAAAAAAAAAGAATGATCTCAGGTCAAATAATTTTTAGAGTATTTGACGATATAAATGATTTTTGCCGATAACGGGCCACATACGCGGGTCGTCCAAAAAGTTCTAAGCCTCACTCAGAAGGAGTTGGAGAAACAAGACATTTTTTCGCTGTTTTTCAATATAGTGCCCTGTTATATCAATGTATTTGGTCCAACGATTCTTAAGTATTGCAATCTTATTATCGAAGAAGTTGGCGTCCTGGTCCTCCAAAAATTTCTCCACAAAAATTCAAAATTTAAACTTTCTTGGGAGAGATTTGTAAGATTTGTAACAGGATTAATAAAATTATCTCTTTAAATCAAGTAAAATTAAAATGTTACATTTCGCTGTACCTGTCTTTATTTCTAAGATGAGGTATTATGTACACTATTTACATTGTTCGAACTATCATCCTCATCTTTCTTGCCTTATTTATCACAACGTTTCGGCCGTTGTACGCTCCGGACTTCTTCAGGTGGTTGGAATATCGAACTGAACCCTTTATTTCGCTTGCTGGTGTAGACTGTTCTAGTTCCACGTGCCATGTCTAATGGATGTCAGTTATCAGTTATCTCCTTTTAATTTCCTCTTGAACCAGGTATTGAACTCACACTCTTTGGTTCCTGTCACTGGATCTAACTAACGTCTCTATCCACTGTGCCATGTGTCCTTGAGGAAATATAGACAGATACAGAAACTTCTGCCATCTCAACTTCTGTCCCTTTCTCACTGACTTGAGAAGGCTTCCCTCTGTCTTTTCTACAAATATTTTTTTATGGCAATTGCCCGGATGAGCTTTTTACACTGGTACCCAGACTACTAAGTTCTCCACCGCCTTCGCCTGGTATTGAAGTCACACTCTTTGGGTCCTGTCACTGGATCTAACTAACGCCTTTATCCACTGTGCCATTTGTCTTTGAGAACATCTGTGTATAAATTTCCATTAATCGGAAAGTCACGTTGTGATAAATATGGCAACAAAGATGAGGATGATAGTCCGAACAATGTAAATAGTTTACATTTCGCTATAAGAACCGCGTTAAAAATTCAACATACTTTTTTCATAGAACTGCAAATTACGCAAACTTAAATAAAATTAATCATTCGTGTATTTTCTTTTATGAATAAAAAAATATAGAGAAGAATATTAAACTGACTTTTAGCGGAAAATTTTAAATTAAAAAAATAATTTTTTGTAATCAAAGCAAAAAATAATATATCAAGCCCGAAGGAAATAAAATAAATGCATTTTATAGTTACTTCAATTAAATAGGCTAAAGTTGTTCTAAATGTAAAAATTTCTTGTGCTAACTACAACAGTGAGTTAACATGAACACGGACCGAAGCTAAAAATATTTGCCTTCAGTGGAAAGACAAGATTTGAGAGAGGCCTTCAGTTCTGAGGGAGAGTTGCACACTGAGTTGGCCTTTAGTAAAGAACGCCTTTCATCGACTGCGAAACTAGAACAATCTATCCTCAAAAATTAAATACTGTGGACACATGCCGAAATTAAAAATATTTGCCTTCAGTGGAACGAGAAGATTTGAGAGGCCTTCAGTTCTGAGCGAGAGTTACACACTGAGTTGGCCTTTAGTAAAGGACGCCTTTCATCGACTGCGAAACTAGAACAATCTACCCTCGAAAATTAAATACTGTGAACACATGCCGAAATTAAAAATATTTGCCTTCAGTGGAACGAGAAGATTTGAGAGGCCTTCAGTTCTGAGCGAGAGTTACACACTGAGTTGGCCTTTAGTAAAGGACGCCTTTCATCGACTGCGAAACTAGAACAATCTCCCCACGAAAATTAAATACTGTGAACACATGCCGAAATTAAAAATATTTGCCTTCAGTGGAACGAGAAGATTTGAGAGGCCTTCAGTTCTGAGCGAGAGTTACACACTGAGTTGGCCTTTAGTAAAGAACGCCTTTCATCGACTGCGAAACTAGAACAATCTACCCTCGAAAATTAAAAACCGTGAACATATACCAAAACTAAAAACATTTGCCTTCAGTGGAACGACGAGATTCGAGATAGGCCTTAGTTCTGAGCCAGAGTTGCACAATGAGTTGGCCTTTAGTAAAGAACGCCTTGCATCGACTGCGAATCTAGAACAATCTACCCTCGAAAATTAAATACCGTGAATACATGCCGAAATTAAAAATAGTTGCCTTCAGTGGAACGACAAGATTTGAGAGAGGCCTTAGTTCTGAACAAGAGTTGCACAATTAGTTGGCCTTTAGTAAAGAACGCCTTGCATCGACAGCGAAACTAAAACAATCCACCCGAGAAAATTAAATGAAGGATTCATTTCGAAATATCCTAAAGAATAGCCGCTTCAACAGGCACCTAATGAAGGCTGTAGAGCGCAACAATCGGCACTTTGTGATAATAACAACAAAAATGGGGAAACAATGACGACTCATAATCCAAGTAATGCGGGCAGAAACTTGTGGTTTAGGCTCATACTACACATTTATTATCTCTCAGTTGCGCTTCCCTCTTTGGTCAGAGGCCGACTCAGTTGTGGCCCTGTCTGTGGACGGAGACGCAGCTGAACCCGTGAGGAACCCGGTCCCAAGATAGAGCTGCCCGACGCTGCACCCCCTATTATACTAGAGAGAGGGATCTGTAGTCGCTACCGAGGCCAGTGGAACCGACGTTTGTGAGGTTTGGGCAATTTTAGTAACCTGGCCCGAGTATACGCGTTCGGTTTCCACAAATTAAACCCGACCATATGTCACATCTCGTCTCAATGGTAAATAACCATACTAGACATTTATTTTGGGCACCTGCTGTAGCGCGAGGGATAACAAGCTCCTCTTGCAGATAATTTCCCTGGCGTATTAAGCTCGAATCTCGTTAGCTATTCAACCATTATGGTCTTGTGTCTAATTAAGTTTTGTTATTTCTTGGTAATGAGTTCGAATTCCAGTCGAATCCATTACATTGACTTACGTGCTAATACCCTTGGGAAAGGTATGAATCCTCTTCTTCTCCCCCAGCTATGGGTAAATAGCAGGAAAGGCTGGGTTCTCTAGCCTTGGATAGCAACTGGTCTACCGCAGAAAGGAATGGCAACCTACTGAGGGAAAAAATCTACCTAGTCAGTCATGTATCGAAAGATACATGATCGCCTAAGCGTGTATCACACATGGCACAGAACTGACTATTTCTTGGTAAGTGGCATCGTTCTGTATTTTAACCCGGTACCAGATGATGATGCTCGACACGCGGTAAAAAACAAAAGCAAAATCGAATGTTGATTTTAAAAATAGATATGCTGCAACACAATCTTCCTTCTTATATTCCGCCTTAGTTGCGCCTCGTGCCAAACTGATTAAGAAAAGTAATGTAAAAGCGTCAGACAGAGAAAGCGAGTCGAAAATGGAACATTAGTACACACAGACTAACTGAAAAGCAAGGATAAGGTCAGAATAACCACTGCTTGTCTTTGATTTAATGGTCTTATCTGACTAAGGTAGCACAAGAAGTGACGTTTTTTTTTTGCCACGAGCAGCACGTCACCAATTCCATAGAATATCCTGCCTGCATTTCCGTCCAATTCCCCGTGTAATGAAGAGAATAATCGCAGTAGAGATCCGGTCGCACCTCAGGGAATCACTTAAAGAACCATTTACATAAGAACTTCCCCCACCAAATTCTATCTCCGTATTCGTTCTTTCTGTCAGGGTTTGGGCCAAACGGCTAGATTCTGATATTGCTCTGGGCAGTTACAGCGACAAAAAAAAAATCCTGATCCTTATCCCTTCAAGGCAGTTCCCTTTGACAGCCGTTTTCCTAAAGCCGGGGACATTTCGGGGAAGGTGTATGGGTTCTCTTCTTAGTTACAAATCCAGCGAAAGTCGATGATTTTTTTTTATGCTAATGAATTATTGCTAGCGACAAAGGCATTTTGGCTTTGACTCGAAAAAAGTGCTTGTTTTCTAACAAGTGGTTTAAAACTTTTTTTTATTTGCCATGTCCGTTCAGAACGTTGGTGATCATGACTCTCCACAACTTCTTATCTTTGTAGACTCTAAGCAATGTTTCTCGCTTCACCAGTCATCTATTTACAAAAGCTCGTTAGGTTGGTTTCTTTCTGCGCCTATTGCTTTCAGTATATCATGCAAGTGTTAAATTCGCCAAGACCTCTTTCATGTCTTAGAAATTTCAAGTGTCTTTTTCTGATTTTAAGCATAGATGTCCTTTTTGTTTCCATTTTCCTTAAAACTTCCTCGTTGATCACATGCGTCGTCCAAGGTATTCTCAACAGTCTTCTGTAGAATAACATCTTCCTTTGTGTTTCCTTTTCGTCTGTGAAGAAATTGTCCAGAATTACCTGCCATATAGGAAGATTGGTATTGAGTAGCAGCTCAGCACTCTTTTCTTTGTTTCTAACGAAATTTCTTGCTACTTAATAGTTTGCTTAGCTTTTGGAAGGCATCTTTCGCTATTCCAATGCGCCTTCGAATTTCGGTAGCACATTTTTCATCGTCTGTCAAAACACTTTCCGTGTGAGAATAAAAAAGATTCTTCAATTCAATTTAAGGTTTTTTTAAGGATGAGTATAAAAATCTTACAGTTCCTTTTTCTATGCCTAATCGTTTAGCTGTGTCTACTTTTTGTTTTCATACTTCATAAAACTATCAGCCAATCGAGTTACTAATTTTTAGGTTAGTTCGTATGGATAATTTGATAATCGCCGAGGTAATGGTCGTGATCTTGGAGCGGACTGTATGGGTCCAAATGGCGATTATGTTCTCACTTGTGCCTGTCGTTAGCGTTCGAACGCGGGAGTAAAAAGACGTTTCTTCGAAACTGATCTTCGGAAACTCACTTTACTAAATTTCAATGACTATGGCGAATTTTCTAAACGTAGCTGAGAAAGAATGGTCCACTCAGTGAGAATCGAACTCATTACCCATTCGTATATGATCTAGCAATACAAGCTTGCTATAACCATTACAAAACGTCGAAATGCCCCATTTAGAAAGTCTGTGGTGGTTTGGAAGCGTAGCTTAGATTTGGCACACGGCCGGACGTATAGGCCACCCAGTGAGGATCGAACTCACTACTCAGTTGTAATTGTTCCAGCGAAGAAAGCTTGTGAGCGATTACGCCACGCGGAGGTGCCTCTTAATTTCAATGACAATTTCTTTTCGACAAATTTCACGGTAACTGCCCCGACGTGCTACTTTCGCTAGTTCCCAGACTGCATGAATTTAAACGTGCTACTAGGCTGACATCTCAGTCCCACCCTTTCACTGTCAAAACGGTTAAATGTAGCCGTCTCTTCTACTCCAAATGCTTCATGTCTCGCACCTCCCGCCTGTGGAATTCCCTTCCTATTACTTGTTTCCCTGATAGCTATAATCTCCAAATATTCAAATGTAATGTCAAGCGACATCTGCAGATGCCTTGGTCTATTCTCTGCCCTTCTCTTCATCCCTTCCTCTATCACGGCTATTTACTCTCGCTCCCACTCTCTGTAACCCCTTGCATGCTAGTGGCATCCCGCCTTGCTTGGGGTGAAATTCTTAAAAAAAAAAAAATTACGAAACAGGTACGCGATTTAAAATAATGCAAAAATCTTGCTTCTAACACAGAAGAAAGCAATTATGTGCAGAATGAGTGACATATAAGGTAGGTAAATCACCTTGTCAATGCACTTGATCACAGAGATCGAACGTTTTACAGTAACAATTTCACATAGAAATTCAGCTACTGACTATGTTTCAGGTTACGAATTTATTGATCTAACCGCGTACTTTCGTATGAATTTCTCCATCTTTCTTCCAATGTTTTTTACTGTCTTATTCTATCGTCAGGGACTAGAAGACGCCGACTGCGTCACATCGCAATGGAGCCTCCTTCCAATTAAATCTTTACAGATTCAAGTATGAAGGACCAGAATTTAACTAACTTTAACTATTGCACTGTCATCTAGGACTAGGATACACCGACTGAATTCCCTACAAAGAGTTAAGATCTTCCATAAAACGGCAACCTAACCAATAAATGTTTAGAGGCAAGTACAATTGATTTCTTTTACGGTTTAATATCATTTTGCAGGTTATTTAAGCCACCCCCCAATTTTTTTAAAAAACATAATAATCATTTACTGATACAAATCCTGGTAATTAACCAACAGCTGTGTGGAGAAGAAGTGGATTCATACTTTTCCCCCAGGATATTTGCGTGTAAGTTAATATAACGAACCCGATTGGAATTTGAACTCGGCTCACCGATTTATAATCCCGAGCCATTATCCATTACGCCACCAGCATATCCAACCTTGCAGTACCTGGGATTCCCATCTAGGTACTGACCAGGCTCGACTTTGCTTAACTTCGATGATCGTACGAGAATCGGTGTTTCAACGCGATATGACGGTAAAACCGATAAGAACAAGCGATGAATATTTGTCTATAAACTTTAGTATAAAAGTCCAGTATTAGCCTATAGCCTAAGTTATAAATAATTATTAATTTTTAATCATTTCACCCCAACCAAGGCAATAAAGCCACTAAGATGCAAGGGATTACTGAGTGTGAAAGGGTAGGAGAAAAAGAAAAACATTATTAAGGAGAAAGAACAATAAAAGAACAGAAATTAAGAAGACGGAATATAACTTTTGTGGTAAGAACCAGTTACACTCCTTACTATCATGAATGGACTGATCTATTCATGATAAGTAGTCCTGAGTAATTGTCTGGAAAAAAAATCTTATTCATGATAAGTAGTCCTGGGTAATTGTTTGGAAAAAGAAGATAATACTATTATAGTGACTTGTCTAGCTGAATATTGAATACTACTTTTACAACTGACTCTGTCGTGTTAAGTGTTGCTTCTTGCCAGACCCCATATCACAACAATAACGATTGACATTTCATTAACATTTTTGAAGATCAAAGTTGAGAGAAAAGCAAGAAAACGGATGAAAGTTCAACAAGCGAGAAGTGTGAGAAAAGAAACTGTTAGCATAGAACTTACGGTTACATCTGGCAATTCCAACAGTAAGACAATGAAACCTAGCTGCCAATCTAAAGGACATTTGCAAAAGATTCCTTTTGCGCTCATATAATATTTGATTTAAAACCCTAGATGTTTTATCCGTGTATTTTTGGGACATTGATTAGAGTATTTTGAGGCTTAATGCTTTTATTCTTTTTTGTTAATTAAACCTCGTATTTTTTTGAGTTAGTTGTAACAAATTTTATATTAAGTTTAAATAAACTCTTTTCAAGTGTAGTTGTCATGGAGTTTGTAGTTTATACAAAAAAAAAGAAAGGTGCGTAAGACAAGAATGTGCCTTCTCACCGGACTTATTCAATCTTTATAGTGAGGTGATCCTGAGAGAATTATAATTTCTAGCAGGATTCATTGTTGGTGGCTACAACCTTAAAAATACAAGATATGCAGATGACACAGTGTTGATAGCAGACGCGGAAAGTAAACTACAGGCAAACCTACAGAAGTTAGTAAAATTAAGCCCAAGGAAAGGACGAACCATCATTTATAAGAAGAAAGAGTGTATGCTTGTCAGCAAAAGAACAGCCCAAGATCCGAGATACGAATTGGAGACACCAAACTTGTATTGTATCTAAATTTTTGTTGGCTGGAAAGCAAGAGGCCGGAAGACATTTCCACAAGTGAGAAGTTCGAGAGAAGAAACTGTTAGCATAGAACTTACGGTTACATTTAGTCATTTCAACAGTAAAATGATGAGACCTACCTGCCAATCGAGTACTGCGCTTAAAGGTGCCAAAGAGGAAAAGATTACGAGAACAATTACCAAGAAAATATTTATAGAAAAGGCACAGCTTTGTTATGACAATTTACCGATTATTATTTACCGATTCCAAAATCTCTGCCCTGTCACCGGAACCAAGAATAAGCCGACTTCGTTCGCTACAGAGATATTTCTAAAAGTTGCCACTTACGTAGTAAATGCTTGAAGACTCAAGACCAGTATATACTTACTGCCGAAACAAATAAATATTTATAAACTAAAAAAAGTAATATTAATTTCGACATTGTACCAGCGCCATATGTACTGTAGGTGTTGCAGCAGTAGCACCGACTAGTTCTTTCCGCTTTGTGTTGTTTTTTAATATGAGTTGTTCATCTCCTAGACAGGTCGCCAGCCAAGGCTAGAGAATCCAGTCTGCACCCTAATTTAGCTGGTGGAGTGGGGAAACGGATTCAAGGGCATTCGTGCGAAAATGAATGCAGTAGACTTGCCTAGAATTTGATCTCGACTCGTCATCTCCACTATTCCGCGCCGATATATGTTACACAACGCGCATTATTCATTACAGATTTAGTTTTCTTGTTTAATAAAGTGTTTTTTTATGACCCAGCATCTGAAGGTTCAGGTGTCACCCTCCACCCTCACACAGAGTCCTGTGCGTTTATATTTATAGCTTAAGAGAAGGGCAGAATACTTAATAAACTGGGGCAGTATAATAAAGGACTCAGTATATCAGGAGTTGTGTTTTTTTTTATCTCACTGTGAATTTATGTCATCTTCCGTTCCTTTGTTGAACGTGTAACGGGTCCTTTCCCAGCATTTGTTCACCCCGACGCAACTGAAACCGAAATAGGCGTAGAATCGAGGCTGATCAGTCGGTAATAACTAGATCGTAATTTTACATAAATTATGAAGTCTTTTTTGTCATCTGCGGATATCATGTCCACAGAGAACATCGTGGTTATATGCTTGCATCAACTTTTTGCCATTTGATATTTCTCTTTAATCTTATGTACTGCAGCCGCAGTAGAAGTGGTGTGTTTTGGGCAAGATAGCCTAACGGAGCACAACCCACTCCAGGCTGGTCCGAATTCAGTTTTCCTTCCCCGAGACTGCCTGCCAATCGAGGCTATAGGACCCAATCTGTCTTGTTATTTAGCAAGAAGAGATTCATACCTTTCCAAAGTAAGTGAATGTAATGAACTCAACTAGGAATCGAACTCGGCTCTCCAATTCCTCATTCCGAGCCACTAACCATTACTCCACAGTACCCCCAAAACATAATTTTCTTTTTTGCACGTAATTTTCTTTTTTGAACGTAATTTTCTTTTTTCCACATCAAGCACAAGTTTCACACAAGCATACTTAAATTTAAAATATGTTGTCTTTAAAATAAATGCCTATTTCAGGATACTTGTTTATTACCGTAATTCCCCATGTATAGTACGCATTTTTTTCTAAAAAAATAGTAAGCATAATCAGGGGTGCGTATTATACACAGCTACAAAAAATCTTTTAAAAAATTGCCTTAAAATAAAATAAGAATTATCATAAAACTAAATTAGAATTCTATGTTTAAATCATTTTTT
Source organism: Acanthosepion esculentum (assembly GCA_964036315.1). Lineage (NCBI taxonomy): Eukaryota > Metazoa > Mollusca > Cephalopoda > Sepiida > Sepiidae > Acanthosepion > Acanthosepion esculentum. The sequence continues at coordinate 46,011,687 of OZ038489.1, read as the reverse complement.
TTTTAAATAAGAGTAGTAAACGCTGACTGTAATGAAATTGGAGATGTACAATTTATAGGGTTTCATTAATAAACAAGTGGTGCGTATTATGCATGACTAGAATAATTTTCCCACACTTTGAGCACAATTTTACGGATGCGTATTATGGATGAAGGCGTATTATGGATGAAGGCGTATTATAAATGGGAAATTACGGTATTTTCCTAGTTTCAAATTTCATGACTAATTTTACCCTTATTAAAATTTCATGACTAATTTTACCGTATTAAAATTTCAAGACTTATTTAAAACTTTAGTTATTCTACAAATGCACCCAGAAGTTTTAAAAAATCCAACAAAAAAGCACTGGTCTTGATGTGCAAAAGCATTGTAGAGCAGAAAGCAAAAGCTCTCCTACAGAAAAGCAATTCGAAATTATAAAGATTTCAAAATTATAACGAATCACCCAATCGACATGTGAGAATAAAATATTGGCTGTCTGTCGGAAAGTGAATCTTGCTTATGAAAAGGAGTGAAAACCTGCATAAACATTTGCACTTCTTCTTTGTGCTACGTCCCTTCAGGACGTGAACGGTCATGACTCTCCACGACTTCCTGTCTGTTGGTAATTTAAGTAAATTTCCTCGTTTCACTTGTTTCCAATATGTTCTACGAGTCCTGAAGGCTCATTTTTTCATTATCCGTCCCAGTAATTTTAACTGCCTTTTATTTTCTGATTGTAAGTATTAGTTCTTTTGGGGTTCCAATTTTTCTTAAGGATTCTTTGTTGCTCCAATGATCCGTCGTCTACGGTATTTTTGACATTCGTCCCTAGAATCAGATCTCTGTCAACTCGAGTCTCTTCTTCATCTATTTAATGAACTGGAAGATACCGTTGGGCATGAGAGTTGTATTCATCACTAGCTTAAAAGCTGCACTCCCTGTGAACTTTTAAGCTGGTTCTAAAAACAACAATGATAATTTTGAAGTAATAAATTTGAATTCCTCAATTCACTCCATGAAAATTTAAAACCTCACTTTAAATCTGATTCGAGCTATAAGTCCAATTCCAACCAAAAGACCGATTTGGGATGAAAGTCCAATTTGGACCGAAGTTCCAATTCAGAAAGAAAATCGAGTTCTTCAAATAACAAACTCCGTGGAAATTCAAATCATAAACTCTGCGGAACTTCAAGACCTCACGTCACGAAACCTTTCATTTTAACCCTGATTCCTTGGCATTTTGAAGAAATACAATTGATTTCCTCAATTTACAAAGATATTTTAAACTGAATTTAAAGCAATTTTTTAAAAATTCATTAAGATTTTGTGTTACTTGAAACTCAATGATAATGAAAAACTTTTAAAATCGTTAATTCTTTTCTGTTATTTTAAAATTTGAATTTTTAACTGTTCCCTTATCATCCGGGCACAAATCCCAATGCTGGATGTTAAAGCATCAGATGATGGGCAGATTTTCAATTCCTGGGTCATCCTGATTCCAAAAAGATATAACATGCCTATGTAGAGAAAATGTGGGCCCGAATTAGAGGAGTTTCAGACATACGGACGGACAAACAGAATTTGCCATTTATTTATATAGAAGATTACTGGAGAGCTGTGAAAAGCCAACTAAAAATATTGGGAAGACTTGAAAGAATTTAAAGCATCCAAACAACAGCATTACAAAAATCAGAAAGAATACCGAGGAGGGTTTGTGTTTCCTCTAATTTCACCACAAGGAAGGCGATAATGCCACTAAGACGCAATGGGTTACTGGAATTGGAAAAGAGTTAAAACAGAAAAGAAAGGACAATAAAAGAACTGATTTCAGGAAAACAGAAGATGGGGATTTAAATTTTTGAAAATGGTTGTTGACAGGAAAGTCAGAAATCGGAAGTGCGAGAAAAAGAACTATTAGAATAGACTAGACAGTTAAATATATCAATTTCAACAGTAAAACGTTAGGATCTAAAGGGTGTTTCATTAAGACGGATTATATATAAGGGTGTTTCATTAAGATGGATCAAAGTCAGCTGTAAATAAATCAGTGTTATTGGTAAAAATTTATTTATTTCTCTATTGGGTCATGTTATTTAAGTCATGGCAATTATGTATGAAAAATAATATCGCCCAAATGTCTGCCAAGGCTTCGGCGGCACACCTCCACTCTATGGTCAAAATCTTTGATGACGTCTCTGCATAGCTGCTCCTCGATCTCACCAATATGCCTTATTACCTCATCCTTCAGCTGTTGAATTGTTGTTGGCTTGTTGGCATAGAACCTTCTTTTGAAATGACCCCCAAGGAAGAAATTTAAAGGCGTCAAATCGCACGATCGTGGTGGCCAATTGACTTTGCTGCGACTTCGAAACTTCTCATTGTATTTCTGTTTGAACGTTCATTTTCGTAATAGACTTCGACAACTTTAACACGTTGTTTGATTGTTAATTTTTCCATAGTTGACAGTGCCAAAGACTTAAGTTGTTAAATCTGAAAGAAAAAGAAAAAAATATCATTAGACGCTTAAACAATTTACATTTAAAATCGGTCCAAGTTATTAGAACACCCTTTATTTGTCAATCTAGTAGCTTGCTTAAATTCATGCATTCTGCGTATCAGGGAAAAAAGCTCAACCGACCGATTGCCATGAATATATCTGTAGAAAAGACAGAGGGTAGGCCTCGTCATGTCCGGTGAGAAAGTGAGTGAAGTCGAGATGCCAGGTCAGGATCATTTATATAACAAACCTTTTTTATAATTTTGTTAAGAATCTCGATATATATTGCAGAAGCCCCAGAATAGATATAGGATCAAAATTCAATGCTCGGTCATAAATTAAATTTATAAAAGTACACGATGATGGATTCTAATTCTAGTGAGAAAAAGTGAAGAGAACGGACAAGAGAAGAACAAGTTTCAGAAAGACAGGAGACAGCGATTTAAATTTTTGAAGTTGGTAGCTAGAAGGAAAGCAGGAAATCGAAAGGGAGTTCCACAAACGAGAAGTGCGAGAAAAGAAACTATTAGAATAGTACAGACAGTTGCATCTCGCTAGTTCTACCGTAAAACGGTAAAACCTAGTCGTCAATCTAGTAGCCCACTTAAATTCATGCAGTCTGGGTACCAGTGTAAAAAGCTCATCCGGGCAATTGCCATAAAAAGATATTTGTAGAAAAGACAGAGGGAAGCCACCTCAAGTCAGTGAGAAAGGGACAGAAGTTGAGATGCCAGAAGTTTCTGTATCTGTCTATATTTCCTCAAGGACACATGGCACAGTGGATAGAGGCGTTAGTTAGATCCAGTGACAGGACCCAAAGCGTGTGGGGTTAATACCTGGTTAAGGCGATGGATCACTTGGAGAGGGGGATTAACAAGAGATAACTGATAACTGACATCCATTAGACATGGCACGTGGAACTAGAACAGTCTACTCCAGTGAGCGAAATAAAGGGTTCAGTTCGACATTCCAACCACCAAAGGCCGTAGCGTACAATGTCCGTGACGTTTTGATAAATATGGCGACGAAGATGAGGACAATAGTCCGAATAATGTAAATAGTGCCAGAAGTTTCTGTTTTCTACTTCTGTCATTGCCAGTAACGAGTGTGAAATTATTAGAAAACAGAAACATTATTAAGGAACGAGAACAACAGAAGAATGATCAGGAAGACAGTAGATAACGATTGACGTTGCGTTTAGATTTTTGAGGATCAAAGTTGGCTAGAAAGCATGGAGCTGGTAGAGAGTACCACAAACGAGAAGTGCGAGAAAAGAAACTGCTTGCATAAAAGTTACGGTTACATCTGAGAAATTCACTTGTAGTTTGATGATACCTTGTTGCCAACCCAGTACCGAGATTAAATTCTTAAAGTCTACGTACCATAATGAATAGTTCATCCAAACAGTTACAATGAAAGTATTTATAGAAAAGGCACAAGGAGGCAACTTTACGGTGGAGGGAAACTGACTGAAGCCGAGACGCCTGATCAGGACCAATAATATTGCTGATTCTTCTTTGGATTTTATCAAGAATCTCTAGATAAATAGCAGGAGCACTGGACCATATGTGACAGCAATATTCGAAGCATGGACGAATGGTAGACTTATAGCTATGTAAGATAGATTCTGATGAGAAAAAATGTCTAGCACAACATAGTGAACTAACTTTCTAAGAAGCAGATCTAGCAATGGATTTAATATAGTCTTTCACTTCTTGTTAGCCGCGAGTGTTAGTCAGAGAAGGCGCAACGAGGAAATCACCTGGAGGTTAGCATTAGCCATAATGATGGAAGACAGAAAGGGATCTTTCAGATGATTAATAGACAACATGAAAATAATGCTACAAAACAAATGGAACTTTCTGTTACTTCATCTCTAGAAGTGTGATACTACTGGAGTGAAAAAGAATGCAATAGATCTATACAGGTAGATATGTACGTGTGTGTACGCACGTATGTGTTTCTTCGTTTTGCGTACACCGGAAAAGACACGATGGGTTGTTTCAAAATGATATTAAACAATTTCCTAAAATTGAGCTATCACAATTTCCATGGCAACGGGACCAAAAAAAAAAAAAAAGAAGAAAAATCAATTCTTGCAGTCATCAAAAATGACAAACAATCAGATTTGGTATTGATCTAAAGGTTAGCTGGAGCGATGAGGTGTCGGGGATGAGGAGTTCAAATTGGGCAGGAAAAGAATGGAACTGCTCGAAGAGATGAATAAAAGCATGAAGAGGAAAATCTCGTAGAAAACGAGATGAAAACGAGAAGTACAAAAAAAGGTACAAAAATATTCATATATAATTGGAGTTTTTGCTTCTGAATTGAATTGGAAGAAAATAACAGCAGAAGAAACGAAATGAACGAAAAGATAAAAAAAGAAACACAAATTTATGAAAATGACCTCGTAACGAGAATACGTACGGGAATATGACGAGAGGATAAGAGATATGGAACAGCACTATTGATATAGACAAATTGGATGTCATATTGGTAGTTTTAGTAAAGGGAATGAAGAAAGTGGAATATTGTCATAAAGAGAGACAGAATTTAACGTAAGTACAGTGATCCTGAATCAAACAGGCTAGATGTAATCGTAAGTTCTATGCTGACAGTTTCTTCTTTCGCATTTTTTGCTTGTGGAATTCTCTTCCGGCTTCTGGCTTCCCAGTCAAATTTGATCTTCAAAAATTTAAATGCAATATCGATCGTTATCTTCTGTCTTCTTAATTCTTGTTCTTTCATTGTCCTCTCTCTTTAAAAGTTTATTCTCATATTCTCGCCTACCCAGTAATCACTTGCATCTTAGTGGCTTTATTGCTTTGGTTGGGGTGAAATGATTAAAAAAAATGTTAGATCAGACCAAAAATATTGTTGTCTTGTCTGGGCTGAAGCTTCTTAAGAGGCATGTTTTAATGGGCAGCCTGTGAGATATGAACATGATAATTACTTTGCTAGACTTCTTTGCACCCTACAATTGAGGAAAGATATCAATTTTAATTATTTATTTGATAGAATAAGAGATATTTAGCAAACTTCGCTTCGTTTAGTACACGGGTCACAGGTGGCATACAGTACATTCTGTTCCAAATTTACCCCACCCCATTTAATTATTTCGCCGCCTAATGAATTCTTCTAATTGTAGTAATTACTTACTCGTCATTATTAAAGTACCGTGACCCTTCAGGACGTGACCGATCTTGGCTCTCAACATCTTCCTGCTCCTTGAATCTCAAAGCGAATATTGACTCTATACCATACCTCCTTGTCCTTACCCTGGTATACATTTGCAAAAACTCATTAATGTTGTTCTCCGTTTCCATTTACTCCTCTTTTCCTCAATACGTCCTGTGAGTATTAAGTTTTCCATGCCGGTTTTCCCCATAATGCATCCCAGAAATTTTAACTGTTCCTTTCTTAATTTAAGTATGAGCGTCTTTTTTGTTTCAATTTTCTTTAGAACTTTTTCGTTGTCCACGTGTTCTGTCCATGGTATCCTCAGCATCCCTCTGTAGAGCCATATCTTTGTCGCTTCGAGTCTCTTCATTCCTGGGTATGACGATAAACTACATCCGGCAGCAAGGCCTCTGATTGGGAGATCGGAAGTTTTGAGGAACATAGGGCCATCTCTTAATTGCTGTTGTTCTCAAGTCTAGCCTGACCCGTTGTGGTAGCACCTGTTAAGTTCCCAGCTATGGATAAAAAAGTGACCCCCCCCAAAAAAAAAAACAAAGCACTGTGAAAGTATAAAAATACATTTTTATAGTATAAATACCAACAATACATTTTTGTCTATATTTCTGTGATAAGGTATTATGTACACTATTTACATTATTCGGACTACTGTCCTCATCTTTGTTGCCACATTTATAACAACGTTTAGGCCGTTGTACGCTCCGGCCTTCTTCAGGTGGTTGGACTGTCGAACTGAACCCATTATTTCGCTCGCTGGAGTAGACTGTTCTAGTTCCACGTGCCATGTCTAATGGATGTCAGTTATCAGTTATCTCCTGTTAATTCACCTCTCCAAGTTCTCCACTGCCTAAACCAAGTATTGAACTCACAACTCTTTGGGTCCTGTCACTGGATCTAACTAACGCCTTTATCCACTGTACCATAAATAGTCCGAATAATGTAAACAGAATACATTTTTATTAGGTTGGTGCAAAAATAATGTCGTTTTTTGACATGATCTTGAACGTCAAAAAACGACATTATTTTTGCACCAACCTAATATATAAAATATTATCAACAATACATATTTATAGTAAAATTACAAACAACATGCAAATACTGAAAATTTGTAGTGACCTCACCCAAATCCGTTTATAATTACTACCAACCAGCCGACATGAAAGAACACTTTCATGACATTTATCCATATAATATCCGATAATTTCTTAAATCAAACTGTATTTCAACTTCAACAAAACTAGATGGTAAAACACGTATATCACGACCTCTAATAATTATGTCCACACAAACATGTATATTTACAAAAGCTGAGTATCATCTACCATGTATTCAATTGTGAAAGCAGAATAACATATGTCATATTTTTATTACTTCAAAGCTCCCAAGAAAATTAAATCTCGGCATTAAATGACCGACAAGGAGTTGATATGCCATTAAACAAATTTGGAAGGAAATTTTCCAACACACTGCCATACAGGAAAATAGATGTGATATAGCAGTTCAGACCTCTTTGTGTTTCTAACTAGAATATTTTTATGTTTTAATACTTTGCTTAGTTTTTTGAGAACATCTTTAACTTTTTTTTAAACATTTCACCCGGAGCAAGGCAGAAATGTCACTAGTATGCAGGGGGTTACTGGGTGTGAAAGTGAGAGAAAAGTATAGGGAGGATTGAGGAACGGACAAAAGATGAAGCTAGAAGATGGCGTTGCATTTAAATTTTTGAAGATTGTAGTTATCAGGAGAAAAAGTAAACGGACGGGAGCTTCACAGAAGGGAAGTGTGAGAAAAACTTTTGGAGTAGAAGTGGCGGTTAAATTTAACTATTTCAAATGGGTGGGACCAAGATACCAATCTAATAGCACGCTTAAATTCCTGTAGTCGGGGCACCAGTGAAAAAAAAAACCCGTCAGGGCAGTTATCATGAAAATATTTGTAGAAAGGACTGAGAGAAGCCACATCATGTCGGTGAGAAAGTGACTGCAATCAAGATGCCAAGTTAGGATCAATTGCAGTAGAGATCTTTCTTTGGATTTTGTCAAGATTCTCGAGACACAGCAGGAGCACCAGACCAGATATGGCAGCAGAATTCAATGCACGGACGAATGGTAGATTTATAAATGTGCAAGATGCACTCTGACGAGAAAACTTTTCTGACACGGCACAGTGACTCAACTTTCCTTGCAGTAGATGCACCTATTGATTCGATATAGTCGCTCCACTCAAGTCAGTTTTCTTTAGAACTTTTTCGTTGATCATGTGCTCTGTAACATGGGCCTCAGATTGCTTACAGTACCTGATAATCTTAATTTATCATACATCGACGAATTGAGCGGACACATCAGTACATCTAAGTCTAAGTCCTGGGTATGATGATAAACTACATCTGACAGCAAGGCCTCTGATCGGAAGATAGGAGGTTTTGTGTACCGTGGAACCACATCTTAATTTCTTTTGTTTCCACAGCGACCCTGACCTGGGATGGTAGCACCTGTTAGGGTCTCGGCTATGGGCAATTAGTGAACTCCTAGAAAAAAGACTATGAATGTGTAATAATACATTTTTATAGTAAAATTACCAACGATACATTTTTATATATAAAAAAATTGCCAGCAGTATATTTTATAGTAAATTACCAGCAATACATTTTATAGAAGAATTACCAATAATATAATTTATTATAACAAAATGACCAATAATACATTTATCTGTAGTTGAAGGCATGCAATTCCGTTCAAAATATATTTCGTTGAAACCATAAAATTGCGTTCAATATATTTAGATTTTTTACTACGTAACTTAAAATAGAAAAATAAATAAATATATAAACAAACAAACAACAATAAAATAAGCAAAATAAATTACTCCAAACGAATTACAAAACCACACCTGTTAGAATATGCGAAATAAAATCAAAACAAAAGAACGGACGAAAGTTATAACTGTTATATAACGATAACAAATAAAAAAAATTAATAAAAGATAACATACTACGTTACTTAAAAATCGAAAGCCAAAAATATATAGTGTAACAAATAAATAATAACAAGTATAATAAATTGATCTAAATACATCCAAATATATAAATAAACTAACAACCGATTACGATAAACTAGCCGTTTAGAAAAAACAAATAAAGATAATCAACCCAAATAGATAAATTAAAAAACTGTTCCGACCAAAATAATAGTAAGAACAAACCACAACATCCCACCCCCAAATTCAACAAATAGATTTAATCAATGACAAATAAACAAATATATAAGATAAAAAATAAAAATGAAAATAAATAAAAACAAGCAAAACAATTTGACCCAAATAAATAAGCAAACAAGCAACTTCCGGTAAATGACCGCCATAATAGACTACCAACAATAAGCTATATAAACAAATTTTTACTACGTTAACAAAAAACACCGATCAAAATAAAAAATAAATCAATAAATATATAAGATAAAAAATAAAAATAAAATTAAAAAAAAAAACAAGTAAAATAATTTGACATAAATAAATAAACAAATAAGCGACTTCCGGTAAAAGTAACCGCCAAAATAGACTACCCATAATGCACCACTGACCCTTATATATAAATAGCCGAGAAAAATAACAGCACTAGTCGCCTGACGATTGCACTAGCATGAAACAGACTGTCGCCTCTAAGTGCTGACTTCCATGTCCACTTTTATATTTACACACGCTCTATCTCTGATATTGAGCACTTTATCCCATAAATATAGCACACTTTAAGACTATATTTCTTATATATATATATATATATATATATATATATATATATATATATATATATATATATATATATATATATGATCAATTTACCCAAGCAAACCAACAATAACACTAAAACGCAAGGTGCTACCGGGAGTGAGAAATAATCAAAAACTTTAGAAGGAACCGGAAAGCCAATCTAAAAGAGGAAACAATTGATAAACATCTACTCCTGCTCAAAAGACCGGAGGGATATGTGAACCGAACGATAGGCGAACCTATCTACTATCATTGAGGAAAAAAGTAAATAGTAAATAACATTTCAGAGTTTAGGTGGAGATGTTAGAAGTATAGACTTGAAGTAGACTCCAGAAGGAAGCGGAAAGCCAATCCAAAACAGGAGACAAGTCATAAACCTCTACTCCTGCTCTAGACGTGTAAACCGGATGATAGGCGAACCTATCTATTATTATAGAGGAAGAAAATAAATTGTAAATAAAATGTCGGAGTTCAAATGGAAACTTTTGAAGTAAAGAGTTGAAGTATATTTGAGAAGGAACCTAAACAGGAAATTAGAGATAAACCTGTTCAAACGCAAAGAAAATTCTCTGCCGTGTCCCTTCAAGACCTGGCCGATCACTGCTTTCCACAACTTCCTTTCCTTTGTAAGGTTTGTCTCACTCCCTGCTCTGCCACCCACATACCCTAACTAGTTACGTAAATGACTCGCTGTTTCTTTTTCACCCTCCAGACTTCAATATATCCTTTGGGTGTCAAATTCTTAAAGGTCTCTTTTTTTCTATTATGTATCCCAGAAATTTCAACTGTCTCTTACTGATTCTAAATATAAGCGTCCTTTTTGTTTCTTTAAAAACTTCTTGGTTTCTCACATGTTCAGTCCGTGTTAATTTCTGTATTTTTTTCTGCAGAACCACGCCTCTATTGCCTCATGTCTCTTCTACATATGCGAGTATAGTCAGTATTTTTTCAATTTATGTTTTGTTAAATGAGAATACAAAAATAATGTGGGTTCATCTCTTTTCGAAGCTCTGTCTCCGCGTTTATTATTCACTTAGCCTGTACACATTGCACTTCGCCCTAACCCACTTGTTATGGTCCAATATCCTCGTCGCCACTGTTATGGTCCAAGGTTAGGACCAAGGAAGAACAACACGAACACAAGAGTAGAAATAACAAAGATATATTACACAGAATAATAATACAAGATGTTGAAAGTGTTAGTATGACTGTCAGTCTGGTTTGGAGTGAACTATTATTGGCTTGACTCGATTCCGTCTCTCTTGAGAGGCGCAGTATTTATAGTGTCAGGAAGAGTTCATTCTGTCGTTATAGGTAGGTTCCCATAACGCCACTTAACATCCCATTACTAATGATTATGGATTTGTTTTGCTTTACACCAATGCTTTATGAGACTAATTTGAGAATCATTAACCAACGAGTGTGGCCCTCATTTACTTATTTTTTTCATGACCATCCTATACTCAATAATTCCGTCTCCTCACGCACGATGTACAGGGTGATATATCGGGTTCAAGGGGTCGTCCGTCATTTAATTTTTAAAAAAATCTTTATATTCATTTATTTGTTTTTCTAGGCGAATTCTTCGCTGAAAGATTATGTTTTTCATTCTTGGAGATAGTGTTCATTTTATTTAACTTGGAATGTCTTTTTCTCTCTCTCTTTTTGGCTTTCTACACCTTTTCTGCCTCCTCCTTTTTTTCTTTTTTGCTTTCTTCTCTTTTTTCACTCCTCCTCCCCTATTATGTTTTCTACTCATCATCTTTCCCTACATCCCATCTTTTCCGGTCTCATTCTACCTCTTTTTCTCTTTTATTCATTACCTTCTCATTTTTTCTTTTTTGCCTTATCCTCCATCGTTTTTTTTTTCCCTTTTTCACTCGTCTACATCTCCCTTTCGTATATTTCTCTCCCTTTTTCGTCCTTTTCTCCTCTTCTTTTGCCTGCTAGTCTTTTTCACGCCACTCCTTTGTTGCCTCTTTGTCCCCATCATCATCACCTTCTCCTGGTTGTCTACTGTTTTTGTTTCCACCTCGTTTTTGCTCCCCTCATCCTCTTCATTTTTCAAATTCGTCTTTTCTGCTCCCTTCTCGCCTCCAGCTTTTAGATTCTACCAGTCTTCCTTCACATCTTCGTCTCCTCCTCCTCCTCCTCCTCTGGTTTCCTACCATTTTGTTTCCCGCTCATCCCCCTCCTCCTCTTCCTCTTCCAAATTTGTCTCTTTCTCCTCTCTTTTCGCCTCCTGCTTTTAGACTCTTCCATCCTTCCTGTACGTCTTCGTCTCCGCCTCCTGCTCCTCCTTTGGTCTTCTACCATTTTTGTTTCCCCTCCTTTTTACCCCCTCTTCCTCTTCTAAATTTGTCTCCTTCTTCTTTTCTCATCCTGCTTTTTATACTTTTCCCTTCTTCCTTTGCATCTTCGTCTCCTCATCCTCATGCTCCCCCTCCTCTGATCTTCTACCATTTTTGTTTCCCTTTTCCTCTCCCCCTCCTCTTCCAAATTCGTCTCTTTCTTTTCCCTTTTCGCCTCCTGCTTTTACACTCTACCCCTCTTCCTTTACGTCTTCGTCTCCTTTCCTCTTCCTTTTCTAGTCCTCTGCCATCTGTGTTTCCCTTTCCTCCAAAATTCGTCTCTTTCTTCTCCCTTTCCGCCTCTTCCAAATTCGTCTCTTTCTTTTCCCTTTTCGCCTCCTGCTTTTACACTCTACCCCTCTTCCTTTACGTCTCCGTCTCCTTTTCCTCTTCCTTTTCTAGTCCTCTGCCATCTGTGTTTCATTTTCCTCCAAAATTCGTCTCTTTCTTCTCCCTTTCCGCCTCTTCGTTTTAAGCACTTCCCCTCTCCCTTTACATCTCCTCCTCTCTCTACGTCATCTCTTCTTACCCTCTTTTCGTCTTCTCTTCCTCCTTTCCTGATTACTCTTCCCTTTCCTCTTCATCATCATTGTCGTTATCATCAATCGTTATTATAGTTGTTATTCTTGGTGGTAAGCCTGTTTCGGCGAAGCACGGACGTAATCTAATTATTTCCAACGATAAATTAAAAAAAGCAAAATAAAAAGCATCAAAATTTAATATTGTATATAAAAGAAAAATTAAAGAAACTCAGACAGTGATCGAACGATTATTTATTTATTTGTTCATGTTGCTGATGGTGTACATGTCAGCCATTTTAATTTTTATTTCTTGCTTCTGCATTTCTAATAATTCATTTCGCATTGATCTCGGAAAAACAATTTTTCAATCTGTCTCTACGCGCCATTTTGTTTACTATTAAAGACAAACAAAACGCAATGATTGAATATCACAAACTGACTTGACGCGTACAGTTCCAGTTTTGTTTGTATTAGCCGAGTGCTTTGGAATAGATACAGATGCTTAAACAGTAAGTGAGTCTGATATCATCGGACAGATAGATAAAGTATACAAAGAGATAGCGGTAGGTAGATTGGCGTACATACATATATTTTTACATATCATCGGACTGTTACCTCAAAAATGAAGCCGTTGGTAAAACATAGCTTTCATTATATGACAACCATAAGTATAGGTGATGGTTTCAGAAAGAAAATATATTTACCACTAATCCAGGGGACCACGGCAATATCTCAGACTATCCCCATATCAATAGCAGGTTAAAACTGTTTTGTGTCAGCCCCACTGTCTTCCCAACTGAGTAATGGCGAGGGGAAAAAGATAATTCAGGCCTTCAGTAATGGTACCACCATTCATGCTCTGGCTTCCATCTTCAAAGTTCATTCATGAACCATCAGGAGAACGGTAAATAAGTTTAAAAACGAGGGAACAGTAGAGAGGAAAACATGATCAGGTCACAACTGTAAGAGGGATTATCATTCATCTGAGAGCTAAAGAGATCAATTAGAAAAGATCCAGCTCAATTCATTAGAAGTTTGACACTTGAGAGAGGAGTTTCAGCTATGATAGTCCAAAGAACAGTGAAAAAAAGACTTGAAAATGAAATCGTACGTGAAATTTATGAGGCTCCTTGTTAACACAGGACAGAAATTTAGAAGATTAGAGAGGACGAAGGTCATCTTGAATAAGTTCGAAAATGATCCTGGAATAATATATATATATTTGAACTTTATTTCAATCCTTCATGAGCTTCCGATTCTTAGCTATGATTAATTAATTATGAACATGTCATTTTCATTTATGATCGATTTCATCACGATTCTTCTGTTAAGCTTAGAGAGTAATTATACATTCTTACTGCTCAAAGTAGAGCCCAATAGTGTTATAAAAATTTCGAAGAATTCCAGAAATATATCTTTAATCATTTCTAAGATTTTTATATGTATATGAAACTTTGAAAACGACATATGTAAAAAATCAAAAGAAACGACATATAAGCCACCAGATAAATAGAAAAAGAAAGAAAATATAAAAAAAATATTTAAGGAAACGCAATCAATCTTGATCTATATGATAAATGCGAATGTCAGTATGTCACTGTGTCACACATTTTCAACTTAAAGGGACACAACTCTTTAACTTTTAATAGTTCATGTTCAAATGTAAAAATTTCTGTTTTCAACATATCATACCATTTTAGAATCAGGCCGACTCTTTGAGCAAAATAAAAACATTCCGCGCCGAATCCAGACCCACAATCCTGAAATTTTAGATTCCCAAATTTTCATTACTGCGATTGTTTTCGGCGAATTTTACGCGATTTGTTTGCGATGAATTTTTTGTACGATGACAATTTTTGGAATTAAATTTGGAATTAAATTTGAGAATAATCGAAATTAATTGCGAAAACCAGTCACCCGTGAAATAACAATAATTGTTTGTACGGAAAGTAAGGACCTACGTACATCAAATTGTCTTTAAGTGACAGCAGAAGAATTATCGTTGCACTTTTAAAGGATAAGTTTAAATATTGAAGCAATACTTAAATATTAATGCAATATGCAGCGATGTAGTTTATTGTGGCCTATCGCATCTTCTCCTCCCTACCTATTGTGATGAAGGCCCAATCAAGAGCACCCCGCAGGAGCTAGCTTAAATGCTGCCCGATAGTTCGATTTTGTTATTGATTTGTTTACGGCTTATCAAGCTTTTGCAGGCTATTTAAAGTCAGAAAATATGTTTTAGATTGTAAGGATTTTTTGAGATAATAAAGATTTACTGATACAATTATTTATAGCTGATCGGAGAGAAGAGGTGTAATAACGAAACTGATCCTCCGAATTCTGATGAATAGAGGTCGCAGCAGAATCAAGCCGGAAATAGGACAAGAACAGTGCGTGTTCGTCAAAGCTACGGAAACAAGAACGCTATATTTATGCTCAGAATGTTATTAGAAAGAGCAATAAAAATGCATAAGGACGTGCACCTGTGTTTTACAGATTACGCATTCGATTAGAAAACACAGGTAAGCCACAAAGATCTGTTGGAACTGCTGAACAACTTTGACGTATTTGGGAAGTGCATTAGAATAATCAAGAACCTACACTGGCAGCAAACTGCCTGCGTACAGAAAGAAAATGAGTTCAGCAGATATACATAAATATAAACGGGTGTAAGACAAGAGTGTGTCGTCTCTATCTAAACCGTGAGTATCAGATTTTCGAAGCCCTGTTTCCTCATTATGTGCCTTAGAAACCTCAACTGTCTTTTCCTGATGTTAATTATTAATTTCCTTTTTTTGTCTGCATTTTCTCCAAAACCCCGTCGTTGCTCACATGTTCGGTTGACAGTATCCTCATCATCCTTCTGTAGAACTAAATTTCTGTTTCTTCAGATCTACTCTTCATCTTTGAGAAGATCGTTCAGCACTCACTACCATACAGGAGAACAGATATCACATAGCTGTTTATTTAGTACTCTTTTCCTTGATTCTAGCGAAATTATTCCAATTTTTAGTATTCTGCTTAGCTTTAAGAATGCTTTCTTGGCTATCCTAATACGCCTTCGATGTCACAATTTCTGTCTTCCGTTAAGACACTTCCCAGATATTTAAATTCCGCACTTGTTTGATTCTGGTATCTCAGATTTGCAATCGGGCTGATCCTGTTTGTCTACACCCGGACTTATTTAACCAGGCGATTCTGAGACAACTAGAAGTCCTATCAGGATTCATTATTGGCGACTACAACATTTGCAACAGAAGTTATGCAGATAAAACAGTGTTAATAGCAGATACAGAAAGAAAGTTACAAAAACTCTTATAGAATGTAGTGAAAGAAAGCGAGACGAAAAGATTAAACATCAACTGCAAGAAGACAGAATCCATCTTGTAGTTGTTGTTTAATCTTTTCTTCTCGCTAAGTTAAAGTAGAAATACTAAGTTAAAGTAGAAAAGTGAAAAAGATGTAGGTTAGAGGTTAGGTGTGGGTATGTAATTCCTGCTTGTCTAGATGACCAGTCGTGTATTATACATGCCACGATTGCTTCCTGTTAAGAACATATTCATAAGATACAATGAAATAATACAGAGTAGTATATGTATCGAACAATGGGGCATTTTATTTTTTAATTATTTTATTATGATATTATGCTCTACTTTGTATCGAGCACTTTAAAAAAATAAATGCTAAATAACTGTGGATTATTAATCTGACTGTTCTTTCTCTTTATATATATATATATAGTGTGGATGACAAATATATATATATATATATATATATATATATATATATATATATATATATATATATGTATGTATATATATATAGGATGTATCAAAAATGCTTTTACAAACATCGGGGACGGTTCCTTAAACAAAAACACGGACAGAAGTTCATATAACCATATGTCCGCAAATCCTTCGTTTTTGAGTTACTCAGTTTAAAGAAAGTTTACAGTAGATGGTGCTGAGCTGTCATTTAGACAAGGCTACATTTGTCATTCGTGTATATGTGTGGCTATTCTGCCTTCAACGTTTAACGCGTGTAGTCGTGAGTTAACTGAGAAATGTTCCGTTTAACAATGGCAGGATATTCATATCGTGAGCAGGCCGATATTTTTATATACTGCAGCGCGAATGGTAATGGACAGGAGGCTGCACAGCTGTATCACATTGTGTTTCCAGACCGAAGGCAGCCGAGTCATCCAACCTTTGCTGCTGTTTATCGTCATGTTGCTGAGACAGGATCCGTGGCACCACGAACTACGGATCAAGGAAGACCGAGATGAACTCGTACGCCTGACCACGAAGAACACATTCTACAGGCTGTCGGGAACGGTCCAGGTATCAGCACATGTCAAGAGGCCCTAGCATGTCGTACATCTCATAGTACCGCATAGAGGGTGCTCCAAGAGCATCTCAAGTATCCGTATCATTTGCAACATGTGCAGGGTCTTCCGCCCTCTGATCACTCACCACAAGGGAACTTTTGCCGATGGTTTATTACACAAACTGTCGATCCGTTGTTTGTCTCTTCAGTCATGCTTATGGATGAGGTAACTTTCGAATAAATGGAATAACAAATTAATACAACCAGCATTTGTGGGTGGATTGGAATCCTCATGGCACATGGCTAGACACCAGTATCAGTTTATAATTAATATGTGGGCTGGAATTGTTGGTAACTGTCTGGTAGGTTCATATGTTCCCCCAGCACGTCTTACAGGAGCTGTCTACAGGGACTTTATTTCGAACGCACTTCCAGATCTGCTAGAGGATGTACTCCTGCTAATACGAAGACCCATGTGGTTCATACGTCCAGCACATTTTATCACATTGTTTGCCATGCCCTGACTGACATCTACCATGAAAGATAGATAGGTAGAGGAGGACTGGTTCCATGGCCTGCATGTTCCCCTGACCTCTAAGGTTTGGATTTTTATCTGTGAGGCCACGTAAAAAAATAGTTTATACAACAGACATTAATAAGAGAGAGACGCTTCATCAACGTGATATGGAGGCTTGCGTGTAGGAGTATTTGAAACGGTCTGCCCGTCAATGATCCGACGAGTGCATGCGTGTGTAGAAGCAAGCAGAGAATATTTTGAACATTTGCTATGAGTTGCTGTGTTGAAGTACAACGGTGACCTTTTAGACATATTGACCCCGCCCTCAAAGTTTGTAAAAGTATTTTTGTATATATCACTTTAAACATCTCATTTTTGTGGATAACCATATTTAAGTAGATATTCTATATTTCGGCTATCGGCCTGAATATTCGAGAAATTTTATCAAAGTAAAATGCGCCAAACGGCAGGATTCAAACCTGGGAACCCCTTTGAAGGTGAAACCGTCTTTAGATCCGATGTGCTTATTTTATTAATCCGATGAGCGTTGTGCAGGCGAAATATAAGTCAATAACTTCTTATTTTGTTTTAAATTATTGTCGCTCTATTTCTATAGTAAGAATTTTCTTATAAACATTCTGCTCGAATTGAAATACGCTCAATTCTAATATTTTTTGTTATTGATTACTGATATTATATATATATATATATATATATATATATATATATATATATATGTATATATATATATATATATATATATATATATATATATATATATATATAGAGAGAGAGAGAGAGAGAGAGAGAGCGATATAGATATATGGAATTCGAACTTGGCTCTCTGATTCCTCAATCCGAGACGCTATCTATCTATCTATCTATCTATCTATCTATCTATCTATCTATCTATCTACCTACCTACCTACCTACCTATCTATCTATCTATCTATTGAGGAATCGGTGAGCCGAGTTCGAATTCCAGTCGAATCCATTACATTCCCTTATGTGCTAATACCCTTGGGAAAAGTATTAATCTTCTTCTTCTCTCACCAGCTACGGGTAAATAGACTGGGTTCTATAGCCTTGGATGGCAGCTGGTCTAGGAGAAAGAGAAAGACTACTCTGAATTCACAACCTGCGGATGGTCATTTGGGGACCTTGTGGGACGTAGTGCACCAGATCTCTATATTCGACCCTTCCAAAAGTGTGGTTGGTTCTACACAATGCGTTCACTACAATAATCAGATCATATGTGCTTGTATCTGGCTGTCGGTTCCTAGGAACTGAGCTGCTTGATCCTCATACATCGAATACGACAGTCCACCATATATATATATAATGAGATTGATTAACTCCGAGAAATAATATATTTTCTGTTTATACGTTATTTTTATAGATACAAATATTTAAGTAAATGCGCTGTTTTTAATTAAACAGCATTAATTACATTTACCGGCCTGATTGTTCGTGAAATTTCGTATGTTTCCGTACAGGAATATAGGTTCGTTTCCTGTTAGACAACGCATATTTTCTACGAAATTTCTGGAACATTCTAGAACATTCAAGTAGATAAATGTAATTAATAGTGTTTAATTAAAAACAACGCATAGTGCTGGTGTTAGAAAGCTACATTAATGTATATACATACAGCACATCGTTTGCACGACTCGGAGTTTCATGGCAAACGCAATCGCCAGGTGCTGAGTGCATACTGATGTTATTTTAATTTGAAATTATAGCAATTTATCTTAATGCTGGCGTAGTTACGCACTGTTTATATAGTGATGTCAGCATAAACTTAGCACCTGAAGATTGCGTTTAGCATGAAACCCCGGGCAGTGCCAACGGCGTCGGATATGTATTTTCATTAATATATATATATATATTGTATATATATATACGAGGGTCATTCAATAAATAAGTTGAATATTTCGGTATAAGGCCTTCTAATACAGATAGAAGCTTACTCTTTTTTATTTTTTTTTGTTTTACTTCTTTTTCACATAGATTTAATTTATTTTGCAGATTAAAACTTTGAGAGTTTTGGCGATTAACAAAGATGGCCGACCAAGAAGCATGCTCCAGGATTGAACAGCGGTCAGTTATCAAGTTTTTGGTTGCTGAAGGGTGCAAACCAGTTGAAATTCATAGGAGAATGTCAACTGTGTGTGGTGTCACATGTTTCAGCCAAAAAATATCTACAAGTGGGCTAAATTGTTTAAAGAAGGACAGAGCAGGCTTGAGGATGAAGACAGGCCTGGGAGGCCTACAGAAGTGAAATCTCCTGAGGTGATCGAATCAGTCAATCTCATTTAGTCTGACATAAGGGTGACTGTGGATGACATTGCAAGGACTTTGAGCTTATCTGTTGGGACAAACGCAGGGGTCATTAGTCAGAAGGAGTAATCTTGAATCATGACAACGCAAGGCTTCACACAGCAGCCCAAACTGTGCAGACCATCAACGAGCTGGGCTGGGAACTGCTCCCTCATCCCCCTTACAGCCCAGACCTTGCCCCTTCAGACTTTTACCTGTTTGGTCCCTTGAAAGCGTTCACGAGAGGCACGAAGTTTAAAAGTGACGATGAAGTCAAAAGTGTTGTGAGCGACTGGCTGAGACATCAGTCCAAAGATTTTTACGCTGAGGGAATACGGAAGCTTGTGCACAGATGGGAAAAGTGTGTGACAGTGCTGGGAGATTACGTTGAAAAACAAAGTAAGCTTCTATCTGTATTAGAAGTCCTTATCCCGAAAAATTCACCTTATTTATTGAATGACCCTCGTATATATATATATATATATATATATATATATATATATATATATATATATATATATATATATATATGTATATATATATATATATATATATGTATATATATATATGTATATATATATATATATATGTGTGTGTGTGTGTGTGTGTGTGTGTGCGATTATTTGGGCATCATTTTTTAATTTATGCAGGTTTGGTTGAAGACTAATGAAATATCTGTAAAACGTTTTATATAATTTTCCTGCGGTTTGGAACATTTTTCTAGTTAAGGGGAGATTTCAATAGTAAACAGTAGAGTGTCTTCTGAGCATAGTAAGCCATAATTAAAAATAAAACGTGGTACGATACTGCAAACCAACGCGTGAAAACACGAGACTTGAATAAACAAAACAAAACGGCATGACACCTAACGACGCGTGAAAACGCGACATGCAAAAGTCAAATAAAAAAAAGTACCCAAGAAAAGAATGCATATCTTCGGATAAATGCTTTTTTTTTATTATTCATAACAACTTCTAGTGACGGGTTTGTCTTCACTTTAGAAGGATTTAATCTGAGGCGTTGCTTGTTACTGTGATCTTTATCGGAGGATGAGTGTTTAAATTTCTAGTGTTAGCTGTGGGCGAAAAAGAAAATATTTACAATCGAAGTTAAAACAATGTGGCAAAGCCTGTGGATCTTATATAGCATCTCCTTGACGCTTACTACGACATTATACATCAAAACGCAATAGGAATATATGTGTTGGGGCATAGTCCTATGGCTAAGGGAAACTCAGATGAGTTACACGACGAAACTTGTGAAGCGCGAAGCTATATAACGTCCAATTCGTCACCACTTCATTAGCGGGGGCCCTGTTGGTACTGTTGGTATTACGCTTGCCTCTTATCGTAACGGTCCGAGTTCAATTCACGGTAGTGGATGCGCACTGCTGATGAGTCCCAGTGATTTCTGCATTCTGTTGAGGATTCTACGAGACTCGATAATTTACTTAATTATGATTATCTCAGATCTTTTAAATAATTTCTATCACCTATGTATTACTTAGACAGAGAGAGGTGACGGTGCGTCTGTGAGAGAGCGACTGCAGACGAGATGCCAGATCAGGGCCAACCACGTTGCAAATCCGTCTCTGGATCTTATCAAGAACCCCGAGGCAAACAGAAGGGGCTCCAGACCATATATGGCAGTAATTACACACATTACTTTTATGGATACATTTATTTTTAAGCACTTCACCCCAAGCCAGACGGGAAGCCACTAGCACGCAAGGGGTTACAGAAGATTTGGAGCGAGAGCAGATAGGAGTTATAGAAAAAAGGATGTGGAGAAGGATAGTGGATAGATCAAGGCAACTGGAGATGTCGATTGACATTACATTTGAACAGTTGGAGATTACAGTTGTCAGGGAAACAGGAATAAGGAAGGGAGTTCCACAGGCGAGAGGTGCGAGATATGAAGCTATTGGAGTAGAAGAGACGGCTACATTTAACAGTTTCAACAGTGAAAGGGTGGGAGCGGGAGGCCAGCCTCGGAGGCGCTTGAATTCATGAAGTCTGGGAACCAGCGAGAGCAGCTCATCGGAGCAATTACCGTGAAAGTATTTGTAAAAAAGACAGAAAGAGGCGACGGAGCGTCTGTGAGAGAGCGACTGCAGACGAGATGCCAGATCAGGGCCAACCACGTTGCAAATCCGTCTCTGGATCTTATCAAGAACCCCGAGGCAAACAGAAGGGGCTCCAGACCATATATGGCAGTAATACTCCAGGCAAGGGCGAATCTTAATATGTTCTGTTTTAACTAAACAATATTAATACATTTACCGTCCTGAATGTTCGGGAAATTTCGTAGAAAGTATGCGATCTCCGACAGGAATCGAACCTGTATTTCTATATCGAAACCGTTAGCTGATCTGACCTGCTATACCATTTATCCAAATTTCTGTTTTTAAACAATCTTCGACGATTTTTCTTGAAGGATCATATTTGCTCACGAAAGGTATCTTAACGTAAACAATGACAACATATAATGAAATGGACTAAGTCTGACAATTATTTAAAATATTTTCTGTTCATACGTTATTTTTATAGATACAATTTATTTAAGTGCCCTGTTTTTAATTAAACAGTATTAATTACATTTGCCACCTTGAATGTTCGAGAAATTTCGTAGAAAATCTGCGTTCTCCGACAGGAATCGAACCTGCATCCCATTTGCGCTGACATACTGTTAAGCATTCAGCCACAGAGAACTTTCTGGTTAGCAAAGTCCACATTACTGCTTATAAACACACATCTTCGACGCACGCACGCACGCACGCACGCACGCACGCACGCACGCGCGCGCGCGAAAGTTTATTTTGATTACTACAAACGTTATTTTAGTAGATAGTCGTGTTTGAAATAGAGGGCATTTTTTAAAACAGCGTATATTACGTCAGCCGGCATGGTTACCCAGGAAAACTTAGAAAAGAAAGTGTGCTCTTTAATAAGTTTTCTCGAGTACGCAGGTCGATAGACGTAATACATCCCGTTAACTATTAACTATTTCCAATACAGCTATCCACTGGTAGGATTTTGTGTGTGTTTAAATGAGTCATAATGGAGCTATTGTCATGTAGGTGTAATGTAAGTCATCTAGATAGGTATGTAGATTTAATTTTCAAAATGAGTGAGTTTGAAGAAGAAAATACAATTTATTGCAATGTCACAAAATATGAATCAATTTGAAATAAGTATGGAGTTCGGAACTCGAACACATGCTGTCCACCAAGTTAGCCAGGAAAATAAATGCTTATGCCAGGAATATTTTGGATATAAAAAGAGACTAGTGTTCTTTTGAAATTAGTAAAAAGAGATAAAAAAAAAATCAATGCGCTTATCAGCATCCATAAAAAAATCAAGAGCTCAAGTAATGGAAGAACGGAACATTACTACTGAAGTGTCAGTAACAAGGATACAACATAAAAATAGCATAACCGAACAGTGTATATATATATATATATATATATATATATATATATATATATATATATATATATATATATATATATATATAAGGCAGGATGTGTGTGTGTGTGTGTGTAACGAATGCACTGCCGCAATTTTCAACGAATTTGCACCAAAATTTACATACACATGCTCCAAGTTAGTAGAAAAGCCAAGACCGACGTTGCATTTCCCAACTCCCATCGATAGTGGAAATAATCGATTTTTTCATGCTTCTACGGCAGTTTTCATGTAGTTTGCGGCCATTTTCTACTGGCCAGAATGAGAGCCTATAGCTGGCTTCCACGAATATGCAGGAAGATTCTATTGGTCAGCGTGAGAGCCAACAGCTGACTGACACGAATGTTAACTAGCATACTATCATGAAAAAAAATCGATAGCTGCATTCGTCACAAGTGGGAAAAATTTAAATCTGCGTGGCACTTTACTCCAATTGGCTCATTCGCTTGCTTGAACTCAACGTTGATTCTGATTCCGGAGAACTGGGTTTGGTGTGAAAAAATATTTGTTGGTAACCTTCTTTTTTCATTCGATTTTTTCAGTTACGAGTCCTTTTTTTAAAGCTGATCGTTTTGTGTTCATTTTGTTTAGTTCTTTTTTCGTAACAGATTTAATGTTTAGTATAGAGCTTAGAAAAAATTCGCAGTGTGAGATAGGCAAGAAGTAAGGTATGTAGCAACATCAGCACAGCAAAGGGCACTCCTTTGAAGGCAAGGAAGAGCAAAAATATTTTAAGTCAAGTGATAGAGATTGCTGTATGAGTCGCACGATTTTTGAATCAAGCACGGGCAACGCCGGGCCATGCTGCCAGTATATATATATATATTTATATATATGTATATATATATATATATATATATATATATATATATATATATATATATATATATATATATATATATATATATATATATATATATATATATATACCATCCATTCTTTCATGTATTCATCCATTAGGTATTTATCCATTCATTTGTTGTTTAGTGACTTCTCTCGTTTCATGTGTTTGAGTGTGCGCGGATACATTAGTGCAAACAAGCTACTACTACTACTACTACTACTACTACTACTACTACTACTAATAATAATAATAATACACGCACAAACATTTGCAATCGCTCAGATACATCTAATTTGATAGCGTAACGATGAAAAATGATTTTTTTTCAAAATAACTCCCTTGCTTAATACAAAATTTGTCCATTAATCACTTATATCTACCAGAGAATACCTACGTCTAGACCCACTCAGTATATATATATATATATATATATATATATATATATATATATATATATATATATATATATAATTTTAATTATATGAATCTGGGAATATTGTCTTGCTTACTTCGATTTTGTTATAGTTTTTTTTTGTTTTTATTAATGTTTTTATCACTTTTGTTGTTAAAACATGAACAAAACCAAAAACAAACTAAACGAAATTCCTTAAACTATAATCCAGACACATATAATAATAATAATAATAATAATAATAATAATAATAATAATAATAATAATAATAATAATAATATCTGCAACTTTTACGGGGGGGGGACTTCACGAAATTCGTATGAACACCGCCCAGACCCGGTTACACGGAGATGGGACCTGTAACAGTTTTATGGGACTTTTCATTACACACAGACAGAACAATCAAAGTTAATCGCCCAGACATCGTGAATAGAATCCGCAAAGACAAAATGTACCTACTTATTGACATGGCAGTCCCTGCAGACTGCAATGTATCTTTGAAGATCTTCAGAAATACTATCAAAATACAAGGACCTTAAAATCGAAATCTCAAAAATGTGGCTCCTGAGGGCATCAACGATTTCAGTTGTAGTTGGAGCTCTCGCATTGATCGGAAAAGATTCCGTTGAAAGGATTCCTGCTAGCCCATGCCTTAAAGAAATGCAAAAAGTTGTTCTCACAAGTACAGCCCACCCCTTAAGAAGGACTTAAGAGATTAAATGTGTGTAAAATGTGTGTGAGTATTTTTTCAAAACTGCTCAGTGGAAAATGTCATGATACCATTTCTGACATTAGTTGTCTGGTCGGGACCCGGAAAGAAATGGGTAGACGCCAAAAATCAATGTAAATAATAATAATAATAATAATATATGACATTCAAAACTTCAAGTTTCATTTAAATTTTAACATCAGTTCCGCTTTGTGCACATGCGTTGTTATATCAGCGGAAACATGACTTTAGTTCGATGAAGTCCTAAAGGACAAAACGAGTCACACGAAAAATGATTTCCATTTTGGTATTAATTAATTTAACGTTGTTCTGGTAAATAGAAATTTGTATATCAACTTTTCCCACGCGCGCGCACACGCAAACACATACGCGGGGGCGCACGCGCACGTGCACACACACTCACGCTCACACGCGCGTGCGCACACACGCGCGTGCGCACACACGCGCGTGCGCGCACACACAAACACATATATATTTATACACTATCCAAATGAGCAAAGTCATTACAATTTCTTTTTCAGTACACTCACGAACAAACACACATACACACACACACACACACACACACACACACACACACATATATATATATATATATATATAAACATATGCAGTCATACACACATATACAAACACACATTCACGCATAGACATACACGTCATCACACATACAAACATACACACACACACACATATATATATATGGACAGAAGACACTCAATAAGGAAATCTGTGTACTTCATATGTCGTTTTATTTATTTCTACCTTGATAAGCCTACATATATATATATATATATATATATATATATATATATATATATATATATATATATATATATATATATATATATATATATATAATTCTCCAGTTTCCCTTACTCTTGGCTGACTTATTCCGACGGCGATGCAATCAATCGATTTACTGCTAATTATTTGAATAAATTACTATTTTGCATCTCTTTCCGGATTTCATTAAAATTCATTTAGTAATTTAGCCCGTAAAATAAAACCGTCATTATTCCCCCTCAGAAATTGTTTCACTTCAAATAAACAGAAAATAATTTATAATTAGATGATCTTAGGATTGCCCATGAAGCCAATTGGGTTGAGTTCGACAAGAATGATTGTTGAATAATATGATCAAAATCGAAAAATTGAGCAGTGCACAAATATATATATATATATGTATGTATGTATGTGTGTGTGTGTGTGTGTGTGTGTGTGTGTAATTTGGCAGCAACTTTTCTTTTAAACATTTTGTCTTGAATGTTAAAGACAACATCGTCCTGCATACCAAGGACAGATCCCATAGAGACGCCCTCCACCTGTAAATAAATATTATTAAGGTGGTCATAGAAAGGAACCTGTGTAGTGCAAAAGGATTTTTTTGAGTTTATTCGGATTAATTTTAAGAGGTTGCATAAGAGGGTTGTTATAGATGTAATTAGTAATTATATCAATAGTTTCAATGACGGGGACGTTAGTAAATAGACTTTACACGTCAAGGGCAGCTAGTATTCCATTATTCAGTTTATGAGAAAGTAAGGTTTTTATTAACTCATGAGTAGAGTTAATATTATATTTATTAGGTAGATATGGTGTTGTTAATTTATTAATAATTTTTGTCAATTGGTAAATAGGAGTGGTTACTTGAGAAATAATGGGACGAAGAGGGTAGTTAGATTTATGAATTTTAACCGTACCATATCACATTGAGCATTATTAGCTGTTATAAGTTTGTTAATTTTTGTTTTTAGTTTTTTTAATAATATTTATTTACAGGTGGACGGCATCTCTGTGGGATCTGTCCTTGGTATGCAGGACGATGTTGTCTTTAACATTCAACACAACATGTTTAATATATATATATATATATATATATATATATATATATATATATATATATATATATATATACGTATGTATGTATGTATGTGTATGTGTGTGTGTGTGTGTGTGTGTGTGTGTGTGTGTGTGTGTGTGTGTGTGTGTGTGTGTGTGGTAAAAAAAGTATATATATAATAAATAAATAGTTTTTGTGCTACGCGTTTCGTCCATTCGTACTTTATCGGATTAAGTTCATGTTTACGTTGACGCGACTACGCATGCGCACGTACATGAGAGGAGGCTGAGAATATTTAATTTATATATGTTTTTAATAATATGTGTTTGGTTATATAGTTCAACCAATTTTATTTTGTTTCTTTTCCTTTTTGTTTATGTTCCCCTATCGTTTTCTCATATATATATAACACTTCAGGAGTTTTTTGACGATAGATAGATATGCACAATCTCACAAGAATTTTGTGTCCGATCTGCACAATTACAACGTGCATATTCAGCAAGAATTATCTACATAAGTATAAATATTATCGTCATCTCCCTTTATTCTACATTCAACACCATCACTCGATAAGACACCAGAAGTGCTGAAACAAAATGGCTATTTTTGTTGTGATTATATAACATATTTATGTTATAATTTTCGAAGAAATAATTATATTTGCTCTACTCTGTATTGAGCATTCTTTTAAGTATAGTATTTGTAGGTTATTGGAATTTATTCCGTATACACCAATCCTATTCTTGTATATATATATAAACTTATAAAACCATTTATTCTACATTCAACATCATCACTTGATAAGACACCGGGAGTGTTGAAACAAAATGGCTATTTTTGTAGTGATTTTATAACATATTTATGTTATAATATTTAAATAAATAATTATATATATATATATATATATATATATATATATATATATATATAAGAAATATAGTCTTAAAATGTGCTATATTTATGGGATAAGGTGTTCAATATCAGAGATAGAGCGTGTGTAAATATAAAAGTGAACATAGAAGTCAAGCCTTAGAGGCGACAGTCTGTTTCATGCTAGATGCAATCGTCAGGTCTGACGATTGCATCTAGCATGAAACAGACTGTCTCCTCTAAATGTTGACTTCTATGTTCACTTTTATATATATATATATATATATATATATATATATATATATATATATATATATATATATATATATATTCTTTTCGGTGCCTCCGTACTTTCGCGGTCTTCCTGAAGCCTAACAATAGTAAATATTCCACCTTCTGTTTTCAAATAAGAGCCTGTATTTAATGATGTAAACAGTGAAAGTGCAATTTATTGCCTATATTAACATTTAATATTTCTTGATTTTTCTATTAACGACCTCATATTAAGACTTCGAGGCTCAAATTGAATTCTACCTCCTATGATATAAACTACATTTTCAATTAAGTGATACACTAAAATTTATCTTTTCGCGCCAAAGTATATGCACACATTGCCGGTTGTAGATTCTGGTAATTTTATTGCTGACACGACATTATATTAATATAGCCACTGAAAAAGGTGAGGTGGAGTTAAATTGTGAATGAAATGCAGTTATAAAGAATGTAAATTTGTGAACGGCGATGAAATAAAAAGAACGAAAGCGGAAGAAGAAAGATGAATTGAAAGACAAAAGCAGAGAAAGAGAGAGAGAGAGAGAGAGAGAGAGAGAGAGAGAGGGGGGGAGAGAGAAAGAAAGAGAAAGAAAGAGAGAGAGGCTGTGTTAACGCTTCATATGAGAAAAAATGCCTTTGAGACGGTGAAAGAGGAAGCCATCAAAAGAGTAGCGGAGAGCTTGTTAGCTATGTACAATAAAATGGTTGCCCACCGTTCTTTGAATAAACGCACTTCATTACGTTCTAATATCGCCAATTCCCCTTTACCTTTTCAGTCATATTTATTCTTCATATTTGACAGCTCTTTTGCGCGACGGGCTGTTGAGAGGTCGGGTTGGTCGAAAGCTGACCTCAAGGCTCCGGCCAAGATTTCAAAATGGCTTTCATCGTCAGGATTCTAACGTCCGTTCTGGCTTCTTTTTTCTTTTTTTTCCTTTTTTTTTTTCTTTCTTCTCTCTATTTTCTCATCGGGAGGAATTTACAGGCGAGAAAAAATAAAATAGATCGAAATTGGCGTTCCCTCGCTTCCCTTACATTTCCCGTCACTTCGATCTTGTATACAGGGGCAGCCATTGCACATACCGAGTCAGCGACCGTTGTTCACCATTAGAAGGGGGTCGATATCCGAAATTACTAACAAGCCGACGACGAATTAATAGATATTTGGTAGGCAGATTAATAGAGATACTTTCTCGAAAAGACGGTTATTATGGGAGAGGTGGTCGGAGTCGGCTTAGGAAAAGGAAGACTTCGATATATACAGGGGTGACAGTGAGGCGATATTCATGTCTCGAGTGAGTGTGTGTTTGGTGGGGGGGGGGGCTCATGAAGAGATCCTCCCAACCGGTTAGAGCACACATTTTAGGCAAAAGGGAGATGACAATATTTATACTTATGTAGATAATTCTTGTGAGACTGTGCATATCTATCTATCTATCTATCTATCTATCTATCTATCTATCTATCTATCTATCTATCTATCTATCGATTTGTGTGGGTGTGCTTGAGCGTGCGTGTGTGTACGTGCGTGTGTGTATGGAACTCATTTCCGACGCCATGTTTTCCAGCCATCCTTGATCTTTGATCAAAAATTTAATTGCAGTGTCAATCGTTATCTACTGTCTTCTTGATTCCTCTTCTTTTATTGTTCTCACTCCTTAATAATGCTTCATTTTTCTTATTCCTTCACATTTAGTAATCCATTGAGTCTTAGTAGTTATACTCCCTTGTTTGAGTGAAATGATTAATATATATATATATATATATATATATATATATATATATATATATATATATATATATATTTGAGTGAAATGATTAATATATATATATATATATATTAATCATTTCACTGAAATATACTCCCTTGCTTGAGTGAAATGATTAATATATATATATATATATATATATTTGAGTGAAATGATTAATATATATATATATATATATATTAATCATTTCACTGAAATATACTCCCTTGCTTGAGTGAAATGATTAATATATATATATATATATATATATATATATATTTGAGTGAAATGATTAATATATATATATATATATATATTAATCATTTCACTGAAATATACTCCCTTGCTTGAGTGAAATGATTAATATATATATATATATATATATATATTTGAGTGAAATGATTAATATATATATATATATATATTAATCATTTCACTGAAATATACTCCCTTGCTTGAGTGAAATGATTAATATATATATATATATATATATATATATATATATATATATATTTGAGTGAAATGATTAATATATATATATATTAATCATTTCACTGAAATATACTCCCTTGCTTGAGTGAAATGATTAATATATATATATATATATATATATATATATATATATATATATATATATATATTTGAGTGAAATGATTAATATATATATATATATATATTAATCATTTCACTGAAATATACTCCCTTGTTTGAGTGAAATGATTAATATATATATATATATATATTAATCATTTCACTGAAATATACTCCCTTGTTTGAGTGAAATGATTAATATACATATATATATATATTAATCATTTCACTGAAATATACTCC
This sequence comes from Acanthosepion esculentum, assembly GCA_964036315.1. Classification (NCBI taxonomy): domain Eukaryota; kingdom Metazoa; phylum Mollusca; class Cephalopoda; order Sepiida; family Sepiidae; genus Acanthosepion; species Acanthosepion esculentum. The sequence goes on along the minus strand of OZ038489.1, from coordinate 45,981,187 downwards.
CTTGTTTGAGTGAAATGATTAATATATATATATATATATTAATCATTTCACTGAAATATACTCCCTTGTTTGAGTGAAATGATTAATATATATATATATATATTAATCATTTCACTGAAATATACTCCCTTGTTTGAGTGAAATGATTAATATATATATATATATATATATATATATATTAATCATTTCACTGAAATATACTACCTTGTTTGAGTGAAATGATTAATATATATATATATATATTAATCATTTCACTGAAATATACTACCTTGCTTGAGTGAAATGATTAATATATATATATATATATATATATATGTATATATATATATTTGAGTGAAATGATTAATATATATATATATATATATATATATATATATATATATATATATATATTAATCATTTCACTCAAGCAAGGGAATATAACTACTAAGAATAGATAGATAGATAGATAGATAGATAGATAGATAGATAGATAGATAGATAGATAGATATGCTACCTCTTCGTCAGCGAGGCCCGTTGAACAGTTGGTATGGCGTTTGCTTGATAACCTGACTGCCCGGGTTGCAATTCTCGGTAGTGGATACTGATGTGTCCCGAGTATACGTCGAAACGGACGTCCGGTGCTTTCTGTTGAGGTTTCTTCCAGACTCAATGGATTACTTAATTGTAATTATCAAATCCTCCTTACAATTTGTATTTTATATATATCCCGGTAGGTATATATATATATATATAAAAAATATCCCTGCCGGCTTAGTGGTAGAAACCTCGACTAACGCCAATTCAGTTGCGTTTCGATCCTAGCTAGAAGTAGCCGGACGTCTAGCGACAATGGTGATCTGCGAGACAGTCTGTCTGTGGATGGCAATATATATGTGTCTGTTGAGGCTGCATATTTTCATTCAGCCAGATTTGGTTAAATAATTTAGACGTATCATGTCAATTTATTTTAGTTTTAATCCTTTGAAGTTCACGAATTAATTTCTTGGTGGTTGTAGAAAATTGATCAAGAAAAATATCAAAATTTTCTTTCAAATAATTTTTATTTTCCCAAGTACTTTCAATCTCATTTGTGACCATCTTCAGTGGATTAAATTATTTGTAGATGTGTATACAATCGCTCCTTAAATTCAAAATATGTTTTTACCATTCGTTTACAGCGTTTCAATTTAGAATTTTTTTCAGTTATGCAAGGGAGATAATTATTATAATTTTAAAGGCTTTTAATTATAATATTTTAGTATCTGTCTATATTTCTGAGATGAGGTATTATGTACACTATTTACATTATTCGGACTATTGTCCTCAACTTTTTCGCCATATTTATTACAACGTTTCGGCCGTTGTACGTTCCGGCCTTCTTCAGGTGGTTGGAATGTCGAACTGAACTCTTTATTTCGCTCACTAGAATAGATTGTTCTAGTTCCACGTACCATGTTTAATGGATGCCAGTTATCAGTTATCTCCTGTTAATTCACCTCTTCAAGTTCTCCACTGCCTAAACCAAGTATTGAACTCACAATTCTTTGGGTCCTGTCACTAACTAACTAAAGCCTTTCTCCAATGTGCCATAAATAGTCCGAATAATGTAAACAGAATACATTTTTATATAAAATATTACCAACAATACATATTTATAGTAAAATTACAAACAATATGCAAATACTGAAAAAATGTAGCGACCTCAACCAAATCCATTTAAAATACTACCAAGCAGACAACATGAAAGAACACTTTCATGACATTTATCCATATAATATCCGATAATTTCTTAAATCAAACTGTATTTCAACTTCAAGAAAACTAGAAGGTAAAACACATATATCACCACCTCTAGTAATATTTATTACAACGTTCGACCGTTGTACGCCCCGGCCTTCTTCGGGTGGTTGGAATGTCGAACTGAACCCTTTATTTCGCTCACTGGGGTAGATTGTTCTAGTTCCGCGTGTCATGTCTAATGGATGTCAGTTATCAGTTATCTCCTGTTAATTCCACTCTGAAATACATGTGTCACACCAAAAGAAAATTCGTAAACTTAAGGAATCAGCACATATCCTAGGCCACAAAAATCTCCTGAGCCGACCAAGCATAGAAATGAATACAATATGGGAACCAGTAATAAGGAGTGCCAGCGAAAAGCGATATTAACAACAAAAAATTGCAATATGAGCTCTGGTAAAAACATGATTATGATAACACCTAAAAATTGCAATATGAGCACACGTAAAAATGATTGCTGAAAACATTAGGTTTATAATACCCAGAAATGTATACACAGACGTCCTCAAGGATACATGGCACAGTGGATAAAAGGCATTAGTTAGATCCAGTTGTAATAAATATGGCGGCAAAGATAAGGACAATAGTCCGAATAATGTAAATAGTGTGTATTTTATTTAGTATTTATATATATATATATATATATATATATATATATATATATATATATGCTCTCGTTCGCCGATTGGGCATTAAGGGGAAAAGGGAATTTTTAATGCTGTTGCTTTAATACATCGCTCTTCGTAAGAATTGAGCACTCTGGCGGCCGGTACGGCGTTTATATATCACGTACATAATGCGTACTGAAGTAATCGGATGTCTAGCCACACTGATGAGCTGTCTATCTGTGGATGACTATATATATATATATACACACACACACACACTCCCCCACACACAGACATATATATATATATATATATATATATATATATATATTAAAGAAAAACAGACCACTTTAAGGCTCCATTGTAATAGTTTATTTCACCAAGAGCTTTTAACTGTCCTTGGATCTTCAGACATCACTTTCAAAAGGTGAAACGAAAAATGAAATTAAAATTAACACTTTTGACGGGCAGTAATAAGCTTATAAAGTAAACATAGAATGTAGCGAGGACTGGTGTGAGAGACATGGTCGAGTTTAGAGAGGGAAGGGAGTATTTTAAAATTTATTTTTATATTTCTTTATAATACTTAATATTGAGGAAGGAAGTTAAAAGCCCTTGGTGAAATAAACTATTACAATTTATTACATTGTAAACTATTACAATGGAGCCATTAAGTGGTCTGTTTTTCTTTAAATTATTAGCTCTGAATTAACACTGAGCTCTCAGGATTTTATCCTCTTTGGAATTATCCATACGGATTACCAAGATTTTCGTTACTGATATATATATATATATATATATATATATATATATATATATATATATATATATATATATATATATATGTCAGGAAAATTAATGATAAAATGAAAAACTTTCGTGTTCCGTCCTTTCGGACTCCATCGCACTAAATTGATGTTTACGTTGATGCAAATACACATGCGCACGAAAGAGACGAAACGCTGAAATTTTATACTTTTAAATTATTTTTTTTAAATTAATGTTATATAGCCTGACGTGCTTTACTGACTTAGCCACAGAGGGGCGTTTCGGTTGGTAAAGTCGTATTGTAGTTTAAAAACAGTAAAGTCGACCTTGCTAACCGAATCGCTCCTTTGTGGCTCAATCGGTAAAAGCACGTCAGGCTATATGACGGTTCCGTATAGGATACAGGTTTGATTCCTGTCGGGGGACGCATATTTTTCTATGAAAATTTCTCGGACATTCAGTCCGGTAAATGTCGTTAATACTGCTTATTATAAACAGAGCATTTACTTTAATATTTGTATCTATAAAAAGAACGTATAAGCATAAAAAAATGTCTTAAAATAATTGTTCGACTTTGTCCATTTCATAATGTGTGACGTCATTTGTTTACATTTGGATAGGAATCGAGCAGATATGAATGTACGAGAGAAAATCATGGAGAATTGTAGTTTAAAAACAGTAAAAGCGACCTTGTTAACCGAAACGCTCCTCTGTGGCTAAATCGGTAAAGCACGTCAGGCTATATGACGGTTCCGTATAGGATACAGGTTCGATTCCTGTCGGAGGACAGGTATTTTCTCGGACATTCAGGCCGATATATGTCGTTAATACTGTTTATTATAAACAGAGCATTTACTTAAATATTTATATCTATAAAAAGAACGTATAAGCATAAAAAAGTGTCTTTATATATATATATATATATATATATATATGTATATATATATAAATTTAGCTCTTATCTTAAATTATCTTATTAAATTACTAAGGTAAAAGTTATGGGTTTGGTGTTAAGATAAGAGCTAGATTGTTACCTGTTCTTATCTTAGCCCCAAATCCATAATTTTTTATCTTAATAATTTATTAATATTTTGTCTACTGGATTTCGAGAATACTCACATTCTAAAATTAACCGTTGATCGCTCTGTAAGAAAGAAACTATCTGTAATCTCAAGGAAGTTACAGTGATAGACACTTGTGCAACCTAAATAACACTCTCCGAGAATCAGCTGCCATAATCTGAAGAGTACAGTCTGCCCTACTATTTCTCTGGGTGGGGAAGAGATTCATTCCAAGAGTATTTGTGTATTTGTTTCGCTATTTATTACGCCTCCTGTGCGCTCTCATATATATATATATATATATATATATATATATATATATATATATATATATATATATATATATATATATATATATATATATATACATATATATATATATATATATATATATATATATATATATATATATATATATATATATATATAGAGAGAGAGAGAGAGAGAGAGAGAGAGAGAGAGAGAGAATGAATTTTTATCAATCCAGACAGATTTGAATCACTTTAAACGTTATTTTAATGCATAATCGTATTTGAGTAAGCGCTCCGTTTTATTTATTAAACAGTATATTTATTTTCACTGACCTTTGAGAAATCTTATAAAAGAAAAAACTGTGGCCTCAAGGCAGAGGAAGTCACTGTTTAGGCCGGTACGCCTTACCGCGAAGAAAATAGACGGTCAGGCAAAGCCAGTCTCATGCTTTCAAGCGAAATTTCTCCTGTGACAGAAACTTTTAATATTTATATATACATATATATATATATATATATATATATATATATATATATATATATATATATATATGTGTGTGTGTGTGTGTGTGTGTGTGTGTGTATTTAGGCAGCAATCCTTCTTTCATGCACATTTCATTAAAAACGACTGACAAGGTGCTTTTATTTAGTTTTTTATATAATTTCTCGTGCGATTTAATAAAGTTTTTCTTTTCAGGGGATAAATTATATAAAAACTGTCCGAATGTTCTTTTTATCCGAGCGTTTCGGCTATACAATATATTGAAATATAATCCTTGAAAATGGCTAAATGTATAGCCGAAAGCGCTCGGATAAAAAGAACATTCGGACAGTTTTTATATAATTTATCCTCTGAAAAGAAAAATTTTATTAGATCGCACGAGAAATTATATAAAAAACTAAATAAAAGCACCTTGTCAGTCTTTTTTAATGAAATGTGCATATATATATATATATATATATACATATAATGTTCAACATTATATTAATTATACATACCATGTCATTCGCAGACTACTGTTTCGCTGTATCACAGCTCCTCAGTGCGACTAGACAACCGAATGCCTCAAGTCCGGATCGAAACCCAATCGACTTGGTATCAGTCAGAGTTTCTACCACTGAGCCATCTTCACTCTACAGAACGGTTATCAAGGTTGATTTTATTCTTTACTTTTAACTGAATGTATGGATTTTTTTATGTATGTATCTAAAGTTATAAGAATGTTTTATTTTCCAAATACGGTCAGAACATTGTGGCAGTGTCCATAGTTGATGTTATTGAGTGCTGGCTCTTTCCTTTCCATTAATGTTTTCATTATTGTTAGCCATTTTTTTTTGCATGTGGATGAAGCTATTATATTTGTATTATCAACGCGTATATTACGGACAGAATTTGGTAGGTCTCAATGTGTATTCAAATGAGCTATGATCAAACAGATGTAAGGTGAGTCTTCTTCTTACAAATGGCTAAAAGTGTATCCGAAAGCGCTCGGACATGCAGATCATTCGAACAATTTGTACATAATTTATGTCCAGAATCAAAGAAAATTATAAGAAAAAATAAAAAAATTAAATGAAAAAACTTACCCGCAGTACATTATATAAAAGAAGGATTGCTGCCCCCATATATATATATATATATATATATATATATATATATATATATATATATATATATATATATATATATATATATATATATATATATTTTGTATGTGTGTGTATATATCTAAATACGTCTGAGCGCTTAACCTGCGTATGTTCGAATGATTTCGCGTGAGAGGCGACTAACATGTTGAAATGAAACTAAAGTGTATACATTTCTGTCTGGGGTTCTGAACATCCCTTTCAACATAATTTCAATGAAAATAAAAATTAAATAGCATATATATCTTTTATTTTTATTTTTATATTTTTTCTCCTCGGTAATTCTACAATTTAAAACTTAATAGAGATTTGATTTAGATTTCTAAATAGGTAATTTTTTACTTTTAATTTTAATTTCAAATTTTATAAATCTTTTAATATCTATGATAACCTTGCTTAGTTGTCAAATTTTTCGAATCACCCTATACTTGTATTTTGATTGGTCATTCTAGCTTATGTAACAGCGTTTACTCCTAGCTAAGGATCGTTAATTAATTTGAAACTTTTAAAACCATTTATTCTATATTCTATATCATCACTTGACAAGACACCAGAAGTGTTGAAACAAAATGGCTATTTTTGTCGTGATTTTATAACATATTTATGTTGTAATATTCAAATAAATAATTATATATATATATATATATATATATATATATATATATATATATATATATATATATATATATATATTAGCAACCGTATATGCGCGCTGGCGTGCAGACACAGGTAAGCAAATACAGATTTACTAAATTTTAACATAGGGTGCAAACATAATAGTTCTCGATGTAATTAGAGTTAAGAAATATAAAATATATATTAATAAATACACATATACATACGTTTGGTGTGCAACTTAAGTTTCGTTGGTTTTCCCAACTCATCCGGCACAAGATATAGCTTAGGTTTCTTTTTTTAAATATACCTATATTTTATGTGTATAAGTATTTTATTTATATGTGCATATGTATGTTTATATGTATAAGAGAGAGAATTAATATAAGTAAAAGTTTGTCACTTAGATGATTGTTGTTACTTTCAGCATCCCGACTCCAGAGTTTCGTTGCCGGAACCGTCCATCCACTCTTCAGCGGGTATCAGCAATCTACTGCTTATATTTTCTGATTTTATTTTTTATGCACTTATTGAACGTTTTTGTAATTTATTTTCACCGACCTTTGAGAAACCATATGAAAGAAAAATTTGAGGCCTCAAGCATAGGGAGCCAGCGTTTAGCACAGTGCGCCTTACCGCATGACCACAAAGAAACAGACGGTCAGGCGAAGCCAATGTGATGCTTTCAAACGAAATTTCTCCTGTCATAGAAATTTTTTATATATTTGAATCCACTGGTCAGGAGTTTTCAGCAATTAACTAGTTTTTTTTTCATTTTGCCTTTTTTTTTATAAATATATAGGGAAACCATACACACACGCACACACAGAGACATATATATATATATATATATATATATATATATATATATATATATATATATATATATATATATATATCATATACAATTTTCGGGAAAATACTATGACAAATTGAAAACGAATTTCATCATTTAGGGTTTCAGGGAATTAAATTGATGTTTACGTTGATTCGAGCACACATGCGCACGAATGTCGGGTGGGGGGAGTTAACGCTGAGAATTAAAATTTAAAAAAAAAATGTTTTGGGTATATACTACAGGGTGCGATGTATAAATTGTCGTCGCGATCACTCAAAAATGAAAATGTCACTGACATCTCATTTTAACAGATCTATTTACCAAAATTACACGAAAGTATCTTGAAATACTAAAGATTAAATTCATTCAGTAAAATTGCCTTTGGTTTCACCCACAGACGACTTCGGAATCTCCTGCAACTCTTCGAGACGGTCACCTTGTTTAATTTGGTGAATGCTGCCATAATTCTTGCCTTCAGTTCATCTTGGATGTTACATGTGGTTTTCTCGGTCTCTCGCTCAACTGCGCCCCATACATAATAATCAAGGGGTTGCAGTCTTGGGAGTTAGGTGGCCAGATGTAAGGGGGTAATGTCGCAGAAATTGTCTAGAAGACATGCCTGGGTTCTCCCTCTTTTATGGCATGTTGCAGTGTCCTATTGCCAGAAATAGGCTCTTCCAGCACCCACCCATTTGACCCAGGGCAGCGCTATCACCTCAAAGCACTTCGTGTTGAATGTGACGCACTCACCAACAAACTCGACAGTTTTTTTCTTATAAGAAACATCAAAGTGAGCTTTCTGAGCTGCCGTACCTTCATAATCACCATTAGACTCATACAACTCTTTCCAAATCCACTGCACTCTCCACATATTGGCATCAAAACACTCTGAAATCTTTGTATTGGAGCTTCCGGTGCGAATGACAGACATGACAGTATGCCGTTTTCAAATTTCTGGCAAAGTGAATTGCATCATGGTGCTTTTTTTTTCTCACAGACAGTGCCCAACTGACCCTAATATACTGTACAGTTGACAAAATCAAAAACAAACAACACACATACACAAAATTCAACATATAAATGGTGACAATTTAGCGATCGCACCCTGTATATAGCCTAAAAGATTCAATTTTGCCACATGTAAGGATCTTTTAAATAAAGATATCTGAATTTGAATTCTGATAAATCTTAAACGAGTATTCAGCTAGACAAAAAAAAAAAAAAACCCAAAAAACTCCGCCAAAATAAATTCAAATTTCCGGGTACAAAGAGCAGAAATTTATTCCAACATAAATTTTATGTCAAATTTTGAGAAGGGTAAAATTTTTAATGTCTCTTCTCTGTTTCACTTCATGAATAATCATCGTCACGAGCCAGTTAGTCTCGAAGGAAGACGACATCTAGTACAGCCATTAGCAGCGGGGGTCGTGTCTTGACCTCATCCCATTTCAGGTTTATTTTGAACTTAACTCTTTCCTTCGTCTACAATAGTCACCAACTCAATAACAACCCTTGTCTGCTTTGCTCTTTAAATTATATTAAATTAAACAGAATCGAGCGGGAATTGAATTCGAATTCACTTTCTGCGCCGATAACGGTTACACACACCTCGCTTCATCATGCTTACTAAATCCACTTTAAAATGATGGGTTGATTTTGTTTAGTGGCCTATCAACATCTATTGGTTATTTAATACCGAAATCTAAATATTTTGAACGCAGTTGTATGCCTTCAGCTACAGACAAAATGTATTGCTGGTCATTTTACTATAAATATTTATTGTTGGTAAATTTTATGTAAAAATGTATTGCTGTTATTTTTACTATACAAATTTATTTCCGTCCGATAAACTACATCCGCGTCCTGGGTAAGACGATAAACTACGTCCAACAGAAAGGTTTCTGATCAGGAGGTTTTGAGAAGCGTGGAACCACCTCTTAATTGCTGGTGTTCTCAGCAATTAAGTGTTCCCTCTCACGTACCAAACATCTTATGGATTGAGTTGGATCTTTTCTAATTGATCTCTTCAGCCTTACCTAAGTTGAAATGATGATCCTTCTTGCTGTTGTGACCTCCTGATCCAGTTTTCCTCTCTACTGTTCCCTCTTTTTTAAACTTATTCACTGTTCTCTTGATGGTTCTTGAATGGACTTTGAAGATGAAAGCCAGAGTATGAATATTCGTACCATAACTGAAGGTCTA
>OZ038489.1:45954711-45962211 GCA_964036315.1 Acanthosepion esculentum | reverse complement strand
ATTTACATACAGTCTATCTCTGATATTGAGCACTTTATCCCATAAATATAGCACACCTTAAAACTATATTTCTTCTTATATATATATATGTAGTTTATATATATATATGTAGTTTATGAATATATATGTAGTTTATATATATATATATATATATATATATATATATATATATATAAATATGTAGTTTTTATATATACATATATATATATATAAACTACATTTATGTACATATATAAACTACACACACACACAAACACACACACACACACACACATATATATATATACATATATATATATATATATATAGTGAGAGAGTTCGATCCTCATTGGGTGCCCCACACTTTCGTCCATGTGCCACATCTAAGCTACGTTTTGGAAAATCACTATAGGTGTGAGGTCACTTGTTTCTGTATATCGGTGGCTGGGACTAACCTCAGGTCAATCCCCTGGGGTATCCGACTTCCAAATATTTGGTGATATACTGGCAGAATGCCACACGACTATCATTGGTCGCTTGCGAGCTGAAAAGACTGTACGTCTGTAAATAGTCATTATGGCGTTTAGGCATTTCTACAGAAGCGCACCATTCCAAGATCTAATTATTTTTCAATACCTTGTTATGCGAATATCGTTCAGGATTTGCGTTGTGGTGTCGTAGATATCGGCTGGAAATATGGAATCGGATGGCCGAGTTCGAATTCCAGTCGGCTTCGTTAAAATCACTAAGTATACTCGTCCGGAAAAAACTTTGGTTATTTCGGATTGTAGTTGAACAAACCAATTCCCAAGGAAAAATAAGGAATAGAAAAAAGAAAGAACTAAGAACATGTAATTCAGGCGAAAACAATCGACCAGAATCCAAGCTCAGAGTCCAAAGAAAAAATCTCCGACACGAGTAAAGTAAAAATAACTAAGCAAAGTGCTCAATACACTAAGTAGAGCAAATCTAACTATGAACCTAAAGAGCCGGGCAAACCTACCAAGGTTTCAGCTACGCGGATCGTCAGTGTACGCTTGGCCAAGTGTACGCTGACGATCCGCGTAGGTGAAACCTAAATAGGTTTGCCGGCTCTTTAGGTTCATAGTTATATATATATATATATATATATATATATATATATATATATATATATATATATATATATATATATATATATATATATATATATATATATATATATATATCCGCCATAAAGAGACACATTTTATTTGTATTTTTAATACTACCACATATGATTATAATTTAAAAAAAGGAAGAACGAGCTAGCTAACCGGTTTCAAACCTCGCTCAACGGAACTAAATTTAAAGGCTAAGGACAGGATCCTTCAGTAAAAATCTTTCGCTCTGTAAACAGAAGGATTTTGTCCTTGGCCTCCAATTAACCTCGATTTAGCCCCGTTGAACGAGGTTCGAAACCGGTTAGCTAGCTCATCAGTAATTTTCTTTTAATTATAATTTTGTGTGGTAGTATTAAAAATACAAATAAAATTTGTCTATTTATGACGGTTATTAAGTTTTGTACTACTAATAAAATGTTTAAATATATATATATATATATAGGTAACTATACTCGTGTCGAAAAACCTTCGAATTCTTGATTTAACAATAGCCAAATCAATCTCGAAGGGAAAAAAGGGTTTTTAAAAAGAAAGAGCCAGGAACATGAAAGTCTGTCGAAAATAATCGCACAGATACAGGTTCAAGGCCCAAAGAAAAAACCCCGATACGAGTAAACAACTAACTAAAGAGCTCAATACAAACGTAGAGCAAACCTAGTCAAACCTAATGAGCCAGACAAACCTACCCAGGTTTCACTTAGGCTCATTAGGTTTATATATATATATATATATATATATATATATATATATATATACAAACACTCCACAACCCTAATCGTGGCAAACTACGATGCCACAATCAAATTTCATACAAGACATTAACTAACGAAAAAAAAAAAAACAACAAAAAAAAAGCAATAACAACTGCAAAGATTCCAGGGAAGAGGGAGTCCCACATCATTGTGTATTTTCGGTTCGGTAAAAAAGGACACAGGCGTGTCCGAAAATTCTGACTTGAAAATATTAAATATTTCTCTTCCTAGCTCGATTTAGTCAAAAGGCTTACTCATATATAATAACTAATATCATCAGTCTTATCGCCAACATTGTTATCAGTTTGTCCTCTTTTTATTCCCCAAATTTCATTCACCGGTCTATTAAATACACATATAAGAAGAACTTTCGTTTTAATCATATATATATATATATATATATATATATATATATATATATATATATATATATATATATATATATATATATATATATATATATATATAGTGCGATGGATAAATTGTCGTCTAAATTACGTAAAAAAAAATGTAAATAACACTGACATTTCATTTTAACAGATATATTTACCAAAATGACACAAAAATATCTTGAAATATCAAAGAGTAAATTTATTCAATGAAATCGCCACTGGCCAATTCTTCTTGATGGTATCCTTGTTTAAGCTGGTGAATACTGCCATAATTTTTGCCCTCAGTTCATCTTTGGTGTTACAGCGAATTTTGTTGGTCAACTGCGCCCCTCGGATAAAAATAAAGGGGGTTGCAGTCTCTTGGGAGTTAGGTGGCCAGATATAAAGGGTGATGTGGTCACAGAAATTGACTGGATTCTTCTGCTTGAGTGGCATTATGCAGAGACCAGTTGCCAGACATAGTTTCTTCCAGTAGCCATCCTCTCTTGACCCAGGGAAGCACTACCTACTCGAGACAAATTATGGTGTTATTTTCTTATCAGAACGATCAGAGTCAATTTTCCGATCTGCAGACCTCCGTAATCACCATTAGACTCATCCAACACTTTCCGAATCGTCTGCATCAAGACACTCTGAAATATTCGTACTAGAGCTTCCGGTGCGAATGCCAAGTAGTACGGCATTCCGTTTCCAAATTTCCAAATCGAATTGCATCATGGTGCTCTTTTTCTTATGGACGGTGCCCAGCTGACACAACTATACTGTGCAGTCGACAAAATAAAAAAAAAACAACGCGCATGCGCGAAATGAAATATATAAAGTGGCGACAATTTACACATCGTACCCTGTATATATATATATATATATATATATATATATATTGGCTTGTGTAGGGTGATCAATTATTTATGTTGAATTTTACATAGCAAACTGAAGCCAGGCCCTCTTAAAATGACCTGAAACGCAAGTATATGGCATTAATTTTATTGCATTAATTTTGCTCCATTTGTCAGTGCAATTTTATCATTGAGGGCCCTGCACAAATATCTGGAAGGTGCTGCTGTAGAAGAAAACATTAAGAACTACTGCCCTACAGTAACGCACTGGGCACTATATATCCTACCCCGTATAGTCACCCTGGAACTAAAAGAAATAATTCAGTATTTGATTATCTCTTTAAATACAGTATTTGATTTTTTCTTTAAATATGTAAATAATACACGTATACTATCCTATCACAATATCTCCACCTCTCGTCACACAAACACGCATACACACACACACACACACACACACACACACACACACACACACATATATATATATAACACGATAAACACGAAAGCTATTGTGTAGCGATTTCAACATGTTTTTGTAATAATATCTTACTATAAATAATAATAATAATAATAGTAATATGTGTGTGTGTGTGCGCATGAGTGTGTGTGTGCACGTGTTTGTGCGCGTGTGTGTGTAGCAGCTTTCAAAATTTTTACTTTGACATGTTTCGCTGATGATCCGGCTTCATCAGATTTTTTCTGATCAAACAAGAACGTATTTTATTTAAAAATAATGTTATATGTTTACCCTTCTGTTGAATTCTCGTGCAACTTTAACCCCCATACAGATACACACACAGGCACATACACATATCTTGTGTTAAGGAATTTATGTATATATGAGATATAACAAAATAGTTTGTAGAAATACATATATGAAACATTACGTAATTTAAATAAACGATTCTATGGACGTAACAGTGTTGTTTACCAAAACACTACACTCATTATTCGGACAGCGTAAATAGATCGGACTCATGGTGTTCTTTACTAAGGGCTATATCCTAGAGCATCTCTCGCCCGGAACTGGCGGCCTATCTCAAATCACGTTGTTTCGCTGGGAGCGATAACTTTTAGTTTTGATTCGGGTTTGCTTGTTGTTCGCTGCTGTAGTCAGCTTGAGAAATTCAAAGAAAGAAAAAGTAGAGATTAAATTCATAATTAATTTAGCACGAAAAGATTCTTTTTATGCTGTTATATGTTTCCTTACTAAGACTTTATTAAATAAATATATAATTTGGCGGCGCTTCGGCTTCATTATTTCCCACCCAGTTAACGATGGTATACGAAATGTTATATGCATTTTAATCCTTGAATTTATTATCCCCGTTAAAACAGTTTTAATGAAACAAAAACACCAGACCAAAATAAAGATGAAATAAATTATTATTTTATTTATTTTATCGCTTAAAAATAAAGTACCTATTGTTATGCTGATTTATCTTGTCATAAATATACTTTATTATGATTATAGAAATAGAAAAGATACTTTTTATGGTTATAGAAGTACCTAGAATAAATGATTCTTAAAAATGTGTAGTTTAAAAGTAGGCTTTTAACACCTTTAATTTTGTACACCTCGTTTACAATATTTAAAAATATCAGATTAAATTTATTGAATTTAATTTTGTCTTTAAGTCCCAACGTTCTTAAATTATTTTTTAATCAATTTTTTCGCATAAAACATCACATTTCCTTCGATTTTGTTTTTTTAATGGCAAACTAAACTAAAATCAGACATACATTTTTAAAAGTACCTTTTAGATAAAAAGGCACAAATTACTGATAAAAATTAAATTTCATCAACAGTACTTAGATATTTGTTCTTAAAAATAACAATATCACAGGGAAAATTTTATTTAATAAATAATAGCATCAAGACTAATATATATATATATATATATATATATATATATATATATATATATATATATTTTAAACATGTAGTATTGAATGTTAAAGACAACATAGTCTTGCATATTTTCTTTTGAATTTTCTCATATTCTCTAATGAGACTTTTTATTTGAAAATGATTTCGAAATAAGTATTGTCCATACGATGACCTAGCGCTTTCGAACATCATTGTTCATCTTCAGGGTCAATATTTTTAGTCAAAAACAATGATGAACAATGATGTTCGAAAGCGCTAGGTCATCGTATGGACAATACTTATTTCGAAATCATTTTCAAATAAAAAGTCTCATTAGAGAATATGAGAAAATTCAAAAGAAAATATGCAAGACTATGTTGTCTTTAACATTCAATACTACATGTTTAAAAGAAAAGTTGCTGCCAAATTACACACACACACATATATATATATATCTATATATATATATGTGTGTGTGTGTGTGTGTGTGTGTGTATTATTTGTATGTTCCTTTTCTTTCTTATATGAGTGCTTTATTTTAAATTCCTTTAAAAGTGCTTTTTAATACACATAAAACATACTATTTTTGTTTTATGTATTCATTTAAGGCGCTGTTTCATGCTTTAGGATTTTCAAAATATCTTAGTGTTGTTTTAATGCCTCGAAAAGTTAATCCTCTTTAACTTAGTATATTTTTTCTTTACTCTGGTTTTATTATAATTAATATGTCATTTGGAGGAGTTTCGTATCTATAATTTCCCACCTCTTTAACAAAGATGCACGAAATGTCATATGCATTTTAATCTTTTAATTTACTAGCCAGGTTAAAATAGTTTTAATGAAACGAAAACCAAATCGAAACTATGAATTCTACAACACAAATGTGTCATGAAACAAAATAAACATGAAAAAATGCATCTTTTAGCAAGATGGTTAGGGTTAACGTTTTGTACGACTCGTTTACAATATCTAAAAATATTAGATTAAATTTATTGAATTTAATTATGGCATTAACTTTACGTAACAACGTTCTTACTAAATGATTCTTCATTAATTTTGTTGTATAAAAACCATACCGGAACTGTGAATTTCGGAAGGAGAATATAATATGAAACGAAATAAAGATGAAAGTAAATTTTTATTTATATTTATTTTATCGCTTAAAAATAAAGAAAGTATTATTATGCTGACTTGTCATAAATATACTTTATTATGATTATAGAAATAGAAAAAATAGATTTTATGGTGATAGAAATACCTAGAATAAATGATACTTAAAAATGCGTGGTTTAAAAGTAGGCTTTAAATTTTGTACACCTCGTTTACAATATTTAAAAATATCAGATTAAATTTATTGAATTTAATTATGACATTAACTTTACATTACAAAGTTCTTAATAAATGACTTTTATAATTATTTTTTTCGTATAAAATATCACATTTGCTTCTATTTTGTTTTTTAATGGTAAACTAGACTAAAATCAGACATACATTTTAAAAATACCTTCGAGATCAAAATGACAAATTAATCATGAAAACTAAACTTCATCAGATATTTGTTTTTAAGAATAACAATATCAAAGGGGAAATTTTTATTTAATAAGTAATAGCATTTTAAAAATAAAATTCACATTGAGAAAACCGAATCGAAGAAAAAAGTTTTCTAAAAAAAATCAGTGAAGAATTAAATATAAGTCATTAAAATTTAACTTTCTTGGGAGAGACTGTGTAAGATTTGTAAAAATAAAAACTGGAAAAACAGGATTAATAAATTATTTCTTTAAATTAAGTAAAATTAAAATATTACATTTCGCTATAAGAAGCGCGGTAAAAAAATCAACATATATTTTTAATTTGTGAGAAACAAAAATGCAAATTACGCAAAAAGTTGATCATTAGTGTATTTGCTTTGATGAATAAAAAAAATTCTTAGCGGAGAACTGACTTTTAGTGGAAAATTTTAAATTAACTTCCAAGTCACAAGACCAATTTTTCTAAATTACATATTTTTAGTGAATTTAGCACAAACAAATTTTGTTTGTTTTGCCATTAAAATTTAAAATAGCAAGTCGAAAGGAAATAAAATAAGTGAATCTTATACCCACTTCAATTAAATAAGCTAAAGTTATTCTAAATGTAAAAATTTCTTAAACCAACTACAGCAGCAAATTACCGAGAAACCAAAAATCATCTCCCCTCACCCACCAGTAGAACGACTAGATCTGACATAAGTCGCTTGTTCTGGGCGAGAGATGCACAATGAGTTGGCTTTAAGTAAAGAACGCTGTGCATGAACAGCGAAACTAGAACAATCTAACCCTTAAAATTAAATGAAGGGTTCAGTTTAAATTTCTCTAAAGGATACCCTGATCGACCTGATGAACACCTGAGAGTAATGATAGCAAAAACAAAAATGGGAGAAGTAGTCTATGCAATATGACTTGGCTATTAGTAAATCACACCAAGCTCTGATGATAATTTTGAATTAGATAGTGCTGTTTTAACTAAGATAAAAATTATTATGGT
>OZ038489.1:45949711-45952211 GCA_964036315.1 Acanthosepion esculentum | reverse complement strand
TTATATTTTGTTTCTCCTCCTCCACATTTCCTTTTCATTGTACATTTCCTGTGTTTTTTTAATTTAAATTAAATCTCCCGTTGGAACCCTGAAGAGCGGGAGCGAAAGCGGTTGCTTCGCCCGTTTTTAATATGTCTAGTAATATCAAGCTTCATATTCTTATTGCTGTGATATATATATATATATATATATATATATATATATATATATATATATATATATATATATATATATATATATATATATATAAAGAGTTAATGGATTTTATTTTCTATCTGACATTTTTATTATTTTAAAGAACAACAAATTTTCTTTATTAATTTTTCTCTTACTGGAATTCTCCGAGGTTTTTATAACACTCCATTATATAACTCTACTCTGAACAATAAGAATGTATTGGGCTCTAAGTTGAAATGAAGACCCCTCTTGCGGTTGTGACTGCCTGATCCAGTTTTCATCTTTACTATTCCCTCTATTTTAAAAATTATTCGCCGATCACTTGATAGTTCTTGAATGGACTTTAAAGATGGAAGCTAGATTATAGAAGCCAGCGTATGAATGTTGCTACCATTACTGAAGGCCTGAACGATCTTTTTTCTCTCACCGTTGCCCAGTTGAGAAGACATACAGAGGTAACACAAAACAATTTTGACCTGTTCTATTTCGACCTGAACAACTCAAGGGGTTTTGCAGTGATTCTTACGACAAATGGTGTCAAGATGGCTAAACGTCTTATCTGAAAAGCCCGAAAAATATAAACTCAATTTGTTTAATAGTTGTTTAGATATTAAATGTTTTGTGCGATGGACATTTATTCCACGCAGTTACACGATTTGGACAATTTTGCTGATACACCCGGTGTATATATAAGGATGGTTTTTTTTTAACTTTTTAAAAATTTTTAACTGAATATGTAGAGTTTTATATATATATGTATCTATAGTGATAGGAATTTTTTTTACGTACACGCACACACACACACACACACACACACACACACATATATATATATATATATATATATATATATATATATATATATATATATATATATATATATATATATATATATACTCATATACACATATATAAATTTGCATATATATGTGTGTGTGTGTGTGTGTGTGCGCGCGCGAGTGTGTGTATGTATGTGCGTGTAAGTGTCTGTGTGTATGTAAAACGTTAATTAATTTTATAAAGTACACTCAAGATTTTCTAATAAACTAAATTTTGTGGTGCCATTCATTGAATTTTGTTTGATAATCATACTTCATCATATCCACTTTCCACACGTCAGATTTATATATATTCTAGATTGATTTAAATGTCTGGAAAATGATGCATATGTTAATGACTCTCTAAATAGATGGACAAATCAGAAATAAAGATTTTAGTCTGTTTTGGTTCCACTACATCTATCTATCTATCTATCTATCTATCTATCTATCTATCTATCTATCTATCTATCTATCTATCTAGCTAGCTAGCTAGCTAGCTATCTATCTAGCTATCTATCTCCCTCCCTCTCTCTCTCTCTCTCTATACATATATATATATATATATATATATATATATATATATATATATATATATATATATATATAATATAAACGGCTCAAATACTAATATTCCATGGTTATAATTTATTACATTGGAATCGTAATCACAATTCATCAGACGTACAAATTCTTTTTGAATTTTTTTGTATATACATACATATATATATATTTAAAAAGGTCCGTCAACAAATTAATAACAGCTCACAACGCTGAAGTAGGTTCCTTGAAAATTCAAACGATTGTTGGAGATTACCAACCGGGATATTTATATGGAAACATAAAAACCCATAAACCAGGATACCCGTTACGACCAATCATTTCCCAGATCCCAACACCTATCTACGAACTATCGAAATTCCTGAACGAAATCATCACTCCATACCTGCCTACCAATTACAGTATCACATCCACCCACGAATTCCTGCAAATTTTAAAGTCTACAAAAAAAAACAAACCAAGGTATAATAGCGTCACTTGACGCTGAAAACTTATTTACAAACGTCCCCGTCGAACAAACAATCGGCATAATCCTCAATTCCGTATACTGTAATAAGTCTATCCCTCCGTCACCCATCAAACCACCCATACTAAAAAACTACTACACGCATGCACAACCAAAGTCCCATTCTATGACCATAATGGCAATATCTACACCCAAACTAATGGCGTCAGCATGGGAAATCCACTCGGCCCATGCTTTGCCAACTATTACATGTCCCACGTAGAAAATACGGCATTCATACAAGTCCGTAAACCGAAGATATACGTACGCTACGTAGACGATATTTTCATTTTAGCGAACAACATTAAACAAATAGACACACTTAAGACCACATTTGAGAAAAACTCCGTCCTTAACTTTACCTATGAACTTAGCCAGAAAAACAAACTTCCATTCCAAGATGTCCTCGTTGAATACAGCAATAACACTTTCATTACAT
>OZ038489.1:45942211-45944711 GCA_964036315.1 Acanthosepion esculentum | reverse complement strand
AAGCTAGATTTCACTGTGCGCCGCTGTCGCAGCATCATCAGCGAAAAGTAATTCTCTAATCAACACTTCAGTCGTCAGTCGTTTCGACGTCAGTCTTTTCAGATTGAAAAGAAATCCATCGTACCTGGCTCACGGTAAATTCTATCATCGCTCCCATCAAAAGCATGTTGTAGGAGGGCAGCAAAATAAATGGCAAAGAGTGCGGGTGTCAGGATACAACCCTGTGTAATGTCACTCCTCACCTTACATACAGACATATACAGGGGGATTAGGGAACCTCTAGGCGGTGTAATGGTTAGCAAGCTTGTCTCGCTTGAACAATTACGACTGAGTAGTGAGTTCGATCCTCACTGGGTGCCTCCTACTTTCGGCCTTGTGCCACATCTAAGCTACGCTAAGAAAATCACCATATACAGGGTGATTGAAAAGTAACTCCCTAAATCTCCATCCTTGCTCTCATCAAAAACATGCTGCATGAATGTACTAAAATAATTGACATAGAGAGTGGGTGTCAAGATACCATCCTGTTTAACGTCACACATCACCTTGAACGACTCTGACGTATTGAATTGAATGAGCGCATTCATGTCCCCGTGAAAAGAAATGACCAACTGCAAAAGAATAAATGGACTGCCGATTCTTTAAGGTAACTTATGGAGCCACAGTATCAAATCCCCTCATCAGATCAACAAAGGCGATGAAGAGTGGCTTTCTTTGTTTCCTGCAGCTGGCGCAGTGTAAAGACCATATCAGTAGTTGATCGACCAGCCCTAAATCTAGACTGTGTCTCTGGCAGGATACGATCAGCCAACATTTGCGGGCGTTTCAGAAGGGCCCTAGCGAAGATCTTACCCATCCACGGAAAGAACAGATACTCCCTACACCCTGGTTATCTTTATCTTCGCACTGTGTAACAATTTTGGCGTTCTGCATTTTGTGTGATATTTAACATTGACGCCAGTATTGCAGTAGCAATACATGCAACTGCAGGAAGAGAACATCTTTATTTTCCTTAACTATTTCAGTAGGAATACTTCGTCGCCAGTCTATTACTACGCTTAAACTCATAAAGTCTACATAAGATAGCGGAGAGCTCATCCGAACAATTACGATGAAAGTATTTATAAGAGATGGGAAAGTAACTGAAGCCGAGGCGCCATATCAGGACCAATAATATTGCTGATTCTTCTTTGGATTTTATCAAGAATTTCTAGCTATATAGGAGTACCGGACCAAATATGTCAGCAATATTCTAAGCATGGACGAATGGTAGACTTATAGACATATAAGATTCTGGAGAGTAAAATTGTCTAGCACGACACAGTGATTTGGTTGGTTGTTTTTTTTTGGCATATCAATCTCAGTCGGTCATTTAATGCCAACAAAATTTTTGAAATAGATACATAGCGATAGTTTGGTAAAAAGGTGTATATGTATACATATATATTTGAACCATTTTTCAATTACTCATATTTTTTAGTACAATCGACATGTATTACTGGTAATTTTTTTTCTTCATAACGTATTTCTAGTAATATTTTTCTTCAAAAAATAATTTCTGGTAATAATTTTTTTCAAAGTATTTCTGGTATTAAAACCTATTTTTACACTTTTATAATGCTTTTTATCTCAGTTTCAGGGTTAACTATTTGCCCATAGCTGGGACCCTAACAGGTGCTACCACACCGGGTCAGGGTGAACCTGGGAACACCAGCAATTAAGAGGTGGTTCCACGCTCCTCAAAATCTCCTTATCAGTGGACTTGCTGTTGGACGTAGTTTATCGTCTTACCCTGGACGCGGATGTAGTTTATAGTCATACCCAGGACGCCCCATTGGGGGTGGGTATTACCCCTCTGCAGAGGTGAAGTCGGTGTATTCTACAGTCCCAGCTGACAGGGCGACGACACAGTGAACCAACTGTCTTGGCAGCTGACCTAACAATGGATTCAGTATTGTCTCTCCACTTCACGTCAGCCGAGAATGCTAGCCCGAGAAGGCACACCGCTTCACTCTCCTGATGATGAAAGTTTGACAGGTGTCTCTCAGATGTTAGGCAGTAAATGTTCTTTAAGGCAAATATTATTAAAAACAACAGACATTTTCTATCGATTAATTTTACTGATAGCCTTTTCCAAATTACGAATAATCTTTCTCGAACAAGGAGGAAATTCCGTCAGAAATTGTCCGAAGTTCATTTCGGAAGAAAAGTACTAAAAATATGGTCCAAGCTTTCGACTTTCTTAAGTCACTATCAGAGTAGGTAGAGACAATGTTGAGTTTGAGAAATAGTGAGTGTTGTGACGTCACAAAGAGTGTTGTGACGGAGGCAAAATTTGTTGTGACGTAGCAAAGACTGTTTTGACGTAAGATCCATGTTAATTGTTTTTTAATATACATTTTTAACCCCCCTCTGTGAGGATATGGTATTATGGTGTATGGAGGATTGATTGACGACGGATGAGTTTTTATGGTCAATGAGGAAATTGTAACGATTGAAT
>OZ038489.1:45912211-45937211 GCA_964036315.1 Acanthosepion esculentum | reverse complement strand
TTTGTGAAATTTGCTGGAAAA
Source organism: Acanthosepion esculentum (assembly GCA_964036315.1). Taxonomy (NCBI): domain Eukaryota; kingdom Metazoa; phylum Mollusca; class Cephalopoda; order Sepiida; family Sepiidae; genus Acanthosepion; species Acanthosepion esculentum. The sequence goes on along the minus strand of OZ038489.1, from coordinate 45,937,190 downwards.
TTTGGTCCAACAGAATATATACATAATGTTTGTTGAAATGCATTCCGTCATTGCTTTCATTTATTAAACTGGACCACTGTCCAAGTGTGTAAAGTGTCCAAGTGTATGGTTAATATGGACCATTGCTCAAGCGTGTAACGCTGATGGGATTAAACCGGGCCACTGTTAAAAGATGAGGTTAAAATGGTTCACTGCTTAATTTTGTAAATCTGATGGGATTGAACTGGACTACTACTCAACTGTTTAAATCAGATAGTGCTAAACTGGGCCACTTCTCCACCCTGTAAATCAGATGGGGAATAAACTGAGCCTTTGTTCAAGCATGCAAATCAAATGGGTTTAAACTGGATGATTGCTCAAGTGGGTACATCGAATGGGCTTAAACTGAATTATTGTTCAAGCGTATAAATCAAAGGAGGTTAAATCGGACCACTGGCAATACTTGTAGATCAGGGGGGTTTAAACTGGACCACTGTTCAAGTGTGTACCGATATAGAAAAGAAAACTTGTTGATGGCAGACGTAACTTGTCAGCGTATCTCTTCGAAGAAAATAACAGTGGACAATGACGAAGATTAAATCCGTGATCAAAATGAAGGTGACAGTCGTGGCAATAATCATTCGCACACTGGGAACGGTTCTAGAGAGTTTAGAAATATACGAGAATATATTTAGAGATTGTAGAAATAAATCAGAAAATCCAGCTGACCGAATGAGAAAAATGGTAAGAAGACAATTAGAGACATGTGAAAAATGTTACTCTAAGTTTCTGTCATGTAAATACTACTATTACTACTATAAATACTACTACTACTACTACTACTACTACTACTACTACTACTACTAATAATAATAATAATAATAACTGGATGAAAGAAAATGCTGAAAAGGTAACTGTTATGCATGGTTCTAAGTAAAAGAGAATGATTCAAAATATTATTAAATAATCTGTACAAAAATATAGAAAGAAAGGAAAGGACAAAAACGAAAAAGAGAGAAAAAGTTGACAGAAAGAATTGTGAAACGGAGCCCCAAAAAGTATAATCAAGATAAAAGTAAGAAAAAGGGAAGGACATGGATAAAAAAAAAGATTAATAAAGAAAAAAGTAGAAAATACAAGAAAAAAGATGAAATAAAAGAGAGGATGAAAGGAAGAACAGCAAGCTGTGGTCAAAGTTGAGCGTAGATAGAAAAAAAAAGAAGAAAACAAAAAAAAAAATAAAATAAAAAAAATGGAAAAAAAGCAGGAAATAAAAATGGGAGCACGGGAAATAGTCAAATAAATGCGTCTCTTCTCCTTTACGTCCATGTCGGATGTGTGAGTAAGTCAAAGAAAAAAATGGCTGAACTTTTGATTGCCATCTACACTTTCAAAATAACAACGAAATTGAAGATAGAGCCTCGTTGTCAGAGGTGCACCCGCCTGAGAATGAGACTGTTCTTTTTTCATTTTTCAATTTTTATATAATTGTATTATACAACGTGGGGTAGAAACATAGCTGATATATATATACCTTCCATTAAATACCTCCCACATAATGGTAAAACATTAGTGGCAATGGTGTCTTCATTTGAGACAATATCTTACCATATGTGGCAAGTATTTCTGGGGTGGGGGGCATATGTGGCAAGTATTTCTGGCAGGGCATATGTGGGAGGTATTTCTGCCGTTTCCTATATGTTCAGAGTTTCCCTTTCTGGTAAGATTAGTTTCTTTCTTTCTTTCTTTCTTTCTACGCGTACATATTACGTCTCTCCCCACTCATGTATATATATATATATATATATATATATATATATATATATATATATATATATATATATATATATATATATATATGTATATTAGTGTATTTAGGCAGCAATCCTTCTTTCATGCACATTTCATTAAAAAGAACTGACAAGGTGCTTTTATTTAGTTTTTTATACAATTTCTCATGCGATCTAATAATGTTTTTCTTTTCGGATGATAAATTATATAAAAACTGTCCGAATGTTCTTTTTATCCAAGCGCTTTCGGCTATACATTTAGCCATTTTCAAGGATTATATTTTAACTGTTAAAATAAGAAATAGTTTGTTGTATGTATGTTTTATCTAATGTTTTCATTTTTCAAAACACGGTCAAGATATTATGTCCATGTACAAAGTTAATATTATTAAGTGTTGCTTTGTTTGTTTTTAATAATAAGGCTTCCATTATTTTTAGCTTTTTTTTGCATGTTGACAACACTAATATAATAGCATCATCACATGGCCCAGTGGATAAAGACGTTGGTTAGATCCAGTGACTAGACGCAAAGAGTTGTGAGTTCAATACCTTGGAGGGTTGAGTTAAAGGGAAATAACCGAGGCATCCGGAAGAGGCATGGTACGTGGAACTAGAAAAATCTACCTCGGTGGACGAAATAAAGGTGTACGGTTCGAAATTCCAGTCACTTGAAGAAAGCCGAAGCGTACACCGGCCAAAATGAAGAAGATGAGGATAACAGTCCGAATAATGTATTAAGACAATTAATCGTAATACCTCATCGCAGAGATATAGGCAGATACAAAAAAAAACTATGCAAATTATTAAGAGGACTTAGAACAACAAATATAAAGTGGTAGCTGATTGAATACATTAGAAAAGAGGTCCTGGGTATGACGATAAACAACATCTGCGTCCTGGGTATGACGATAAACTACATCCGTGTCCTGGGTATGACGATAAACTACATCCGCGTCCCGGGTAAGACGACAAACTACGTCCAACAGCAAGGCCTCTGATCATGAGGCTTTGAGGTGCATGGAACCACCTCTTAATTGCTGGTTTTCCCTTTACCAGCAATAAAAATCTTGTCGGCATTAAATAACCTATTGAGATTGATATGTCGTAAAAAAACTTACTAAACCATACCTTTTAGCACAAAGTCATAAGTCATCGTGACCGAGGGTTTGAACGTACTGGTCTTGTTCAAAAATTAATTACGCCATATTATGAGCTCCCTCTCAGAAACAGTAACTAAGTTCCGCTCAACATAGCTGCAGTATAATCAAAAGTGTGTCATGTGGGACGTTCAGGCGTCTATATTAGGGTGTGACTATTCACCCTGACAAACGGGTGTGGTCGGAAACGAATAGTAGCCGGCCACTGCATTTTCTTTGAAAGAAAAGGTTTCGGCACAAAGGCCAAAGAATAGATTGGCCAAATTTCTATGTTTAACAACGACGATATAGAGAGCAGCGATTCAATTACCCGAAACATATCTTGTTAAGATTTGGTATTTGCTTCAACCATCGAGAAGTAATCAGATATCGATGAAATGCCAACAGCACGAATATAATTAGACCCAGGCTTCCTTCCGTTTTTAGAATCGCTCTGTTAATCTTACCTCTAGAATTTCGGAAAATAAATAAATTTTAAAAAGGAAGCACTTTAGCAGTCTCCCCAACCATCACAGCGTCGCCACCTCGGCTTGAAAAAGCTCCATATCATCTTCTATAACACCCCTTCCCCAAACATTCTACTTTATGTCGCTCTACGGTAGTCACCACTCCCGTTTCGACTAATTCGTTTGCCTAAAAAAAAATGTTTAAGTACAGAGGGTGGGTAGAAGCTTTTAAGGAAACGAAAGCGATATTATTTTAAAAAGAAATTGATGAAGAAAAAAAAAAGAGATTCGGTTGGGGACTTTTTAAATAAGAGGTCTGATCAAAAAGTATCGAGACTGTTGCTATAGTAACGGAGCTAAAGTACGCAGAGGGAAGCCGCTTGGCATAGACTGACCATGAACCCTGTCGCGCATGCACAGTAAGTTATAACGTTCTCACTCACTTCCGTTCTTTATAGCACTGTTTGGAAGGCAAGTGTCAGAGTGTTGTCTTCTCTCCACACATCAATGACCATGGCTTGTGCAACAGGTTTTGGCCAAACACGACTTTACCCAGGTTCGACATCCACTACATTCCCCAGATCTCGCCCCTTGCGATTTTTTTTTCTCTTTCCAAAATCAAATCCAACTTGAAAGGACCAAGATTTCAAGACGTCGATAGAATCCAAGAGAATACAAAGAGGTAGGTGATCGTTATCCCTCCAAAAGGAGTTCCAGGAATGTTTCCATCAATGGAAACGACGTTGGATAAAGTGCATGTGGCTTAAGAAGTGGGGGATATTTCGAAGAAGTTTAAATGCCGAATCGATAAATGTTTTTTTTTATAGTACGAGTTCCGATATTTTTTGATCAGATATTGTATTTACCGTATTTGACGGCATATAAGACGCACAGGTGTATAAGACGTACCCCCTTTTCAGCAGGGCAAATTAAGAAAAAATTAGTAATTAGTAAAATTATTAGTAAATGGTACAGCCTAGGCTATATTTATGAGGTATTATTTTGGTTAAACAAGCCATGATTGCACTCAAGCGAAAAATAATAGGAAAAAAAAGAACACGAGCCCATAAAAAAGATATTATATCCAAAGGTAAAAAACAAAATAAAAATCAAGCAATTATTACAATTGAGCAAAACAGTGCAGTTACCATTAAAATTCAATCAAAATTTTTCCTTTATATGATCTCTAGAATATGCGTCTTGTAAACGTCTTATCGGAATAATTAGGATATAAAAATTCTGATTGTATTTATACCAATGCAACCGGAAGTTATCGCAAGAAAAATATTAATGAAACAAATATATTTTACAAATATATAATTTGAATTTATTGCATATAATTTTAGTGAAATAAAGTACTAATATTAAACGTGATGAAATTAATATAATGAATATTATCAATAAGACTTTTAATCTGCGTAATAGCCTTTTAAATAAAGACAATAGGTATATAAAAGTTACTCTAAAGTCTAAGCTAATAGAAGTTGCCAGGCAGCTAATTTCGGCTGACTATCGCGAATTTTAAACCTACATATGGCATATAAAACGCAGGAGATTTTTAAAAGATATTTTTATTAAAACAAAGTGCGTCTTATATGCCGTCAAATACTGTAATTGTGAAGTTACGAGCTTGTAACGTAACGATTCTGAACGCAGTGTCAGTCGGCAGGATCGACCGGTCTTCCGAAAGATAAAAACTAATTTGTTTCGTTTTAAGACCGGAAGTAATTTTTAAATTAAGATTAATTACCATTAATCCTCGGCTATATTCGTTGTGCAGTTTTTATTACATCGTCCCCTTTCTATAATTTTCTTCATGTTTTTTTTCCTCTGGAAATAAACTCTCCATATTATTTTCATGTTAAAATAATTGTTTTAATCTTATATGAAAAAAAAATCTCGTTCCATCAAAAAAAAAAAAAAAATGAATGAAAAACAAGCCAGACATATTCTATTTATGTTCAGGAAAACGGAGTTTAAATATTCAATTCTATTTTTGCTATATCTTCTTTTTTTTAAGCAAGTTTCCACCAAGGCAGTAAAGTCACTATGACACAAGGGGTTAGTGGGTGTGGAAGAATTAGAAACAGAGACAAGGCCAAAAAGCCACTCAGTGTAGAGGTTTACTGAATTGGGTTGTTGAAGATGATAACGGCTGACTCTAGGCGTGAAGAAGTTGGGATAGATCCTGAGCGGAGGCCTTTCCACTAAATAGTTGAAATCTTGGAAATATGTTGTCCAAGTAGAGCTCATTTTTACCCTAATGATATCCAAGGGGAATGAGGGTAGTTTACGCGGCGTGGAGGTTCTTAGCAGTGAGGCTTACCTACTATCCGCCAGTTCAAACCTTCACGGCATTGTAGCAAACCATTCACATTCTTTCTGTGTTCCATCAAAGAGAAGTAAGTTCCACTCGAACAACTTCTTCCCGCGAAGCACTGCTCTGTGGAGCCGACTCCCAAGTGGATGTTTCCCGATCACTACAATCTTAACCTGTTCAAGTCTAGGGTTAACAGCTATCTTCCCCTCCTATCCGCACAAATTGCCTCTTAATGTAAGCCGCTTAACGTAACCCTCTACATTGAATGACCCCCGGGTTTTGTAGAGGGTGAACCTTTCTTTAAAAACATCATTACTAAGGAGCGGGAACAAAAGAAAAGTAACCAGGATGACAACAGATAGCTATTGAAAAATAAAGCTGAAATCATGGAGTAGGAAAGGAGTTCAATAAGTGAGAAGTGCGAGAAAAGAAACTGTTAGCATAGAACTTACGGTTCCATCTAGCAAACTAAACTATCTGACTCATCGATCGCAATCAAAATCACAGACCCCACAAGTCCACATTTCAGTTAATTATAAACCACCTAATATAGAATAAGCTTCACTATTTAAATTATTCAGACTATTGTCCCCATCTTTGTCGCGATATTTATTACAACGTTTCGGCCGCTGTACGCTCCGGCGTTCTTCCGGTGGTTGGAAAGTCGAACTTCACTGGTTTCACGCGCCAGTTGTCAGTTGTCAAGTTTTCCACTACCATAACCGGGTATTGAACTCACGCTCTCACTGGATCTAACTAACTCCTTTATCCACTGTGCTAAGTGTCCTTGAGAACATCAGTGTATGAATTTCTGGGTATTATAAACCTAATGTCTTCAGCAATCATTTTTACCATATTGCAATTTTTGCTGTTATCATTACATGTTTTTACCAGAGCTCATATTGCAATTTTTGTTGTTGTTATCGCTTTTCTCTGTTATTCCTTATTACTGGTTCCTATATTGTATTCATTTCTATGCTTGGTCGGGTCAGGAGATTTTTGTGGCCTAGCATATGTGCTGATTCCTTAAGTTTACGAATTTTCCAATGGTGTTCTTTCTCTATGATCTCAACCTGATCCCACAGAGGACGGTGATCTCACTTTTCTCTCCATATGTGGTCTGCCACGCCTGATTTTTTTCCACTCCCCCATGTGTTACAGCTTTCTGGTGTTCTTGAAGCCTTACCTTAAGGGGGCGGCCTGTCTCCCCTTTATATTTCTTTCCGCAGCTGCACGCGATAGCGTACACACAGTCTTTAGTCATGTTCTCCTCTATGTGGGGGGGTCTTACTCGGGAGAGTTATCTGCGAAGTGTAGACAGATACAGAATGAGCTTCGCTAGGGCTACATACAGTTTTGAATTCAGTATTGTTCTTCTCTCTTTTCCGTAGAGAACCCAGTCTGTCCTGCTATTTATATTTGAATTCACCGAACCCCCATGAGGTCAGGTTGTGAAACAAGGTCGGTTTAATGTAGGGAGCCCGAGCGCGTACACCCGGGCTAGGAACCAAAATTGCCCAATTCCCCGCAACAAATGGTTGCGCTGACCTCGATGCGAGCACCGATCCCTCTCTCTGATGCAATGAGAGGGCGCGGTCTCGGGCAGCTGTTCCTCAGAGTTGGCCACCTCTCAGTATAATTTTCCTCAGTTGCGACTCTATTCTTTGACGGAGCCGCCTCTGAGCGCACTCCGGCCAAAGACAAAGATGCAACTGAGATTATAAATAATGTGTTACAAAATACTTGAGAGAGCAATTTATGTCCTGCTATTTATATTGTAGTACTTTTCCACTGCCTTCACCACTATTTTGGAATATACTGTCTCTTCTCTTAGACTAATTGCCAGCCAAGGCTAAGGGGCAATTTACCCTGCTATTTAACATGTTACTGGGAAGAGAAAACATGGCTTCTTATCTGTCGCAAGGGTATCTGTGTGAAAGTGAACGCAGCGGAGTATCTCGTAATTTGAACTCGGCTCGTCTATCCCACTTTCTGCATCGATGCTCTCGACGCTACATGCACATCCATACAATTCTATTATTGTTATTATTATTATTATTATTATTATTGTCTGAAACTGACCCAGCCGACAAAGTTTGTCCGTACAAGCAGCACCGCGTTTAAGCACGAACTGTCTATTCTCTCTCTCAACGTGTTTTTATGCCTAGCTGATCTCGCAGAAAATCTGCATACACTCAGCCACTCTCGCGAATTCTCCTAGATCCGAGACCGTGTCTTACTGAAATTAAGGTGTCAGGGCAGCCATATTTTTACCCCTTTTATTTGTCTGTTTTCCCACAAGAGGTAAGTCGTCTTCTCTTCTACAATATATACGGTTATTATTACACATTATTATTATACATAGTGTTATTATTAAGTATATATATATATATATTAGTGGATTCAGCAGTTTTCAATCTGCTAGTCTGAATCGTTTTCAAGAAGCAAGAGCAATATCTAAAAGGTCAGCCAATCTATCAGTGATCTAAACCCACAATGCTCACTCTTGCTCCATATGCATCCGCCTTTGTCAATCAGTAGCGGGTCTTAAGTGCCACTTAAGATTATCGCACAAAATTTCATATATAAGATACTACATTTGAACATATATTTCACCACTAAAAAAATGCATATTTGTTTCAATGTCCAATTCAAGCATTTCATCGGGTGGTGGTCAAAGATATTTATAAAGATGTTTTTAATGCTACTAATAAAACATCGCGTCTTTTTTATTTAAAAAAATTAGAAAACAAGAAAAATTACCATAAAAGGAAAAGAAAGAAATACACAAGTTAAAGTAGGATAAAAAGAGGAAAAGAAATCAATGGAAGGAAAAGGAAAGAAAGAAATACACAAGTTAAAGTAGGATAAAAAGAGGAAAAGAAATCAATGGAAGGAAAAGGAAAGAAAGAAATACACAAGTTAAAGTAGGATAAAAAGAGGAAAAGAAACCAATGGAAGGAAAAGGAAAGAAAGAAATACACAAGTTAAAGTAGGATAAAAAGAGGAAAAGAAATCAATGGAAGGAAAAGGAAAGAAAGAAATACACAAGTTAAAGTAGGATAAAAAGAGGAAAAGAAATCAATGGAAGGAAAAGGAAAGAAAGAAATACACAAGTTAAAGTAGGATAAAAAGAGGAAAAGAAACCAATGGAAGGAAAAGGAAAGAAAGAAATACACAAGTTAAAGTAGGATAAAAAGAGGAAAAGAAATCAATGGAAGGAAAAGGAAAGAAAGAAATACACAAGTTAAAGTAGGATAAAAAGAGGAAAAGAAATCAATGGAAGGAAAAGGAAAGAAAGAAATACACAAGTTAAAGTAGGATAAAAAGAGGAAAAGAAATCAATGGAAGGAAAAGGAAAAGAAAGAAATACACAAGTTAAAGTAGGATAAAAAGAGGAAAAGAAATCAATGGAAGGAAAAGGAAAGAAAGAAATACACAAGTTAAAGTAGGATAAAAAGAGGAAAAGAAATCAATGGAAGGAAAAGGAAAGAAAGAAATACACAAGTTAAAGTAGGATAAAAAGAGGAAAAGAAATCAATGGAAGGAAAAGGAAAGAAAGAAATACACAAGTTAAAGTAGGATAAAAAGAGGAAAAGAAATCAATGGAAGGAAAAGGAAAGAAAGAAATACACAAGTTAAAGTAGGATAAAAAGAGGAAAAGAAATCAATGGAAGGAAAAGGAAAGAAAGAAATACACAAGTTAAAGTAGGATAAAAAGAGGAAAAGAAATCAATGGAAGGAAAAGGAAAGAAAGAAATACACAAGTTAAAGTAGGATAAAAAGAGGAAAAGAAATCAATGGAAGGAAAAGGAAAGAAAGAAAAGAGAAATAGAAAGAGCCAAGAAAAGAAAGACATAAGAAATCATCCCTTCCCCGGAGAAAAAGAAAACAAATGGAAAGAAGAGAGGTAATATATAAAAAATTACAAATTCAAAGAAAAAGAAAAGAAAAGAAAAGAAAAGGAAAGGAAAGCAGAAGGGAACACAGGAGAAGTTGTTGAGAAAAATTTAGCCAATGAAAAAACGTTAACATTGAGAGAGATGTAATAGAGAAAGAATTCAAAATTTAATTGGAAATAATGGCAACTAGATAGAAATTTTTTTAGATAAAATGTCGCAGTTTGTGAGCCATTTGACGTTTTGAAAGAAGCCGGATATTTTAACAAAATTAAACATAGTAGGTAAATAAAATAATATATATATCATTATGAAAAAAAATATAATTGTAGATAGACAGACCGGTATCATTCAATAAAAATTGCTGCCTAAATACATCATATATATATATATATATATATATATATATATATATATATATATATATATATATATATATATATATATATATATAGATGTAGATATAGATATATGCTCATCACCTTAAATCAAGAACAAATAAGAATAAACACAAAGGAAATAAATATCATTAAACATTCTCGTAAATCACTGCTATTCGACAATGGAGACACATGGATAAAGAAAGAAGGGATCTTTGATGCTACAATGGGAAGCTTTAACGATGCAGTGACCTGCGAACTCATAGGTATATATTTATTACACGAAGTAAAATAATAGATAGAAGTGATACAGGACTCTACAGAAACGGCAGTCAAATAATCTTAAGAAACTATATCAAACAAAACACTGACATAACTAGAAAAGCAACAATAAAGATTTTAAAAAATATGAGATTCTGCATAGACATAAAAACTAACCTAAACGAAGTAGATTTTCTCGATGTCACCTTGAACCTAAGATAAGGTACATATAAACCATACAGAAAACCCAATGATAAACCACTGTATATACACACATCTTCAAATCACCCGCCATCTATAATCAAGCAGATAACAAAATCAATTAGGCGCAGGCTTCCCGACAATTCTTCCAATGAAACCATATTCAACGAAGCCAAGAAAGACTATGAAACACCCCTAAAAGATAGCGGATTCCTGGCAACACTCACATACACACCACAGAGCATAAAAACGCCAACAGGAAGCGAAACATCATATGGTTCAAACCACTGTACTACAAAAACGTAGGAAACGTAGAAAAAAGAAACGTAGGAAAAATATTCATCAAACTCTTACACCATCACTTCCCCGAATCAAGCACTCCCCACAAAATATTCAACAAAAACACAGTAAAAATCAGCTACAGCTACACTGAGAACATAACACAAATAAGAAGAAAAAGCAAAACAGGAAAACTAACAACAAATCACCCGAACAAATTAAAACCAGGTGTAATTGCAGAATAAAGAACGAATGTCCCTTAAGCGGCAACTGCTTACAACACACTGTAATATACCAAACCACGAGGGCCCTGGAAACAAAGAAACTATGCACCCAAAACACTTTTCGCAAATAGTAAATACGTGAACAGCACAATTCTTTCCAGTTATATATATATTATTCATAATATATATATATATATATATATATATATATATATATATATATATATATATATATATATATATATATATATTGTTGTAATCTAGAAAGGGTTACTGAATGAGGAATAACCAAGACGGAGGTTATAAATATAAATGAAATGGTAATCTTTCTAACATCAACAAAATTTAATACTCGCCAGCGGCGCGAAGTAGGTAAACCACTGCTGGTGGACTAGTTAGACATCATATTACCCTCACTTACAATAGTGTCCAACGTATTTTATGAGGATTGTGACATAAAATTAGTGTTCATACGTACGGTATATATATATATATATATATATATATATATATATAAAATGTATTTTATATTTTAATCCGCGATATTTTCATTACTTTGAAAGAATATAACTAAAAATAATGTTTAAAGTAATAAAAAAAATATGTCAGATTTAAAAATAAAATCCATTAATTCTTTAGAAATTGTTTTGTTTACGTTTTGGATACAAAAGTGAGCAGATATGACGTTAGAGTAAATCTGAAGGAGTAAAAATTGTTTAAATGTAAAATTGGACCGATTTTAAATGTGAATTAAGTTTAAGCATCTAATGATTTTTTCTTTTCCTTTCAGATTTGGCGGACACTTGGGCGATATTATTTTTCAAACATAATTGCCATGACTTAAATAACATGATCCAATAGAGAAATAAATAAATTTTCACCAATACCACTGATTTATTTACCGGTGACTTTGATCCGTCTTAATGAAACGCCCTTATATATAATCCGTCTTAATGAAACACACTTTACAACCCTTCCTGTCTGTGAAGCTCTTCGTAGCTGAGTTGTCAGAGCACGCCGGATTAAACACCGACTTTCTCTGCAAAGACAATTGCTGGTTCAGATTCTGCCGGTAGTCGTTTTTTTCTTTTTACCGAATGAATCGGCCGGTAGACGAAGTAAAATATTGTTTAAAATAAACAGCGTCTACTCAATACTGGGTCTACTCAACCATCAGTAAAAAAAAATTTCTTTTATAATTTAATATAATTAGCAATTATTATTTATTTCTTTTATATATATTATGATTATTATATTTATTTGATGTTAGCGAGTCGTAGTCACCCAAGAACTGAATTTTGACTCAAATTGAGTACTATATTTTTTTCTCAAAATAAAGAGAACCCTACTATATATTATTATTTTAATATATCGATTTTCCAAGCATAGCTTAGATGTGGCACAAGGCCGAAAGTATGGGGTACCCAGTGAGGATCGAACTCACTACACAGTCGTAATTGTTCTACCGAGACAAGCTTGCTAACCATTACACCGCCTCGAGGTGCCCTTCTTTTTTTTGACCTCCCACACGGTCAGGTTGTGACACAAGGTCGAGGTTTAACGTGGGACGGGAGGGGGAGTGGACCCGAGTTTTCACCCGGGCCGCAGTGCTTTGGCTTTAGCTGGTCTTAGCTTGTCCAAGCTGGTCAGAGCTTGTCATAGCTAGTCATAGCTGGTCATGGCTGGTCTTAGCTGGTCATAGCTTGTCAGAGCTGGTCATAGCTAGTTAGACGTAGCCGCGATACTACCAGCGCAGGGACGAATCCCTGCGACCGGCCTGTATCAGTGATCGATCCCAGCCTAAAGGCGATCGTCCAGCGAGTAATCTGCGAACAGATACTACACCGTGATCTTAGCCTAAAGACCGAGAAAGTGTGATCAAGGCCCGGGAAAAACCCGGATCCAAGATCATTATTATTTTAATATAAGTATAATATAGTATTCAATTTTAGTTCTTTCAGATATCATCGTCATAATCATCATCTGAGCTGCTTCGACTTGAAGGTACACTAAAAATCAGTACCCATCTTCAGCAACTTTGTAAAGAACTTATCAGTTCTCTCTAAACATCTATTTGTCCTGGGTATGACGATAAACTACATCCGGCAGCAAGGCTTCTGAGCGAGAGATTGGAGAATTTGAGGAAGGTGGAACCACTTGGTAATTACTTTTGTGTCATGTCCACCCTGACCCAGAGTGTCAACACCTGTTAGTGTCTCAGCTATGGGATAATAGCGAACCTCCAAACAAAAATCAACTATTTTTATGTTTTATTATGAATATTACATTTATTTGATGTTATATATATATTGTTTATTATTATTTCTTTTAATTTTTTGCACAGTTACGTGGTGTTTTTTTGTATTAGTATTTGTTTATGTACAACTAACCTGCAGATCGTTTGTCTTATTTTACTTTCTGTTTTTGCTTACCAAGAATTATATTTATCAATTTTGCATTTTATACTTTCGTTCATTTTTATCACAAAATGTTTATAGTAAAATTACCAACAATACATTTTATGATCTATAAAATGTATATCTAAAAAAATATATCTTTATTTAAGTATAAAATTATGTACAAAATATCTATAGTTGAAAGCATAAAACTACGTACAATATATTTAGATTTAAGTATTAAACAGCCCATAAGGGTTGACATGCCGCTAAATAAAAATCACCAAACATCTATATTCTCGCTAACTCGTAAGTATGATCTTCCAATCTCTTCATAGTTTTTTTTTTACAGGCAATGATGGAAGTGTATTGTTAAATCTTTTGATATCGTTGTTCAATGTCTTCGACCAATTTGTTCATTCAATGTTCTTTTGATTTTATCTTTCCATTTGGGATTGATGACAAAACAGTTTTCATAATATTTTCTTTCTCTTTCTAAATATATTAATTTGCTGTCTAATAAGACTATCTTTGATTTTGGTTTTTTGGAGACAACACACATATCTGTTATATCGATCAACGTCCAGAGCCAACAATTCATGTTTTCCTTTTCCAACAAGTCTTCTAACATATAATGTCCCAGTGGTAAAATCTTTATATGAGATTCGAGGAATTTACAAAGTTTTAAATAAGAAGCTGTTAACTTTTGGCAACTGGAGAAAGCATTAATTCCTCCGCCAGAATCTCAACCTCAATGTTATTATGGTTGGTACAATTATTGAGATAGTGTCAATTTTACAGAGCTTCTGAGTCAGCTCGCAAAATTTGGGAAGCTGGAGGAAATGAAACAACATCGGCTAGTATTGGCTCAAACTGGTTCAAGTGTTTTAAACGTGACGATTTACTCATTGAAATAAGGAATGGGACAACTATTGATGATGATATTTTAAACTGCAAGAAGACAGAATGCATGGTTATCGGTAAAAAGAAGAGCCCAACATACGAATTACAAATTGGAGATACCAAAATCAAGCAAGTACAACAGTTTAAATATTTGGGAAGTGTTTTATCAGAGGATGGAAAGTGTGGCATTGGAATAATGAAAGATGCCTTACAAGAGCTAAGCAAAGTATAATGAAACAGGAAAAATTCGTTAGAAATAAATCCATCTACTGTCGTGGTTATTCTTTTCTCTTTCTGCTCATTATTAATGTTTCTGTTCCTAATTCCTCTACACCAGCCATTCTCAACCTTTCCTCCATCATTGACCCCCTCGGCTTTATGTATTTCTCCATTTACCCCCTACTCCCATACAAAAAATTCATAGCCATCATAAAGCATTGATGTACAATTTCGTGACTAAATGAATGAATGATTTTTTCATTCAAAATACTAAGGGTTATTTTAGTCTAAATACTGTGACTAAAAAAATACTAAGCAACACTCAAAACACTGATTTCTTATTTAGTACTAATCTACTAATTTTTTAGTATAAGTTAGTAGATCTAAAAAATTAATACTAATCATAATCATTCATTTAAAAAAAAAATTTTTTTTAGTATTTTTGTTTTTGGCAATTTAAAAAATTTTTGCAAAATACTAAAAAAATTTTTTTTTTTGAATGAATGATTATGATTAGTACTGACTAATTTGTGACTAAAAATTGTGCAAATTAGTCATTAGTAAAAATACCAAAACATTATTTTTAAAATTATCAGGTACTTCAATTATTTACCCCCGACTATATAATTTTTTTACCTCCTAGGGGTAAATTTACCCCTGGTTGAGACCCTCTGCTCTACACCATGTAACCTCTTGCGTTTTAAGGGCTGTACCACCGTGCCTGAGGTGATACCGATTAAAAAAAAAGAATCAAGTTGCAAATGTTTGCAAGTTTACTAAGAGTTATTGTGTTTGATACAAAAACAAGTTAGATAACACCGAGTGAGCCTATAGGTTCACCTATGCCATTGTTACGAAAAACACAATATCAGGCTATGGTTCCCAAACTATGCCGTCACAAAATTTGTAATATATTAGGTTGTCCAGAAAGTATTGACTCACTCAGGAAACGGAAAGAAAAAAAAAACAAAATTTTATGGAGCAACACCAACATTTATTCTTCAAAATAAATTCCATCATTCTCGGCGATCTTCTGCCAGCGATCAGCCAGTATCTGAATCTCTCCTAGATACCTGTCCACTGGATTTGAATCGAAAAACTAAACAATAGTTTTAAAAATAAATGCTAAAATAACTGCGAATTATAAATCTGATACACACACACACACACGCGCGCGCGCGCGCACACACACACACACACACACACACACACACACACACACATTCTTTAACGTGTACGTATCAAACATTATTTCCGTATTATGTTAGGTTGAACAAGCGCTAATATGTAACAGCCAGGTTCTATATTAATGTAGGATGTCGTATCAAGAAATGATTAAAAATAAAAATGGAAATATAATTTAAGTTAATCTCGTCCTTTTTCTCACCCTTCTTCTTTTTTATGTGCCGTGTCCCCTAAGCATGTACGCGATCATGGCTCTCTACAATTTCCTGTTCTTCGTAGCTCTTAATAAATTTTGTCTTTTTGTTATTTCTCTTAAACCTTGTTCCGCCATATATTTCCTCAAGCTCACAAAGTTATGCGTCGTTTTGCTCCTACTTTGTCTCTCCTAACTTCAATCTGTCCTCCAAGTTTTCCAAGCCCTCTTTCCTCATTATGCGCCCTAGAAATGTCAACGGCCTCTTCCTGATGTTAAGTATAAGTGTCCTTTTTGTTTCCATTTTCTCTAAAACTTGCTTGGTAGGTTATGCGTTGTTTTCTTCTATCCCTCTTTACCTTCAATTTGCCCTGTGAGTATCAAATTTTCCAAGACCTCTTTCCTCACTATGTGACCTAGAAATTTCTACAGTCTCTTCTAAGTATAAGTGTCCTTTTTGTTTCCATTTTCTTTAAAATTTGCTAGGTAGGTTATGCGTTGTTTTCCTCTTTGCCCTCAATCTGTCCCGTGAGTATCAAATTTTCCAAGCCCTCTTTCCTCATTATGTGACCTAGAAATTTCAACATTCGCTTCCTGATGTTAAGTATAAGTGGCCTTTTTGTTTCCATTTTCACTAAAACTTGCTAGGTAGGTTATGAGTTGTTTTCCTCTATCCCTCTTTGCCTTCAATCGGTCCTGTGAGTATCAAATTTTCTAAGCCCTCTTTCCTCATTATGTGCCCTAGAAATTTCAACAGTCTCTTCCTGGTGTTAAGTATAAGTGTCCTTTTTTTTCCATTTTCTTTAAAACATCATTTTTTCTCACATATTTGGTCCATGGTATTCTCAGCGTCCTTCTGTAGGACCACATTTCTGTTGCTTCAAGTCTCTTCAACATTCACTGTCATATAGAAGGACTGATATCACCTAACAGTTCCGTACTCTTTTCTCTGTTTCTAGCGAAATTTTTCTGTTTCTTAATACTTAGCTTAGCTTTTGGAATGCCTCTTTCCCAATGCGCCTTCTGATTTCATCTTCTTTTAAAACACTTCACGGATATTTACATTTTTGTACTTATTTGATTTTGTTATCCCCAATTTGCAATTTGTATTCTGGGCTGTTCCTTTTTATTAACAACCGATCTAAGTAACCATGAAACCGTTCTAACAGATTCTCTTTTCCTTTCTCTTTCTCTCTCTTACACATATTTTCACTCTTTTTTTTCTCTCTAATTTTTCTTAACGATTCATTCTTTCCTCTTTTTGATATGCACCCGTTATCAACCTGATTTTCTCTCTTTCTTTCTTAATTTCTTTCTTTTTCTTTCTTTCTTATTTTTTTTATTGCTGTTGTTGTTTTACTTCTGTAATGCTTTCCTTTTAATCCAAGCAACCGATTAAAATATCTTTTTTATCTCGTACGCGGTGGTGTTAGGTGAAGAAAGAGGAGCCCTTTTGATAAACGAAATTTAATCATAATTGTTTGAAGAAGGTCGGGGCAGTAATGCGCGACACTTGAATGAACAAAGTCACAGAAAATGAGGAGCCCGCTAAAATTGGTATTAAATGCATCAGCAATATTATTGGCTGGCTTCCTTCAGCGTTGGAGAGCTGACAGGAGGATAATTGTGTGGCTAATTGTACAATAAACGCCACTCACTGGACAAAAGATTCTCGCCTAATTGGTTGGCGGGAACAAAAGCAAACTTCAGGTCGAATTAGGCGGAGATACTTCGGACCAACCAGCTACATGGCTGGAACTCTTTTGAGAAAGGAAAACACAAAAGCCCTACTGCCAAATTGAGATCAAACAGTTGACCCTTGGCTGAAGAGATTGGTTTAAGGTAATGAGGTCTGCAGGTGCATTTCATTTCGAAAATCGTCTCTCTAAATTATATGATTCCATATTTTTCAAACAATTCATGAATTTACCTACCTTAGTTTCGTATATTTAGGATTGTAAATAAATAAAAACACCGATACCAGTCAGTTAAGTGTCATACAAGTTTGGGCGACCATGTCTGTTTCGATTCATGACTAACTAGTCATAAAGTTCTTCTGGCTAATTTCCGTTTTTTTTTCTGTGGTAGACTGTGCCAGCCAAGGCTAGAAGACTGAGTATGCCCTTCTCTTCAACCCATACAGATCAATTACTTTTCGAAGGATATTTTCACGTAAGTGAATGTAAAGAACCCGACTGAAATTCTACCCCATTGTGCAAGATGACCATTTATCCTAAAAGAAGACACACCCACCGATTGAAAGGTCTTGTATGTAACTCTACTGGGTGCCTAGTCAGCCTCCTCATCAGTAAAGCCTGGTGAGAGAACCGGTTTAATCGCCGATGATCCGACCATGCGCCAGGTAGTACTGTGTTACATGAAAGCAGTAGCACACGACATGACCGTTTAACCTACAAGAAGGCTCACCCACCCTTTGAAAGATCTTGTATGTAACTCTACTAAATGCCTAGTCACCCTCCTCACCAGGAAAGTCTGGTGGCAGAACCGGTTTAATCGCCGATGATCCGACCATGTACCGGGTAGTACAGGGTTACATGCTAGCAGGTAGCACACGACAATGTAAAAAATTTAACTTATATTATTAATAAGTATGTTTTTGTTGTTGTTGTTGGCTTGTCGTTCGTATGATTGTGTACTAATGCGGCTATCCAATCCCTATTGCAGACGCCTTTCTCAGGCACACTTGTGTTTATTCAACACCCACAGAGCCCAACTGCGTTTTGTATTGCAACGATGCTGAGTGGTCCTTAGTTGCAGTTTCTGGGAGGGTCATCTAACTTATATATTAGTACGTTATATATAATTAAACAGTGCCCGTCGGCAATTTAGGTGTGTCACTTGGCCTTATGCGTGCTTTAATTTCACACACTCCCTCCTTCCCGGTTTCTTCTAGGCCTGAGTGCCAATATCCGCTATTTCTAAACTGAGTGAACGAGACGATATTTTTCTTACACTGGCTTCCCATGAGAAATATGTCATAATAGCACAGATATCTTCGTCCTCCGAATAACAGTTTTCAGTTTTAAACTTAGTTAATAAGTTTAAATTAAGAATTGCTGATGGCTGCCGTTGATAGACCGTCGTGGAAAAGAGTTAGTGTGGTTTCTGCATTCGGATCCGCCCTACGATTACAAAAGTCAAGGGGATGATGATGATGATGATGATGATTAAGTCTAAAAATATATACGTGAACAACATCCATTGAATCGAGTGAAGTATTCTTTACTAAATCGAGCGACCAATTACATTTTTTTTTATCTATGTATTTATTTTGATTACTCGCCACTCGCAATGAAATATGAGAGTATATTCTAGTTTTTAATGAATCGGCATATGGCTGCGTTTTCATAGTTTTAATATCTAAGTATGTGTGTATGTATGCATATGTTGTAGTTTGTAGAGACGTACAGATGAATGAATATGTGCGTACGTTTTCACGATTTTCATATACCGAGTGTAACAGCAAAATTGTCCAAATCATGAAACAGCAAAATTGTCCTTTTCTTAGATTAAGCTTTGAACTGTTGTATTTTATAAATGATTAAATATATCTTACTAGAATTTTCCGGGGTTTTTATAACACTATTGGATTCTACTTTGAGCAATAAGAATGTATAATTACTCTCCAAGCTTAACAGAAGAATCGTGATAAAATCGATTATAAACGAAAATGGCATGTTCATCATTAATTAATCATAGCTAAGGATCGGAAGCTCATGAAGAATTGAAATAAAATTCAAATATATATATATATATATATATATATATATATATATATATATATATATATATATATATATATATATATATATTATTCCAGGATCATTTTCCAACTGATTCAAGAAGATCTTCGCCCTCCCTAACCTTCTGTCCTGTAGTAACAAGTTACCTCACAGGTTTCACGTACGATTTCATTTTCAAGTCTTTTGTTCACTAATATTTGGACTGTCAACATCTCTCTCGCGTGCCAAACGTCATATGGATTGAGTTGGATCTTTTCTAATTGATCTCTAAGTTAAAATGATGACCACGCTTACTGTTGTGACCTCCTGATCCAATTTTTCTCTCTACTGTTTCCTGTTTTTTTTTTACACTTATTAACCGTTCTCTTGGTGGTTCTTGAATGGACTTTAAAGATGGAAGGCAGAGTATGCATGTTGATACTATTGCTGAAGGCCTGAATGATCTTTTTCCTCTCACCATTGCTCAGCTGGGAATACAGTGGTTCTGACACACAACAATTGTAACCTGCTCTCTTTTTAGCTGAATAACTCGGATGATTTTATTTTTTTCAATTTAATTGGGTGTGTAGGTTGTGTGCATGTTTTTAGTGTTATAGGGATGTTTTATTTTCCGAACACAGGACATTGTGGCAGTGTTCGTAGTTAATATTATTAAGTGTTGGCTTTTTCTTTTTTTTATTATTAAGGCTTCCATTATTTTTAATCTTTTTTTTTACAGGTGGATGAGGTTATTATGTTTGTATTTTCTACTAGTATGTTTTGGATGGAGTCTGGTAAGTTTATGTGTGTGTTTAAATGAGTTCTAATAGAGCTATGGTCAGATAGGTGTAACGTGAGGCGTCTAGATAGCCATATAGTCGTGTGACCGATGTAATTATTTATGAATTCGGTTTGATCAGGAACGCAACTCCTTAAGGGGGATTTGAACTCATAGATAATGTTCGTTCGTTGTAATTTTGATTTTGCTTGTGTGTTGTTATTTTTGAGGATTTTTTAAAGTAGATAATTAATTTGATTTTTTTGTTTGGATCAATTGGGATAGTGTATTTATTTATAATATTTTATAGTGAAGATTCATCTTGTTTACAGTTGATGTGCATTTAGCTTTTGTAGAAAATATGTTATTTTTGACTGTGTGTTCGCTATCGTTATTATTTACTTTGGGGAGAAATAGTCTAATTTGGTGGTCTATAAGGTGCTATATATATATATATATATATATATATATATATATATATATATATATATATATATATATATATATATATATGTCTGTGTGTGTGTGTGTTTAAAAGTTGAGGGAAGCATAAATAGATATTGAGCTATTAAAATCTGAAGAAACTTGTTCCATAAGAGGTTGTAAATGAAAGTAAAAAAAACGTGGGGAAGTTAGGGATTAAGGGTTCGGCCCCCACCCCCATCCCGGACAGTTGCTCTTCCTTCCGTCAACACTTGTCACAGACAGTCACAGATGACTTCGAGAGGGCATCCTGTGATGTAGGAATGGAAAAAGCTACTTATCTCCTAGTGGGCACTTCCCCTATTATGGCTCCTTATCACCAATAGTGTAGTCCCTTTTAGTGTAAAAAATCATTACTGCTTCCAAGGCTGGTCATTGCTTTAATAGCCACTAACAACTGACACATGATTATTGTTCGTCATCATCTTTTTTTAACATTACCTTTGAGTGCTCACCGAATACAATTGACACTTTCACTGCATAATTAAATTTCATAGTCATTCACGTAATCATATTTATTATCCACAACAAAATTATATATATATATATATATATATATATATATACATATATATGTATATATATATATATATATATATATATATATATATATATATATATATAGAGAGAGAGAGAGAGAGAGAGAGAGATTTAATAGGCCGATTAATGAAATTTGAGGAAAACAACAAAATGATAACAATTATGGCAATAAGATTAATGATATTTATTATACATTTGTAAGCCTTTTGATTAAATTGAATCACGAAGATAAAGATTTTAAAGTTGGAATTTTCGGACACCGCTGTGTCCTTTTTCAAGGAAACGAGAAATAAACAAAGTAGTGCGAATGTTGTTAGCTTTTTTTTCTGATGTATTGTATTTCCATAAAGTTAAAATAGTTTGTCTGGATTAGACTTGTGTAGAGTTTGTAGAGGGCTCCCTATAGAAACTATTTTCACTGAGTAAACCCAAACCCTGTTTAATCCTTGAATATCTTTTAATTTGTCGTGTCCCTTCAGGACATAAGCGATCATGGCTCTCCATTTTCCCTCACCTCTTGTAGCTCTCAATATGTTTTGTCCTTTTGCTACTGCTCCCAAACCCTGTTCTTACATCCACTTGCTTAAGCCCGCTAGGTATGTCACATGTTGCTTTCCCTTGTGTCTCTTTCCCTCTATTCACCCTGTGAGTATCAGATTCTCCAAGCCCTCCTTTCTCATTACGTGTCCCAGAAACTTCAGTTGCCTCTTCATTATGTTAAGCATAACCTTCCTCCTTGTTTGCATCCTCTCCGAAGCGTCATCGTTGCTCACATGTTCGGTTTATGGTATCCTTAGTATCCTTCTGTAGAACCATAACTCCGTGGTCTCGAGTCTTTGAGGAGACCGTCCATCATTCGCTGTCGTAAAGGAGGACATATATCGTGTGGCAGTTCAGTACTCTTTTCTTTGTTACAAACGAAATCTTCCAGTTTCGTAATACTCTGCCTAGCTATTGGAAATAAGCATTATATCATATCTCAAATAGCTATATTATGGAAAAAGGAATAGACGCATTTTTTTACGTATTTATGGTTATTTTTTAAATTTTATCAAAAACGACATTCAAGTACGTGTAGTTATGGGTAATATTATACATTAATTACTATTTTTTTTAATTAACAACTATTTGTTCTTAGTTGTTGACATTAATAGCTAAAGGCTGATGTGTTAAAATTTTGGAATAATGCAATAATAAAAAATTCAATTTCATCTATCTGATGGATGTCGTGATCTGTTAATTCGGTACGCTTTTCAAATTGTAAACGAATTATTACGAAATAACTAGAAAAACGAAAAAAATCAAAGAAAGAGAACTTGTTCCGAATATCGAGCAAGGACAAACGATATAGACTTAAATATGAGGAGGAATACTTAAATAATTTATTTAACTAATGCTTTACGAGGAGGAATGAACGCGTGGCTCTAAGGGAGTTAACCCACGCGTTCTTCTTATAATATGTAGATTTATTAGGCAGAGTAATGATAGCAATATTGACAATAACATTAATGATATATAACATTAATAATAATAATAATAATAATAATAATAATAATAATAATAGTATATATATATATATATATATATATATATATATATATATATATATATATATATATATACTGACAATGCTTTTCTAACCAACGTAATCAAACGTTTTATTGAACGAACGATTATAAGTTTCAAAGAACTGGTAGTTTTTGTCCCTCTCTCTGTCCCACTTATTTAAAACTACCGTGGTTAGGTAGAAAATAGTCAAATACTCGCTGACAGGGTATCAGCGTGTATTACATCAGGTTTTTCGATTGTCAGGTTACATGTTTTTGAGAGCCGTTCGGTGTGCCTTTCTTTCGTCAAAGATGGTCTGTCCTACTTACAAAATAGTTCTAGTGTGTATAAATTTAAATGCCAGATCGATGCTGAATACGTTACACGGACCAATCAGAGACAAGAGACCCGAATGTTCCTGTTACTATAAGATCGAGTAATCTCAGTCAGTCTTCCAGGACAATCCAGACGGTAGGAGTTCTTACCTGGGATTTTTCTGGAAGGAGGTGGCACGGGAAGAGAAGGGATTTTTTCCCGTCGGAGCATATGCTGTGGTTGTAGTATCTGTTCCGTGCCGGAGGCCTTCTCTCCTCCCTTGAGTTGTCCCTCATCCCCGTTGCGTAACATCTGTTCCGTAGCGGTGGTATGACTGGCTACGACAAGCTATGACCAGCTAAGACCAGCTTAGACCAGCGGCCCGATTGGAAACACTTGTGACCCCACAAGCTGAAAACCGACCTTGTGTCACACCCTGACTTAAGGTAAATCTCGGACAACCCAGTCGGTACATGATTCAGCAATAGGTGAATTAGATAACCCGGACTGTGCTGATAAATATAAGGACGATTTTTTCACTATTCTACACAGGGCCCTGTCTCCTCACCATTTAATTATGCTTGAGGCGGCTTACATTAACCATTTGGGTCCTGAGTTCCTGAACAATTTTAACCCTTCTGCCTGAGCTCCTGAATCAAAATTCGCAAATAATTGGTATGTAATGTTTCACGATAGATACAAAAATAGTTACAAGTGCTTACTTACTGGTGACTGAGCATTACGTAATTTTTCTCTACCAGTGGTCAGGGCTCAAAGGGTTAAAGTAAACCAAGCCTGTGTAAGGAAAAAGAGCATTTTATTCGCTCATTATGTTTTGTTGGAGAGTGGGATTAACACGTATTTTCTTTTTTAGTACTCACTAAGAACATTTATTTTTTTATTCGTGAATTATTTTACTAATAAATTGTTTTTAGTCGTGTTCCTAAACTTACCCATTGCATTTACTATTTTGCTTTTTCGTGAACCTCGTCTCTTGTCTCATTTATATCAACGGTTTCTTCCTGAGGAAATGTCGGTTGTTAGGATCCTAAAGGAAATTATCTATGTGCCTTTTTACGTTAGTATATTTGCTGTGTGGTATCAAGTCTTTTGTATCAAGTATATATATATATATATATATATATATATATATAAAAGTGGACATGGAAGTCAGCACTTAGAGGCGACAGTCTGTTTCATGCTAGTGCAATCGTCAGGCGACTAGTGCTGTTATTTTTCTCGGCTATTTATATAAGGGTCAGTGGTGCATTATGGGTAGTCTATTTTGGCGGTTACTTTTACCGGAAGTGGCTTATTTGTTTATTTATTTATGTCAAATTGTTTTGCTTGTTTTTTGTTTGTTTTTTTATATATATATATAGTTGTATATTTAGGCAGCAATCCTTCGTTTATGAATTTTTCATTAAAATCGACAGACAAGGTACTACGGTTAAGCTTTTTTAAAAATTTGTTCAAGTGTTCGAACAACAGCTTTCTTCTCTGGACAAAGAGTGTGTAAAAACTGTCCAAATATTTTATAGTTCCGGGCGCTTTCGGCTATACCTTTAACCATTATCAAGGATGATTCGATTTTTCAGCTTAATTGAGTGTGTGCATTATGTGTATGTCTTAGTGTGTTGTAGAGATGTTTTTAATTTCCGATAACGGTTAGCACATTGTCGCCTTGTTCGTAGTTAATATTGTTAAGAGTTGGCTTTTTCTTTTTTATTATTAAAGCTT
>OZ038489.1:45852211-45907211 GCA_964036315.1 Acanthosepion esculentum | reverse complement strand
GTAGAAAGAGGTAGAGTTTTAAGGAAAATTTATGTAGTACCCTCTTAATTTTAATATTATTATTATTATTATTGAATATATGATAAACACCTTTAGGAAGAGAAATGTCCTCTGGCGCAAAGTGAGCTAGTAAATTAGTTTTGAAAAAGGCAGGCAAACTTCAAATTTTAGGTGATTTTTCTAAATCCAGAGGATCACCCAAAAGCTGAAGTCAACCCCCAGAGGTGACAGTCTGTTTCTTACTATACACAGTCGTTAAACCGTATTTCCGCATGAAACAAACTGTTGCCTCTGGATGCTGAATTCAATTTCCATTTTTATATTTACATATGCTCTATCTCTGATATTGAGAACTTTAACCCATAAATATACATATATATAAACTATATTTTATCATATATATATATATATATATATATATATATATATATATATATATATATATACATATATATATATATATATATATATATACATATATATATATATATATACATATATATATATATATATATATATATATATATATATATATATATATATACTAGTCGCCTGACGATTGCACTAGCATGAAACAGACTGTCGCCTCTAAGTGCTGACTTCCATGTCCACTTTTATATTTATATATATATATATATATATATATATATATATATATATATATATATATATATATATTCTTAGAGCCGAGCACCCACCAGACTGTCTGCACATATCGTGGTGAGGGCTACTACAGAACCAATCACAGTTTTGGGGAGAGCCGAACGGAAACAACTGTATAACTGTGCCACTAGTCCTCTAAACGACCCTTTTCAGGTTTTGAATTCAGTATTTCTAGAGTTATATAGACACACACATTATATATATATATATATATATATATATATATATATATATATATATATATATATATATATATATATATCATATAGATGTATTTCAAATTAAGCTTAATAGAAAAGGGATGCTGAAAAATTCTCGGTTCAAGCAAGAACTTAAAGAAAAATATTCCGATATTATTTCATTTTACTATATTTTCAGGTGTAGGTTAGATCGATAACTTTTCACCACCACTTCGTAAATTGCAGACAGTTACAAATGTATTGAGTTCGATTCTTACTGGAGGTATTATATATGTCAGCTTGTGCCAGACTTAAGCTGAACTATGTAAATACAAATCTGAGCTGAAATGGCTACTTGTCCTCCAACATTTTGATCAGAATCATTTCCTGATATCACGCAGCAATAACCCCATTGCTTAAGTGCTTCTCCATCTCCTGCTTGGTCATTGCAAAACCATATTCAAGTCGCTTCTTAGTCTATAATTAACTGATAAATTTCATTAGTCACGGAAGTTCTGCTTAGAAGGGACCGACCACGTGGCTTCCTTCTCGAATTAAGCGATTATAAGTCTCGCCTGATCTTATCACATTACCTAACCACTCGGTCCCCGCCTGCTCGGCTGCTCAGAAAATCACTCCTTGACCAAACACGTACGTTCAGAAGGATACTCCTTTGTCCTGTCTGTAACGTGTAAACTTGGTATTCGTAAGCTAATCTGTCTCACGTTAGGAATATTACCATTCGCTTCCTTGAAATCCCTTTTACTAGACAGAATGTAGAATTTGACAGTTCTTCTTTTTGCGCCGCTTCCCTTCAGGACATAGGCGATCATGACTCTCCCCAACTTGTGTGGCTCTTAACAGTTTTTCTCTCTTTTTGCTAATGGTCTCGCTCCTCGTTTGTCATCCTCTTACACAACTTCGCCAGGGAAGTGGCGCAATGCCTTCCCCTAATATGTTTACCTCTGCTGATGCAAAAAGAGAAAAAACAAAGAAACTTGTCTCGAAATGTCATTGGTTGAGTCCTAGGGAAAACTGGCACAATACAAAATAGAGGTACCCCCCCCAAACCCCATCCCCACCACCATCATAACAAGAACAGCAACAACCACAACAACAACAACAACAGCAACAATTAATAATAATAATAATAATAATAATAATGATGATGATAATAATAATGGGAAAATTATCGAGAAATTTTCTAAATAGAAGGACCGAGAGATTGAGATTAACAGGATGGGGGGAATGAAGACTGAGACTGATATATATATATATATATATATATATATATATATATATATATATATATATATATATATATATGGACCCGCCATGCCACTTACATTGTAACAAATTACCTTCATTCCCCTCTGTATTCCATCGGTGAGAAGTTCCACTCGAACAGCTTCTTCCCGCGGACCGCTGCTCTGTTAAACCGATCACTACAATATTAACCTGTTTCAAGTCTAGGGTTAACCATTATATTCGCCTCCTACCCACATAAACTGTGCCTTTTACTCAGTAACTCTCTACCTCGAGTGGTCTTCACCCCTTTGTACAGGGTGATCCTCACTAAAATACAAAAATTAAGAAACAGGTCAATTTTGTTAAACACAAAGAAAAGAGTGATGAATAGCTATCTGATATAAATTTTTCTATATAGCAGTGAATGTTGGATAGAATCATCACAGATAAAGATGGGACTTGAGAAAACAGATATTGGTTCTACAGAAGGATGCTGAGAATACTATGCACATAACATGTTAGCAACTAGGGAGTTTTAAGGAAAGCGGTGTAAAAAATAGACCTGTACTTAAAATCAGAAAGAGGCAGTCGAAATTTCTAGGGAATATCATGAGGAAAGAAGGTTTGGAGAATTTCTTACGAGCAGGACATATTGAAGGTGAGAGGAGAGGAAAACGGGGAGCAATTTACTTAAATGAATAAAAATGAAAAAAAAAGAAATGAATGATTGCCCACGCCCTGAAGGGATACGGGACATAACAGAAAAAAGATTCACCGGGGAATTTAAAAGTGTCTAGTAGTAACTTAACTGAGAATTGTTCTGTTTAATAATGGCAGGATATTCGGATCGTTGCCAAAAATATGTAACCGGGCACCCAAGGCCCTATTGAGTGAGCCTCCTGTTTCGTAAGGCCGAGCTTGTCAATCAGCTCTTCACGAACGGACCCCCTGACTAACACCTGATATAATGCCCTTCGAGACAACTCTTGGACGTTGGAGAGGCCATCCGACGCCCATAAGTGACGTTTCAGACATTCACGGTAGAAGTAGCATTCGGCTCGGAGTAGACGGTGGGCCTCCTGCTCAGACGAGTGCACACTTCTCAGCGATAGGAATTTTTTTACGGACGTCTTCCTTCCAGAAGGCGCCCTCCGCATCCGATTCGCGACACATTCGATCTAGGAACCCGATGCGAAGCATATATTGACGAATCTCAATGCTAGGCATGCCTAGACCGCCTTCACATGGATGAAGGCAACAGATCTCCCGAGATACCATAGCGGCCTTGTCTCCCTACAAGAAAGAGAACAAGAGCCTTACTAATGACATTAGTGTGGCATACGGAAGTGGAAGTACAGAGAGTCGGTAAAGGAGAATCGGGTAGATGGGTGAAACACATACTTCCGCCCTCCTCTTTAAGAAAAGATTCCTCCGAGACCACAGATTAACAGCGATCACGGCCTTCCCTCGTACCTCCGACCAACTCATCTCCAACTGGATATCGGGAAGAGAAAACCCCTTCCACGCACCCAACCGCAAGCCAACTGACTTATCGCGGTTGATCTTGGCCCCTGTCACCATCTCATAACTATTGATTTCTTTGCTGACTTCGTCAATCTCGGTACTGCTCGACGCAAGAACCGAAACGTCGTCAGCATAAGCAAAATACCTGGCCGCATTGGTAGCTCCAGGTAGGGAAACTCCACGTAGGCCCGGATGCGCCTTTAACTTGCGAAGGAAAGGTTCCAACACAAGAACGCAAAATATAGGCTAAAGCGGACAACCCTGACGAATGGAACGAGACAATACGAAAAGTTCCGATCTTACCCCATTCACTTCCACCAGCGCACCGGGAGTCGCATACAGAAGCCGGATCCAGGTGCGAAAGTCCGGCTCGAAACTGGCCGCCGAAAGGAC
Source organism: Acanthosepion esculentum (assembly GCA_964036315.1). Classification (NCBI taxonomy): domain Eukaryota; kingdom Metazoa; phylum Mollusca; class Cephalopoda; order Sepiida; family Sepiidae; genus Acanthosepion; species Acanthosepion esculentum. The sequence goes on along the minus strand of OZ038489.1, from coordinate 45,903,204 downwards.
AGCCTCCAGAAATCGATGGTCCACCCTATCGAAGGCCTTTAAATTGATCAGCGCAGCTTCACTGTCGACTTGTTCTAAGATCAAGTGTACCATAAGAAGGTTGTCCTGAATAGTCCTGCCTTTCACAGCACAAGTCTGTTCGGAGCCAATGAGACTAGACAGGACAAGCTGCTAAGATCTTCGCCAAAATCTTTAACTCAGTATTTAACATGGTTAAAGGGCGAAAATTATCTAACCCATCCCCACCATTCTTGTCCTTGCGTAGCAACTTGATCCCACCCCTGGTGAAGCGCTGAGGTATAGACCCCTGCTTCATCCAGTTGTTGTAAATCAGTTCCAGCAAAGGAACAAAAACGGGCAACTGCCTCAAGTAAACTTCGTAGGGGAGACCATCTAACCCCGGAGATTTATCCAGGCCAACCTGCTTCAGCGCTTCCCAGATTCCCGACTTTGTGATGGGACCCTCACACCCAGCCGCTTCAGCAGCTTCAAGGCAGGAAAAGTCGGTTAAATAGGCGTCGAACTGAGCAGGGCTGAGATCGGGCTCCCTGGAAAAAGTTCCTGAAAGTTATCCCGAAAAGCCACACATTATGCAGTGTTTGTAGTCACGGTCCACTTACCCGTCAATGTGACGCACACGGAATACCGCCGTGATGCATTCCTACTTTCCTCTGCACATAATTCAGCGGCCATATTCGTCGCCTCAAAGGACATTCTTTTTAACCTAGACCTAACAATCAGAGCTTGATCCTTCTTGATAAGCAAGTAGTCCAACTCTGCCTTAGCTAAGGTTATTTCCCCACTATCACGGGATTTAATTTTCCGATCTACCGTTTGCTCACAAGCCTTTTGCGCCGCTAATCTATCTAGATTGAGTCGACGACTAAAATCGGCAGCAAACGTTCTAACCACAGTCCCCGTTAATTTTCCCTGTATCATTAGTAGCAGCTGCCCCCGGAAATCCTGCTCACCAAATAATGAGCAGTTTAATTTCCAGCAGCCAGCCATCCTAACCTTAGACTTATCTAAGTTTGTACGGGCCCAGACAAGTGTATGATTCGAATAAACTATGTAATGGAAACTTGGACACCCTAAGAGCCCTACATCGACTCTCCTAACTAAAACTCGGTCGAGATAGCTCGAACACCCCTCTGTAGCAGAGGCGCCACTATTCCGGTACTTATCGACAAGATCAAACCTGTCGATAAAGTCTCGAAATGGTTTCACGTCTCGGTTGTAAGTACCCGAATTTGACCCTATACGATCTATGTCTGGGTTAAGGACGGCATTCCAATCCCCACGTAAAAGTACACGGCGAGATGTCATCAAAAACGGCTCGATCTACTGAAACAAAGCAGGCCGCTCAGCATCGACATCAGGTGCATAAACCTCAATGAGACGATGAGCCTTATCCTTTATGGTAACATTCAGCACGCAAAGTCTGCCCGCCGGATCTGCGAAGAGCACAAGCAGCCTTCAAAGACTAGCTCACCAGCCACCCCTCGAGCGTCCATCAAAACATGCTGAATAGCGGGAAAACCCCTAGGCAGAATGCCTTCATAATCAGGAGAAAATAAAATGAGTCTCTTACACACAACATATATTCACCCCTTGACGCTGAAGGTCACGAGTGAGCCTCGCCCTGCGAGACTCCGACCTCAGATCTCGGGCATTCAGAATTGCTAACCAGAGAGACATTTATCAAACTGATTAGGGTTGCCCTCCTGCATTGAATATGACCGGGGAAAGGACACCGACAGCCTCTCCCATCAAACCAGTTCCCATCTCAGTTTTTATGGCGCCATCGGGAGGCCACCAATGTCCAGAGGGAATGTTTGATTTAAAGTATTATATGGGGAGGGGTGAACAAAAAGCGGGAAACTCCCCCAACAATATTGTTGTAATTTTTTTACACTTTAGATATCAAAGCAGGCAATGGGCGGAAACAAACCAAACACATCGATTGCCTCCGCAACCATGGCCTGTTGACCTGCCTCACCACTTCGAACAACCGTTAAGACACTTTTAGCTTTGGGGAAATTTCTAGGGTCTTCAATGTTAAGATCCCGTCCTGGGTATGACGTTAAACTGCACCCGAGTCCTGGGCAAGACGATAAACTACACCCAACAGCAAGGCCTCTGATCAGGAGGTTTTGAGGAGCGTGGAACCACCTCTTAATTGCTGGTGTTCCCAGGTCCACCCTGAGCCGAGGTGGTAGCACCTGTTGGGGTCCCAGCTATGGGCAAACAGTGAACTTCCAGTTTAGCTCACGTCCTGGGTATGACGGTAAACTGCATCTGCGTCCATGGGTATGACGGTAAACTGCATCCGCGTACATGGGTACGACGGTAAACTGCATCCGTGTCCATGGGTACGATAGTAAACTGCATCCGCGTCCTGGGTACGGCGATAAACTACATCCAACGGAAAGGCCGTTTTTGAAAAAATAAGGTTGTCGGCTATACGTTTTCGAAGTAATAATGTTGCCAGCAGTGCGTTTTTGAAAAACGATATTAGCAGCTATATGTTTTTGGAAAAAATATTACCAGCTGTACATTTGTGAAAAATAATATTACCAGCTGTACTTTTTTTTGAAAATAATATTACCAGCTATACGTTCAAAAAAAAAAAAAGACAAAAAGAAAAATATTACCAGCTATACATTTTTTAACAAAACCTTATTCAATGGAATTGCAAATGGCGTCAAAACACTATGAAAGTGTAAAATAGGTTTTTATACCAGAAATTGTTTGTAAAAAAAAAAATTAATTCCATCAATACATTTTCGAAAACTAAATGTTGCCAGCAATGCATTTTTGAGAAATAAATATTACCAACAATATATTATTGGAAAAAGAAAAATGTATATTACCAGCTATATGTTCTTGGAAAAATACTATTACCAGCTATATATTTTTGAGGAAAGAAATATTGACAGAAACGGATTTCTAACAAAGCAAAAATATTATCGGGTAAAAAAAAGAAGTTGTCGGCATTAAATGACCCATTGAGATTGATATGCCGTAAAACAAAACAAATCAAAATCAATGTTAAGATCGTTTATTTTTCTGAAATTTACCAGTGTTTTTATATTTTTCATTATTTTAAAGTGCAGCAGTGCCTTTTCTTCCACCTGTTTGGAAACCCAGCATACGTCTTCCCCTGTGTTATAAACGGGTTTGGACTTTTCTTGTGTGTTGAATTTGTTGTATCCGGTGAAGGACTTTGTCTTTTGGCATTGTCGCTCTTTTTAGGTGTACCGGCAGGAGTTTTCACTGGGGATGGTTTAGGGGTACTGGAAGGGGTAGGAAGGTTCTTGGCAGTTGATCTTATGGTGGGGACCTTTTTTAAGGTAGTCATTTAGGATGGAGAGAGAAATGAGGCTCTCAGGACGGGAGGAGGAGCCAATGGTATGTTGTTTTGTTGAAGGGGAAGACTGTGCCGAGGAGTTAGGGACAGATATTTTTCAAGATGCTTCTCTTTAAGAGAGTCATTTAATAGTTGTAGTCTCTCAGCTTTTTCAAAGGATGGTTCATATTTTTGTTTTTATCGATAGCTGGTCGAGGAGTCGCCCTTAGAACTTGTAGAGGGAGTGGGGCTGTTTGTGTCGATACCCGTTGAGACTTCAGTAGGACGAGGACCCGCTGCCCGGACCTTCCCTCTAGCCCTACCAACAACCTGCTATTCCCCCTTTTCCTTCTCTACAAATGCATTAGCGGCGGGAAAAGGCTTTTCGGGGAATGGGGGCCGTGAAACGGACCCAACCGGGGGTTTCACCCCACCGGTCCTGGCTGCTGGCATGCCCATTACAGGCGAGACGGAAACAACAGATCTGGCCAGAGAGGGATTTGGGCCGGCAGGGTCCAGAACACCAGAGGCCTTCTCTGGGCAGGAAGATGAGAGGTGACCAGTATCCCCACACTTCCAACAAGTTGCTCTACGACCGGTCACAATGGCCGGCATTTTCTGGCCCTCTACATCCAGGCAGTTGGGGATGGCGATGAAGGCCTTTCGATCGATCATCACGTCAAAGCTACATCTCTCAGTCAGATCGTCGGAAGAGGCATTGGGTATCTGTCCAAACTGGCACAGATAAGCGGCCAAGTGATCCCCAACGATCTGAGAAGTGGCCTAAAATACTGAAACGCTGGTTCGGCGCCTGTCCTGGTATTCTGTTCGGATTAGCAGGTCTTTAGTTATTAAGTCTCGAGGCGACCTCAGAGTTGGCATGTGTAGGCAACAGTACGTCCCACATGAAGTATCCGTTGCCTTTAATGACACGCTGAGATCTGATCCCCAGTCAAATCAGCACTTTAATTACGGTGTCTTTTGTGGAGCAACAAATTTTGCGCGAACGCTTGTCGACCACAAAGACTGACACAAGTTTTTTCTCAACCATCTGCAGTTCATCTGGATTAGTCAAGAGCTCATCTGTTGTGACAAGATGTGCATAACTCTTAGCTTTTTCCAGAAACTCCGTCATATTGATTTTGCATTTCGGTGGGGACTTCCAGCAAGAGGGCGTCTCCTCTGTAGCTACATTGACATCTTTGTTCTTTTCCTCATCATTCAATTTTTCATTTGATGGATTCTTTTTTTTTTTCGGTCACCATACTTTTTTCCAATTCTTTAATATTGTCGCTAGAATTTTCAGCATCCTTATTTGTTTCTAGATCCGTAACTTGGGCAAAGTTTTCATTAAGATTTAAGCCTTTTTCAGCTTCCATACTTTTATAAAATTCATTATTTTTCTCCTCCAACTTTGTTGTTTCAGTACTGTTTTCATTTACATTTTGTTTATCGGGAGGGTCTTTTTTGGGACCAAATAAATTTTTTTGACTGACCTTTTACGGCCAGTCATTTTTAGACTTTTCTTAATCACAAAAAGACTTTTTTCTTTTTTACAGAAAAGTAAACAAACAAAAAGGAAAAATAAATACAAATAAATCACAAATACCTTCAACGACAGTTATAAAAAAAAAACTTATCAGGACAAAGAAGGAAAAAATGGTGGGACGTTCACAAGAAAGTTACGTTTTATCCACTGGGCCATCAGTGTGAAACAATAAAGATGAGGACAACAGTCCGAACAATGTAAATATTTAAATAACGTGTCTTTCAAATTTAATATTTACTTTTGAGGATTGTTTTTTCTTTCTTTCTTTCTTTCTTTCTTTTGTTTTCATTCATTCTTTCTTTCTTTTTTCTTTTGTTTTCATTCATTCTTTCTTTTGTTTTCATTCATTCACTAATTCATGCCCTTTTTCCTTCTTTGATTCGCCGAGAGATTTTTATCAGTTTTCAAGAATCGTTCGTTATCTTTCGTTTCCGTCGGGATCCGTTCTGAGATTTTTTTATCCGTTTTTTAAGATTCCTCCTCCCCTCTCTCTCTCTCTCTCTCTCTCTCACACACACAGACATACACACAAACACATACACGCGCGTGCGCGCGCGCGCGCGCGCACACACACACACACACACACACACACTCTCTCTTTCTTTTTTCATTTTTTCAACATTTTTTCAGTTTTCTTTCTTACATTATTTTTTATCCAGTTTACTTACCTACTTTTTTCTTTCTTTCTTTTCATTTATTCATTCATTCTTTTATCCACTTTTTCTTTCCGAGTGATTTTTATCCTTTTTTGAGAAGTACTATCTCTCTCTTTTCTTTCTTTCTTTCTTTCTTTTTTAAATAGCAGAAATGTCTTTTCGCCTACATATTTACGTCTCTGATGAAGCTTTAATAAAAGCGAAACATGATGGATTTATAAACGTTCCTTATTTGTTCTTTATCCTTTCATTCTGTCGGATTCCAATAATATTTATATTTTAGCTTACGGCCATATCACGTTGAAACACCGGTTCCCGTACGATCACCGAAGTTTGTTAATCCGAGAAAACGAATCAATCAATCAAATCCAATCAATGTTTGATCTACATTTTATCCCAATTCATAAATATCTATAATTGAGTAAAATGTAAAAAGTCTTTTATTTTTTTAAGAATAAAGTTGATAGACAAAAACGGAATTTATTTATGATTTAAACTAATAGAAGATTCTTTCATTCTGTGTCTTTTGAATCTTTGAATTTTTGTTCTTTGATTCTTTGAATCTTTGAATTTCTTTTCTTTGATTCTTTGTTCTTTGAATCTTTGAATTTTTGTTCTTTGATTCTTTCATTTTTTGTTCTTTGAATCTTTGAATGTTTGTTCTTTAATTCTTTCATTCTTTGTTTTTTAATCTTTGAAGTTTTGTTCTTTGTTCTTTGAATATTTGTTCTTTCATTCTTTGTTCTTTGAATTTTTGATTTTTTTCTTTGATTCTTTGTTCTTTTTTTCTTAATTATTTTATTATTTGTTCTTTGATTCTTTTATTCATTGTTTTTTTATTCTTTGTTCTTTGATTCTTTGTTCTTTAATTTTTTGTTCTTTGTCCTTATATTCTTTCTAGTATGATTATTTAATTCTTTGTTCTTTGACTATGTGATTCTTTCTTCTTTCATTCTTTGTTTCCTTGTTCTTTGACACTTTGTTTTTTGATTCTTTGTTTGTTGATTTTTTGTTCTTTGACTATTTGTTCTTTTTGAGTTTGATCCTTTGTTCTTTGATTCTTCGATTACTTGTTCTTTGAATTTTTATTCTTTTTTCTTTGATTCTTTTATTCTTTGTTCTTGAATTCCTTGATTTTTTGTTCCTTGATTCTTTCATTTTTTTCCTTTCTTTTATTCTTTGATTCTTTGTTTTTTGATACTATTATGCTTTGATTCTTTGATTTGTTTTTCTTTGATTCCTTGTTCTTTGATTCTTTTATTCTTTCTTCCTTGATTCTTTAATTCTTTGTTCTTGAATTCTTTCTTCTGTGTTTCTTTGTTCTTTGATTCTTTGATTCTTTGTTCTCTGATTCTTTTATTATTTGTTCTTTGATTATTTTATTCTTTGATTCATTCCAGGCGTTATATTATCGTCTCAGTTCTGAGTTTTAAAATGTTTCGAATATTCTTCCAATGATCTAATTTCCCCGACACCGTCCTTCGGGAGCTTTTTTCCAAAGCCGCATGAAAATGAGAATTACAAAAACAGATATAACTATCTAACCATGATATATTTTTCTTGTGACCATTGTGAAGTAGGTTTTTTCCCCCCCTGTCGTGATTTGATCGACGGCCTGTCTATTCCTCCAGTCATTGCCATTCTCTACCACAGTCTCAGTAAAACAATCTGGCAAATTAGAGCATTTCAATTTCCTAAATCCAATTGTGAAGAGAAGCTGCCGAAGAGCGGTGTGATGTTGCTTTGCATCCGGGGAATTGATGATGGCGGGAAATCATTTCGCGCCTTTTATATTGAACTGGTTTTGCGCGATATTTGGCGGACCTGCGCGGTCAACTGAGCATTAGACAGAAAGAATGTGGAAGGTACACGGGTGGACGATGACCGGGTATTGAGTTTCAATGAAACGTCACAGAAGTCAAGAGATGGGAGGTAAAATAAAATAAACATATTATAACAACACTTGCTGATTGCCTCCAAGATTTTGCGCGGAAACGGATGATCCTTAAAAATTATAGAAGAAGAAGAAGAAGAAGAAGAAGAAGAAGAAGAAGAAGAAGAAGAAGAAGAAGAAGAAGAAGAAGAAGAAGAAGAAGAAGAAGAAGAAGGGATTATCACTTTTTTATTACCTTAATAGGAATGGAAAATTGGGCAGGTTAGATGAGATAGAGTTTGGGGAGAGAGATGCAGGGAGAGAAAGAGTATTTATAAATAAAGCACACGCAAACACACACACACACACACACACACACACACACACACACACACACATATATATATATATATATATATAAACATATATATATATATATATATATATATATATATATATATATATATATATATATAATCAGTTTCAAGTCAGAAAACTAGTGATTTCCGAAATCTCTGTTCTATTTTCTGAATTTTTCTTCGTCGTCTCGATGTTTGCTTTTCTTTTTGTTACCCCTTTTCCCTTTCTTCTATTTCTTAATACTCTCTCTCTCTTACTCTCTCTCACTCTCTCTCTCTCTCACTCTCTTTAGAAAGAGCCGTATAAGAAGCACAGGTGCACAGTATGGCACAAGGTTCCCAAACGACCCACTGCAGGATTTGAATTTAGAATTGTCTTTCTCCTAGACCAATCTATATGAAGTTTCAAAATATATATGGCTAGAAGGAGTTCGATAACAAACAGACATAGGCTACAACTTTACATGTATATATATTCTGTGGATGACTATCTATATGCTCCCGGAAATCCGTTTGAGCACTCTAGGCAAAGGGGGTTTTAAGAACAACGGCTCCTACTGCGATTAAACATTACTCTTCAAGCTTGAATTGAGTTTTCCGAGCCGCTGGTGTATTTCGTATAGAAAAAAAAACGTTAAAATTTCCTGCTTTCCTTTCTGCTGTGCGACGATGGTTTAGAGGTAAAATACCTGACTGGTGTCAAATCAATCGGGTGTCGATCCCGCCTTGAAGCGATCGGGGTCTAGCCACAGTGAGGAGCTGTGAAACAATCTGTATGTAGATGTCTATATATATATATATATATATATATATATTGGCTCCTGAAAAAATAAATTTTAGTTGAGCTCTCTGGTTTGAGGTGTGAATTTGTAAACAGTGACTATTTAAGTTAATATGGCACGACTCTTCGGCAGAATTGAGTCACTGTCAGTCACTGTGTGTTTATCTAAATCTAAAAATAAACACGCTAAAATTCACCTTCATCCCATACCGTGCGCTGACGGCTTAGAGGGAGAAGTTCCGACTGACGCAAATTCAGTCTGGTTTCGATCCTAGCTAGAGGCAACCGGACGTCTACCCACACTGATGAGCTGCGAAACAGTCTGTCTGTGGATGACAAATATATATATATATCATTATTCAGCTATATTTTTTTCTTGACTTTCTATACCCACGCGTAATCTTTCAGCTATATTGGATATTCTGTTATAAAATAATGATACCAGTTTTCATTCGATGAATTTTAACATTCTGAAAATAAAAACTATTTCTTGTCGATTGTGTTTCATTCATTTTGCGCCAGTAGAAAAAGGCTCATGAAAAAGGCATGAATCCATCTTCCTGTTAAACCAGCTAACTATATATATGCAACAACAACAACTACTCACCAGTAAGATCTAAATTACAGAGAAACAATATAATTTATGAATTCCCAAGTCCTTTAAGGGACTGCGTTCTTGATCAAACCACATTCATGAATAGTTATATTGGACATACCACTACATGCATATCAAGAAGACTCACATTACATCTCTTTGACCATAGCTCAATTAAGGTTAATTTAGACACACATGGAAACTTACCAAACTTCATCCGCGACATGCTCGTAGAAAATACAAATATGATATCTACATCTACATGTAAAGAAATGGCTAAAAATAATGGAAGCACTATTAATAAAAAAAGAAAAAACCAACACACAATAACATCAACTATGAACACGGTTACAATATGCTGACCGTGTTTGGAAAATAATAATAATAATAATAATAATAATAATAATAATAATAATAATAATAATAATAAAATCATTATCACCACTCTAGATCAGTGTTTCTCAATTTTTAAAGTAAGGGCACACCTAGGAGCAAAATAAAATATCACGGCAACCGTACCAAATTTTTTTAATGGATATACATTTAAATAAAGCCATAGATTTTTTTTAATGCACACTCATTTTTTTCCTGTTCAACTATTTGTGCAACTTATTTAGTGTGAAACCTGTGCCTGGTGTTTTTTTTTGTGGTTTCTTTAATGTTTGGTCAAATGTGCGATAAGCAGACTGTCATTTCTTTTTCAGTTGAGCGAAGTCTTTCTCGCTTCTTATTTTTTATTTTATTGAGAAGCCTAATTCACATAAATAAGAAGTAGAAAATTGCAGTAAAACTGCTAAGCCCTTTTTAGCTCATGTGGGATATTCCTTTTGTATTGAAATCCAAAATGTATCAATGGGTACCGCCGAGTGTTTTATTTTGAGCCCTTAAAAAACCAAAAATACTTTTAAAAAATTGAATACCAAAAGAAAGAATTTCAAATAGTATAATTGAAGAATAGGGAAAAGAATTATGTTGTAAAAAATGTAATACTTGCTCATTTATTCAAATGCTAACGCTTTACCATTGCTACTTTCATACACACATATATATGTGTGCTGTGACAGTATATCGCGGCACGCTGAAGAGGATCGCGCGGCACACTAGTTAAGAATCAGTGTTCCAGATACAAGGGTCATTCAATAAATAAGGTGAATTTTTCGGTATAAGGACTTCTAATACAGATAGAAGATTACTTTTTTTCCAACGTAGTCCCAGCACTGTCACACACTTTTCCCATCTGTGCACAAGCTTCCGTATTCCCTCAGCGTAAAAATCTTTGGACTGATGTCTAAGCCAGTCGCTTACAAGGGACCAAACAGGTGAAAGTCTGAAGGGGCAAGGTCTGGGCTGTAAGGGGGATGAGGGAGCAGTTCCCAGCCCAGCTCGTTGATGGTCTGCACCATTTGGGCTGCTGTGATATGCGTTGTTATGATGCAAGATGACTCCTTCTGACTGATGACACCTGCGTTTGTTCTTTATGTCTTTCAAAGTCCTTGCAATGTCATCCACTGTCACCCTCCTGTCAGACTGAATGAGGTCATTGACTGATTCGATCACCTCAGGAGACCTCACTTCTGTAGGCCTCCCAGGCCTGTCTTCATCCTCAACACTGCTCCGTCCTTCTTTAAACAATTTAGCCCACTTGTAGACATTTTTTGGCTGAAACATGTGGCACCATATACAGTTGACATTCTCCGATGAATTTCAACTGGTTTGTACCCTTCAGCAACCAAAAACTTGATAACTGACCGGTGTTCAATCCTGGAGCATGCTTCTTGGTCGGCCATCTTTGTTAATCGCCAAAACTCTCAAAGTTTTTTTTAATCTACAAAAGAAATTAAATCCATGTGAAAAAGAAGTAAAACAAACAAAAAAGTAAGCTTCTATCTGTATTAGAAGTCCTTATACCAAAAAATTCAACTTATTTATTGAATGACCCTCGTACATATAGAAAAATCTACACATTCAATTAAAAAAAATAGTATATAATGGCTAATAGAATAGCCGTAAGCGCTCGAATATAAAGAACATTCGGACAGTTTTTACACATTTTATGTCCAGAGAAATCACGTATACCAACATAAATAAAATTGAATAAAATGGTTAATCGCTGTACCTTATCTGTCGTATTTAATGAATCTTGTATTAAAGAGGAATTGCTGCCCAAATACACACACACACACACACACACACACACACACACACACACACACACACACGCACACACACACACACACATATATATATATATATATATATATCCAAGTATAGGATTGGTGTATACGGAATAAATCCCAATAACCAAAAATATTGTTTTTAAAAGAGTGCTCAATATAGAGTAGAGCAAATATAATTTATTCGAAAATTGTAACATAAATATGTTATAAAATCACTAAAACATAACCATTTTGTTTCAACACTTCTTAAGACACCAGAAGTGTTGAATCAAAATGGCTATTTTTGTAGTGATTTTATAACATATTTATGTTACAATTTTCGAATAAATTATATATATATATATATATATATATATATATATATATATATATATATATATATATATATATATATATGTAATTTATACTAAACTATATATATATATATATAATTTATTCTAAACGTCTGACAATTGTTTAATTACCGTTAAACATTTAGTAAAGTGCGTGTTTGGTACGTTTTAATAAAATCCACAAAAACGAAATATTTGCTTCTCTATCTCTCTCTCTCGCTCTCCCTCTCTTTCTCTCTCTCTCTCTCTCTCTCTCTCTCTCTCTCTATATATATATATATATATATATATATATATATATAGATAGATAGATAGATAGATAGATGAAACCAAACCTTAATAAAATGAATTATGAATAATCCACAAACATTTTAAAATGTGTACAATAGACAGTCTTTATATGTCAATGTTCGTACTAATAGTTCCTTTCTTTATTTTAACAACAAATCAAGTTACCTTCCCTTAAATGGTGCCTATTAGCCATGTCATGACACAGCCTTCCTGACTCCACATATAAGAAAGTTAATTTTCAGTTGATCACAATTTTTGCCTTTCCCAACCATGAACAATACAATAGTCACCCTATAATTAACAATAACCTGATGATGACATTATGCTATAGTATTATTATTATGTCGATAGTACTCGGAGAATAAATACAATATGAACCAGCACGGCGTTTTTCCCACGTCTTTCAATAACCACACAAAAAAGCTTATCCGTGAATATGAAAGGATCTTGTGGAGAATAAGTAGACAGAACATGTTTAAATTATTTAACGAAACCTGCCTTGATATATATATATATATATATATATATATATATATATATATATATATATATATATATATATATATATATGTACAGAGAGGGCGGGAGAGAGAGAGGCATATTTTCTTTATTAAGACTTTAGACTGCTACACATGAAATTCACTGTTAAAGTACAGGATTTATTTTAAGCTTTTCACCCCAAGCAAAGCTGGAAGCCACTAGCACGCAAGGGGTTACAGAAGATTTGGAGCGAGAGCAGATAGGAGTGTTAGAGGAAAGGATGTGGAGAAGGATAGTGGATAGATCAAGGCAAGGGGTTACAAAAGATTTGGAGCGAGAGCAGATAGGAGTGAAAGAGGAAAGGATGTGGAGATGGTTAGTGGATAGATCAAGGCAACTGGAGATGTGGATTGACGTTACATTTGAATAGTTGGAGATTATAGTCGTCACGGAAACAGGAATAATGAAGGGAGTTCCACAGGCGAGAGGTGCGATATATGAAGCTATTGGAGTAGACGAAACGTCTACATTTAACAGTGTCAACAGTGAAAGGGTGGGAGCGGGATGCCAGCCTCGTAGGACGCTTGAATTCATGAAGCCTGGGAACCAGCGAAAGCAGCTCATCGGAGAAATTACCGTGAAAGTACTTGTAAAAAAGACAGGGCGAGGCGACGGCGCGTCTGTGAGAGAGCGACTGCAGACGAGATGACAGATCAGGGCCAATTACGTTGCATACCCGTTTCTGGATCTTATCAAGAACCCCGAGGCAAACAGTAGGGGATCCGGACGATATATGACAGCAATACCCCATGCAACGGCGAATAGTTGATTTGTATATTTGAAGGATCGATTCCGGGGAGAAAAAATTCCTGGCCCGGCAGAGGGAGCCAACTTTCCTTGCGGTGGATGAAGCAATTGACTCAATGTATTTGCTCCATCTCTCAGGTCAGCAGACAGCGTGAGACCGAGCAGCCGCAGAGAGGAGCTCTCGAGAAGTTGGGCTTCAGACATTCTAATAATATCAGTTGGGCTTCAGACATTCTATTAATCACCACAGGGATCTTTCCCTGCATCCCGCAGGGAAAGATCCCTGTGGTGATTAATAGAGAGCAGTTTTGTTTTAGAGGCGTTAAAGTTAACCAACCAATTCCTGCCCCAGTTCACAACCGATTGGAGGTCCTTTTCGAGACGAACTGCCAGGTTAAATTTGTCAGCGACACTAGATTTGTTTTTGAGGCAGGAGTAAATTGTGGTGTCATCCACGTAGATGCCAAAAGCATGAGTATACATCCAGTTTATATTTCTCACACTCATTGTTGAATTTATCAGCATATTGGACAAATATTATTGTCATTAGTCATGTCCATGCACTACCAATGTGTATAAAACAGTGAATTTTCGAACGATTTTTCATAATATCGACACTGTTTCGTTAAATGACACTTTTCTGAAGTATGATCCTTGGTATTTTTCTCTGTAAATGGCCCCGTACAGAAGGCACGAGGCCATTTTCGTAATTCCTCCTGAATTACGATAGGAATGTAATGTTTTCATTTGGGACGTAATGAAATTCACTAATTGCGTTAGCGACTGAGTCCGCCAATAATGAAATTGATGCATTTTCTGTTCCTTTCTTTCCAAGGATTGCTTTTATCTGTTCCTGATATTCAATCCACTCCCGTTGCATTTGTTATAATAGCTGCTGTATAAATATCTCCAATTCTTCCATGGTGCATTATTTTCGTACAAGATGTCTTTAACTAGGAAGAAAAAAAATTGTTTTTCCTAATAGCAGTATATCATACTGCCTTGAAGTTTATCGACTTCCGCATCGCGCTATGAATTTTTGCTGTAGTAATAGAATGTCCCACACTGCCTATCGCCTATGTGGACTGACTATATCAGCAGCTATATATAGTGAGCACAGGATATGCCTGGGGACTTGTTTCGGCTGTGCTGATCGAACTCTCTGCTTTCGGACAGAGAGGAAACCAGACGAGGCTATGCCGAAGGGCAGAGACTTGTCTGGGATGGTAGACAGCTACCCGACCCCGTATATACAGGGTCTACGGGGAATTTTTGCCCGAGACTACGGGCTCGGTTTTGCCCCGCATTAAAAAACGGCTTTGTGCCTCATTCTGCCTCGCGGGGAGGTAAGGTAAATAACCTTGCTTCGGCAGTTAGTTGGAGATTCGACTCCTGTTGTGCTGATCGAACTCGCTGCCTTCGGGCAGAGAGGAACCCAAGCGAAGCTATGCCGAAGGGCAGAGTCTCGTCTGGGGTGGTAGACAGCTACCCGACCCCGTGTATACTGGGTCTACGGGAATTTTTGCCCGAGTCTACGGGCTTGGTTTTGTCCCGCATTTAAAAAGGCCTTGTGCCATATCCTGCCTCGCGGGGAGGTAAGGTAAATACCCTTGCTTCGGGAATTACTAGCCTGCCACCCGATTCCTTGTCTTTCAATAGTGTATTCTCTTTTACAATAAACCTCTCTTTCCTTCATCTACGCGTGTGTTGCTGTTCCTTCACTCGAGTACTACCTTTGTCTGTTTGTAACCTCTTTAAGGATACAACAGAATTCGTATCCTCGTCAACACTGATATATGTCTTCATTACATTGAATGACGATAACACAATCAAGAAGTAGTATTAAATCCTACCTAATTCCATATGTAGTCTTTGTGGAAAACTGGGATGATAAAAATAATTCCCCCATGTTCAGGATATGAACATATATATATATATATATATACACAACTAAACAAAAATAGGGGCATCCCCACAGTTAACTGTGCGAAAGAAAATACTGCGGGATTAATAAAATGATTTCTATGCGCCCATTCTACAAACACTCAGATTCGCACTAGACACGAAAAACTCACCCTCGAAACGAGAGACATTCCACAGTTGCCAGAGAACGGCAATCTCTGTCACCAAATTGTGGGGACGGGATGGGAATAAACAAGAAGATAAAAATGGAGGCAAAAATAAAGGAGCCGATGATCATCCCTTTTCTTTTTATGTACCATGTCCTTTCAGGATGTAGGCAATCATGGCTCTCCACCTCCTTCTATCCTTTGCAGTTCTCAACAAGTTCCTTCCCTCTGCTATCTCCTCCAGACCATGTTCTGTCATCCACTTGCTTAAGTCAGCCAGGTATGTCACGCGTTGTTTTTCCATGTCTCTCTTTCCCTTTATTCGACCCGTGAGTATCAGATTCTCCAGGCCCTCCTTCCTCATTATGTTCCCCAGAAACTTCAGCTGCCTCTTCCTGATATTAAGTAGAAGTCTCCTCCTTGTTCACAACCACCTTAAGACCTCATCGTCGCCTTGAGTCTGTTGTACATTTTAGAGGTTATCGTCCAACATTCGCCGCCGTCACATAACAGCTCAGCTTTCTTTTCTTTGTTACCAAAGAAATCCTCCTGCCTCGCAGTACTCTGCCCAGCTTTTGGAATCTATCCTTGGCCATCCCAATGTGCCTACTGATCTCAGTGTCACAATTACCATAAAGAAGGACAGATGTCACGTAACACCCCAGTATTGTTTTCCTTGTAACCAAAGAAATCCTCCTGCCTCGCAGTACTCTGCCCAGGTTTGGAATGCATCCTTGGCCATCCCAATATGCCTACGGATCTCAGTGTTGCAGTATACCGTAAAGAAGGACAGATGTCACGTAACACCCCAGTATTGTTTTCCTTGTAACCAAAGAAATCCTCCTGCCTCGCAGTGCTCTGCCCAGCTTTTGGAATGCATCCTTGGCCATCCCAATATGTCTGCAGATCTCAGTGTTGCACTTACCGTAAAGAAGGGCAGATGTCACGTAACAGTTCAGTATTCTTTTCTTTGTTACCAAAGAAATCCTCCTGTCTCGCAATACTCTGCCCAGCTTTTGGAATGCATCCTTGGCCATCCCAATACATCTTTGGATCTCAGTGTCGCACTTACCGTCCTCTGTCAAGATATTTAAACTTCCGCGTCTGCTTGATTCTAGTTTTCAAATCGCATTTCGGGCTCATCCTCTTGCTGACGACCATACACTCTGTCTTCTTGTAGTTTATGCTTAGTCCTTTCTTCTCAAAGTTAAATTCAGCGGCTTGAACCAAAAGAAAAACGACTTACGCAAACCTAAGTTACGGTCAATTACCCCAGCACAAAGTTTGAAAAGAAAAGAAAAGAAAAACAAACAAATCGCCGTCTAGAAGAAGTCAGGCTTACCACTCCATAGTGGATTGATTCTTCGCAGGGTCAAAATACACAAATTCGGAACGATACCCAACAGTAACGAAAACAAAATTCAATATACAAATTAACAAGATTTAATTATAACTAGACAATATATGAAAGCATTTAGGCAAGAGAATGCGTAGAAAGATGTATGCTATACATTTATGTGTGGATAAATGCAGCCGTTACCGTGGAATAATGAATATCGGCTCGGATTGAGAAATCAGAGAGCCGAGTTCGAATTCTAGTCGAATCCATTACATTCACTTACGTGCTAATACCTTTGGGAAAGTTATGAATCTTCTTCTCCTCCCAGCTATGTGTAATTAGCAGATCGGGTTCTATAGCCTTAGATGGCAACTGTTCTACCGCAGAAAGAAATGGCAACCTACTGCAGGAAAAAAATCTACCTCATCAGTCGAAAGATACATGATTGCCTAAGCGTGTATCACGCACATAACTGACTGACTGATTTTATGAGGGCAAAAGTTGAAACAAACACTTAGCTTCAGTTTTTCTTCTGAAATAAAATAAGGTTTTCTCTTTCCCTTTTCTCTCTCTTTCTCTTATGTTTCTGTTTGTCTTTTTTACTTTCAAATCAGTTTGTTCACTCAGGTAGCGGTGTCTTTGATCTATTCTTCATAGTCCAATGTCGCCGTCGTTAGGTTCATTCGGCTATGAAAATTTGGCGCCCTATGATTTGGATATTTAACTGTGCAGAATTGATAGCTGGGATCCTTCGTCCAATAGTGTATCTCCCATATGCCTTTCTTAGGTGACTGTTACATTTCGCCATTCACCTATGCTTTTAATATAAGCAGCATAGTGTTGAGTTGAATTGGAGTTCGTCTGTTATCGTGTGATTTCTCTTGCTTGACTGTAACAAGAAGATGGATTGTTTGCACAAGATTCGTTCCGCCTGATTCTGTGGTTCAAGTTTATGTGAGCTGGAGACTGCATTCCTTCTCTTGAGTACGGAGAATCAATTCACATGAGAATTTAATAGATGATCAGTCTCCTTCGAGCTTCATTACTCTAATTTTTGTTTACCCACTGCTGGGCACATGGCCCAGCGGATAAAAACTTTGGTCGTATCCAGTTACTTGATCCAAATAATTGTGAATTGAAGACTTGAGTACTGGAGTGGTAAACAAAAAATTGGAGAGTTCCGTTAAAGGGAGACAACTGAGACATCCGGAAGACGCATTGCACGTGGAACTAGAACAATCTACGCCGGTGGACGAAATAAAGGGCTCAGTTCGAAATTTCAATCACCTTAAGAAAGCCGTGGCGTACAACTGCCAAAACGTCGTGAATATGACAATAAAGATGAGGACAACAGTTCGAACAATGTAAATAATGTAAATAATTACATCTCAGAAATATAGACATATATTGAAGGATCGGTACGGACACAATATTCCGAAAATATAGAGACAATTAGAAAAGGCTATACAGATGAGGTCAACAGTCCGAACAATGTAAATAGTGTAAATAATTACAATACCTCATCTCAGAAATATAGACAGATATTGAAGGATCGGTACGGACCCGATATACCGAAAATATGGAGACAATTAGAAAAGGCAATAAAGATGAGGATAACAGTCCGAACAATGTAAATAGTGTAAATAATTACAATACCTCATCTCAGAAATATAGACAGATATTGAAGGATCGGTACGGACCCGATATACCGAAAATATGGAGACAATTAGAAAAGGCAATAAAGATGAGGACAACAGTCCGATCAATGTAAATAGTGTAAATAATTACAATACCTCATCTCAGAAATATAGACAGATATTGAAGGATCGGTACGGACCCGATATACCGAAAATATGGAGACAATTAAAAAAGGCAATAAAGATTAGGATAACAGTCCGAACAATGTAAATAGTGTAAATAATTACAATACCTCATCTCAGAAATATAGACATATATTGAAGGATCGGTACGGACTCAATATTCCGAAAATATAGAGACAATTAGAAAAGGCTATACAGATGAGGTCAACAGTCCGAACAATGTAAATAGTGTAAATAATTACAATACCTCATCTCAGAAATATAGACAGATATTGAAGGATCGGTACGGACCCGATATACCGAAAATATGGAGACAATTAGAAAAGGCAATAAAGATGAGGATAACAGTCCGAACAATGTAAATAGTGTAAATAATTACCATACCTCATCTCAGAAATATAGACAGATATTAAAGGATCGGTACGGACCCGATATACCGAAAATATGGAGACAATTAGAAAAGGCAATAAAGATGAGGACAACAGTCCGATCAATGTAAATAGTGTAAATAATTACAATACCTCATCTCAGAAATATAGACAGATATTGAAGGATCGGTACGGACCCGATATACCGAAAATATGGAGACAATTAAAAAAGGCAATACAGATTAGGATAACAGTCCGAACAATGTAAATAGTGTAAATAATTACAATACCTCATCTCAGAAATATAGACAGATATTGAAGGATCGGTACGGACCCGATATACCGAAAATATGGAGACAATTAGAAAAGGCTATACAGATGAGGACAACAGTCCGAACAATGTAAATAGTGTAAATAATTACAATACCTCATCTCAGAAATATAGACAGATATTGAAGGATCGGTACGGACCCGATATACCGAAAATAAGGAGACAATTAGAAAAGGCTATACAGATGAGGACAACAGTCCGAACAATGAAAATAGTGTAAACAATTACAATACCTCATCTTAGAAATATAGACAGATATTGAAGGATCGGTACGGATCTGATATATCGAAAATATGGAGACAATTAGAAAAGGCATTAAAGATGAGGTCAACAGTCCGAACAATGAAAATAGTGTAAATAATTACAATATCTCATCTTAGAATTATAGACAGAAACCGTAACTCTGTTCCTTCAAGTCTCTTCATCATCGTCCAGAATTCATCCAAATTGGCGGATTGATAGTGCGTAACATTTTGGTACTCTTTTCTTTGTTTCTAACGAAATTTTTCTTAATACTTTGCTTAGCGTTTAGAAGGCAACTTTCGCTATCCCAGTGCTCCTTCAAATTTCAGTTTCGAACTTTCTGTTAAAAACTTTCTAAGATATTTAAATTGTTTACTTATTTGATTTTGGTATTTCCAATTTGTAATTTGCATGTTTGGCTCTTCCTTTTGCTCATAACCATGCATTCTGTCTACTTGCAATTGATGTTTAGTCCTTTCTTCTCGCCCTCTTTGTAGAGGTTCTTATAGTTTCCTTTATGTGTCTGCTATCAAGACAGTGTCATCTGCATATCTTATGTTGTTAAGATTGTGACCGCCATTAATGAATCCTGGTAAAACTTTTCAATCTCTCAGAATGACTTCGCTGTATAGATTGAATAAGTTCGGATTAGTATTTTATTGAATCGCCATTCTGAGAAGACACGGGAAAATGGAATGAATGGATAAGGGAAGGTAAAGAAAATATTTGAAAATTATCTTTCTCTAAGAGAGTCAGAGAAGCGAATTTGGATTCGTTCATGTGGATGAATGACCCAGTTTCTATGCCTTAGACCCATCAGCATCGTCATGTCTAGCAGTAATCAGATTTGGCGAAATCTACCGGACAAGGTGGTCAGGATTAGCGACGAAGAAGCGACGTGTTGCTTATTGCTTAACAAAATCGAGAAATATGTTTAATTAAATCTAGCCAGGGCAGACTCTCCGCATCACCGATATGTAACCACTTTCTTTTCACGTGCGCTCAAAACGAAACGTTACTTTTATTGCGGTCGATTTTGATTCGTTCATGCAACGATGGGCAGAGCTTCAGGCCGAAGCCATGTCTTCATAAACGCCCACCGGTCACATATATGGCAAAAGGAAGAAAGAGATTCTCGTCGCAAAATCTGTACGACTGGTCATTCGAAATTCGATTTACAATGAAGCAAATTTAGAGATGGGGGTGGGTTAAATAGAATGTTTGTTGATTGTAATTCATCGCTTTTGTCCTCAGGGATTGGGTTTAAGTGGACCGGAGGAGAGAGCAAGAAAACGCAGCAATCAACGAGACGAAAAGAATGAATACCAATTCGCAATTTACAACGACAACAGCGGGTAACTTTCTCATTATTTCGCGATGTAGACGTTTTATTGAGACGAAGACGATCCAGTGAAAAATGAAACGTTTTCTCGATCAATTTCTCTCTCGGTCTCTCTCTCTCTCTCTCAGTCTCTCTCTCACACACTCTCTCACTCTCTCCTTCTCTCTCTCTCCTTCTCTCTCTCTCACTCTCTCTCGCTCTCTCTCTCTCTCTCTCTCTCTATATATATATATATATATATATATATATATACAGGTAAATATACATGGGTAAGTAATCCAAGTGAATCCTAATAATGTGAAATATTAAAACTGATCCACAAAAGAGAGCTCAATATATTTATTATCGAGCATAGAAATGAATTACATAAAAATGAAACTCAATTGTACCCCATTTATATGGCCATTTCGCTCCCAGGGAGAAATTCCCTGGAGCTTGTCAATACTAAAACGTTTGATAAAATAAATATGTTTTTATTTTTTTTTTTTATAAAACATTTTAGTATTGACAAGTTCCAGGAGAGAAATGGCCATATAAATGGGGTACAATTGAGTTTCATTTTTGGGTAATTCATATATATATACATATATATATATGTATGGTGGGAGAGTAAATATTTATAAACCCCTTAACATCTTTATATAAAAACATACTCGTAATACACATAAACAGCAAGACATGGAAACAACAAAACGAGTATTATTTATTATCTGGTCGTTATGTGGTGTTTGGAAAACGAGCGAGGGTAATACTGCGTAAAATTGTAAGTTTGGGGTTAAATGTAGATCGCATATTGATCGAAATCCAACAAAAGGATAAGATAAAGGATAAGCAAAGTGTATACAGTCATTCTCGTATGTTTTTTTTTTATAGATATGTGTGATGAGTTTCCAGAGTTGGAAAAACACAAGAAGTGTCTAGGGTTTTCTTACCCCGATTTTTTTTGTTGAGTGTTAAGAGATAAATATTACTATTGTGACCTGAAAAGGAAAAGGAAACAACATTTTCGTTGACGCACGTAATAACGACCTGTTCGTGTGAACTGCTTGTTCGTTACTGAGAATATCACGTATTTGTGTGTGTGGAGGAGATTGGTTTAGAATGAGTGAATTAATGATAATTATAACTGTAATAATTATCTTACTATAATTATTTTTGACACAATAATGATATATATATATATATATATATATATATATATATATATATATATATTTTATATATAAATATATATGTGTGTGTGTGTGTGTATGAGTGTGTGTGTGTGTGTGTGTTTGTCCTTATGCATAAAAGAATATCAATTTGAGCGTGGATATATCCATATATACTTGTTTTTTTTATTGACAAATTCTTTCTACGGCTTGCTAACCCTTTGCATTTTATTTAAAGCCAGAGCGTATTTTTTTAAATTGTAAGAATTTTGGGGGGTTTTGATACAAGTCTTACTAATTAACCCACAGCTGGAAGAAGAAAAAGTGGATTCATACCATTCCCAGGGGGTTTTACACGTAAGTGAATATAACGAACCCAACTGGAATTGGAACTCGTCTCTCTGATTAACAATTCCGAACCACTGTACATTACAACACCCACACATCCGAGCTTACAGCACCTGGCATTCCCAAGCGGTCACCCATCTAGGTACGGACCAAGCTCGACTCTTGCTTAACTTCGGTGATCGTACGGAAACTGGCGTTTTAACGTGATAACGTGATAACGTGATAACCCGATAAAAAAGCTTAAGAAAAAAAAAGATGATTTTTGGCCATTTGGTGGGTCAAGCCGTTTATTTATCCCTACCATCTACCTATGTATTGTTAATTATTAAAGAACAAAACGATGTAAGCAATTATAGCGCTCCACAGATTCCCTTTTCTGTATTATCTGTAAATTGCTGTCACTTCCGTGAAAAAGATAGTGCAGTGGCTTTCTGTTGCTAGATCCACGGTATGGAATTCAGAGAACTCCTTTTGTTAGAATGGTTGCTACCTAAGTCTAAAGATCCAACTCTACCTTTCTGTTTCACCCATAGCCGGAGGGAGAGGAAATAGATTCCCGCCTCTCCCAAGCATATTTATGCGAAATTAAACGAAGGAGGCTCGGCTGAAAATTGAACTTGGGTAACCGATTCCACTTTCCATGCCAATAAACTTTGCACTGTTGGCTACTTTCACACATCAACGCTTGTTGGGTTTATATATTGATTGATTTGAGCTCCTCTTCGACTCTTCGATGTTTCGACGGGGTGATGATGACCATATGTCAGTTCCTACCCGCAGATTAAAGACATAACACTTTCCTCAGTACTTGAACCGTTCCAGGCAGCGCTGTCACCTGCGCATTCCCAGTGGTGTCAAGTATCTCCAAGGCGTCTTGTTAGGCAGAAAGTTTCCTGGAAATAGTCCCGAGTGCGTCGACCACTTGAAGGGACCGCTTGGTATATTTCTCGAATTTGCCCTGACAGGTCTTCGTACTTTCGCCTGGTCCGCGTTCATTATGTTCTCATCTAAAGCTACCACAACATCTATCAGGATCCA
Organism: Acanthosepion esculentum; assembly: GCA_964036315.1. Lineage (NCBI taxonomy): Eukaryota > Metazoa > Mollusca > Cephalopoda > Sepiida > Sepiidae > Acanthosepion > Acanthosepion esculentum. Next base: position 45,879,906 of record OZ038489.1, on the reverse strand, counting down.
TTGATGACTGCTCTTGTTCACATCCGCGATTTCAGGGCGATTGCTCTCCAATTATTAATTTGGTTATAAAAAAAATCTTTTTGATCTGCATTTATCTTATAATGAAATGCTGGGTCATAACCAATGATCAAGCGCAAGCAAAAGATGTGAGTTTCTACTATTTCCATTTAATTTAACAAAAGACGACTTTTACGAAAAAAAAAAAAAAATTAAATAGACAAAGCTCTTCGCATGATATGGGCTATACATCTTAGAACAATTTGCTTTTCTGGAGGGATTTTTAAAATTTGTTATTGAGTTCCTTTCCTTATCAGACCCAAAGCTCCAACTACAACAGGAACAGTTTTATTTTTTAAGTGTCACATTTATTTTATATTTACATCTCCAAGTCAATGTATTTGTTTATTTTTTCGAAAGCCTTAACAGATATGTTTTCATCACTATATTTGTTGTTGTTGTTCTTGTTGTTCTTCTTCTTCTTCTTCTTTTTTCTTCTTCTTGTTTTTCTTCTTCTTCTTCTTCTTCTTCTTCTTCTTCTTCTTCTTCTTCTTCTTCTTCTTCTTTAAGTGCTACATTTTATTTCTATTTCCATCTCCATTTGCATTTGCTTAGTTTTTCAAATACCTCCACAATGATGTTTTTATCACGTGGTACGCTCATATGTCAATCAATGTGCATTTTTCTCTGTCTTTGATAATAATGTCTGAGTGATTTGCTTCCATTATTATTATTATTATTATTATTATTGACGACTATATAATTTTGAGGTAAGTGAACTGAAACTTAATCTTCGGTCATTGTTTTTATACTGCAAATTTTATATATATGTACCGTTCGGTTACTATTAATAAAATTAATAACATAACTAAAATCTATACGACTAATAAATTTACATTTTGTTATATATATATATATATATATATATATATATATATATATATGTGTGTGTGTGTGTGTGTGTTTGTATTTGGATTCATGTAAATGTTTTCTTTATAAGTCATTTTTTGCAATTATACATATATATAATTTTCCCTGCTGTACTGTCATTACAGAACGATATTGATTTTCCAAGCGTAGCTTAGATATGGCACGAGGTCGAAAGTATGTGGCACCCAGTGAAGATCAAACTCACTACAGAGTCGTAATTGTTCTAGCTAGATGAGCTTGCTAACCATTATACCGCATCGAGGAGCCCATTACAGTACCATATAAATATCCATATCTAAATTATACAACGGTCAGTTTTCACTCCGCACCTCACGATTGCACCGTGAATTAAATTCAGAATTGTGCTACCAGTGAGGAAGAAAATGTATAATTATCATTAATATATATTTATATATACACACACATATATATATGTGTGTGTATATATATGTATATATTTGTATATATATACACATATATATATATGCATATATATATATATGTATATATATACATATTGTTGTGGGGCACACCACTTTTACACAAGATGGACTCGTCAAAAGTATACTTATACTGACAGAAAGAATACCTGCAGGTTGAGATACGTTGAGTCAGGGTGAGAGATACGGAGGCAGTACACAGGGTGTTCACAGAGAGTTATACGAGAGACCAGAGAGAGAGAGAGAAAGAGAGAGAGAGAAAGAGAGAGAGAGAGAGAGATAATTATGGCTTCAATTACAGAGACTTGTACTTTCTACTAACCCGCATTCCTGGACTACTAATATTCACTTCAAGTCTGTATTCTTACGTTTAATACACTTATTTTTCTATCTCAATTACTGGCGTTGTTTATTTATTTGTGCAGGATTTCATTCCCGGAATCCACAACACACACACACACACACACACACACACACACACACACACACACACACATATATATATATATATATATATATATATATGTATGTATCACATTTTATGAAATGGACAAAGTCCGACAATTATTTTTTAAGACATTTTGTTATGTTTATAAGTTCTTTTTAAAGATACAAATATTTAAGTAAATGCTCTGTTTATTATAAACAGTATTAACCGAATGTCCGAGAAATCTTCATGGAAAATATACGTCCCCCGACAGGAATCGAACCTGTATCCTATACGGAACCGTCATATAGCCTGACGTGCCTTAACCGATTGGAGAATTGTGATTAAAAACAGTAAAATCGATCTTGCTAACCGAAAGCTCCTCTCTGGCCCCAATATATATATATATATATATATATATATATATATATATATATATATATATATATATATATATATATATATATATGTGTATGTGTGTGTGTGTGTGTGTGTGTGTGTGTGTGTGTGTGAAATTTCTAAGGAATTAATGGTTTTCATTTTTAATACAATATTATTTCTTACTACTCTAAATGTTATTCTAGTGGATACCTATATTTGAGCAGACGCCCTCTTTTGGGTGTGAATTACGTCTAGACTTAATAATGAGAACCCTGTCGGAGAGCAGACTTTCTTCATTAAGTCTCTCGAATGGTAGGCCAGTAGACACAATTTATTGGTTAAAAAACAGGGCGTCTGCTCAAATATGGATATCCATTAGAATAGCGTTTACAGTATTATACAGGGAGCGATAGGTAAATTTTATATTTTAAATTTCTCGCATGCGCGTTGTTTGTTTTTATTTTTATTTTAGTAGGTCAGTTGCTCACCGTCTGTGAGAAAAAGAGCACATTCACTCAGCCAGAAATTTAGAAACGGCCTAATGTACTGCTTGGCATTCGCACCGGAAGCACCAGTACGAACATTTCAATGTGAGTGTCAATCTGAGGACAGTGCAGCGGATTAGGAAAGAGTTGGATGATATATCCAGTCGACATCATGGTGTTTGGAGTGATCACTGGGGATGGCGGCGTTATGCCTTCATTCATCTCTCCACAGGGCCCCAGACTCAACACGGAGGTCTACATCAAATACCTTGAGGAAGTAGTGCTGCCCCTCTGTATGGCAACAGGACTCTGAACCACCCCAAACAAACAGGAGAACCCAGTCATCGCTGTCAAACAATTTCCGCAACCACATCACTCCTGGTCACCTAACCCCACTCTTGATTATTGTTATGTATGGGGCGCAGTTAAGAGAAAGACCAACAAAACTCTTTGTAACACCAAAGATGAACTGAAGGCAAAGATTATGGCAGCATTCACCAACTTAAACAAGAAGACCGTCTAAAAGAGTTGCAGGAGATTCCGAAGTCGTTTGGAGGCCGTGGTTGACGCCAATGGCGATATTACTAAATAAATTTACTCTTTAGTATTTCAAGATATTTTGTGTAATTTTGGTAAATATATCTGTTAAAATGACATGTCAGTGTTATTTTCATTTTTACGTAATTTAGACAACAATTTATCCATCGCATTCTCTGTGTGTGTGCGTGTGTGTGTGTGTGTGTGTGTGTGTGTGTGTGTGTGTGCGTGTGTGTGGTGTATATATATATCTATACACAAGACTAATCAGAAACAGAACAACTGAAATTCTAAAGTCAGCGTTCCCTTTTTTAGGGATTCGGTCTGATTAGTCTTGTCTATCGTCTTTTCATGTTGACTTAAATATCGTCTAATCCTAAGTATGTTTCTAATAAACATGTCCTGAAGATGGTCTACTAGACCGAAACCTCTGACATCGACAGTAAAACAACATTAAAAAAGTAAACTTGCATATTCGGATTTCGGATTCGGATTATATATATATATATATATATATATATATATATATATATATATATAATCACCGTTACCACTGCTGAGACGCATTACTCGACACCCAAATATTCTCACATTCAGGGATTAGTCTCCGTAAAGGCTAAAATCTATACTTTCCCGAGTATCATTTGGAAATAAAGTTTTTCTGTCTAGTAACGTTTTCGTTGATACAGTCATTACTCTATATTAAAAAAAGACATGCAATAAACGTGGACAACAGTTTTCGTCAAAGATACAATTAAGGTCAACATTTGAAAATGTCTAAATATCTTTTAATTTGACGTTTCATTTACCGTTTAACAGATTTATTTTTATCGTTTCTAATGATTTCACATTCTATTAATTGTACTTTTGTGGGGAAACAAGACAAGTTGTGTGATCTTCTTCGGTAAATTTACCGTAGGGGATTCTGAAATTATTTAAACTCCTCGACGTCCCAAAGCAGAAAAATACAAAATGTATTACGAAAAAAATGGCTCATCAAAAACATTGGCGTGTCGTCGAGAAAATTAAATAAAAGATTACATGAACATAAAACGAATCTTTTACAAAAAATATATTCAAAGTATTCAGTCGTTCACAGTAATACGCCCGACCATAATGTCAACTTAAAAAATGCGAGCTTGATTAAAAGAGAAATAAATTTAGTAATTTAATATGTATTGAAAGGATACTAATTTCCAAATTCTCTACGGTAAATATACTGAGGCAATTTAAATTTTGCTTCCTGTCTCCGTTTTTCTCTGTTTTCTTCGTATTTTTTTCCTTTATAAGAAAGAATTCAATTACTTTTTATGTTTTTCTGCTACTTATATCTACTTATATCTGTAAAACACAAGTTCTATCTATCTATCTATCTTTTTATACGAATATTCATCCAGTACAAGGCACAAGAGCCACTCAAGGTACAGGGTTACTGTGTGGTGTTGTATGAGCTTAAGGAGAGACAAGAAGTGATGTTTATGGGGCTATACTGGACAGATGACGGTTAAGAGGTCAAGTTTGTAGCCATTGGGGAAAACATCCTGTAGGGAGTCTGTTCCACAAAGCAACAGTTTTTGGGAAGAAGCTGTTCGAATGGAACATATTTCGTGGCATGGCGGGTTCCAGTATATATATATATATATATATATATATATATATATATATATATATATATATATATATATATATATATTATAAAAGGCACAAACACTAAAATTTCATGAGGTTACATTTATTTCATGAGAGTCGTAAAAACAGCCCAATTCATCAGACCTTCAAGTCCCCAAAAAATAAATAAATGCTTTTTGGATTTGAAGCCCTGATGAATTGGGTCCGTTTTTACGACCCTAATGAATTAAATTATTACCTCATGAAGGTTTAGTGTTTGTGCCTTTTATAATAATAATTATTGCTCTGTTTCTGACATAGAGCTCTCCCTGGATTTATATCTTTTTGGAAATATCCATACTTATCACTAATATTATCATTTTATATATATATATATATATATATATATATATATATATATATATATATATATATATATATATATATATATTGAACAAAAAAAATTATTAAAAAATTAAAATCTTCAGACTGGGTTGTATATTAATATTATTTCGTTTTTGTTATATCAGTTAGATTTCTCGACTAGTTTCGGTCAACATGACCATCATCAGGAGAAAAAAATTCTGCTTGCTGGAAGCAGTGAACTACAGAAATGAATGTCTTGATGGAGAAAATGAACTTTTGTCTGTAGTTTTCATTTGTTTTTTTATTTTTTTTAAGATGAATTTTGGTCAGACCTTGTGTTGGTCAAACAGTCTCTTAAGTTGTTATTTAAGATAAGAGGTGGATGGATTCATGCTGCTCTGAATTCCCTTGATCATTTTGACAGTTAATTGTTCCTGGAAAGGGGATGTGACTCTGTTAAGTGTGTGTGTGTTATTTGGTTCTTAGGGAGTGAGTGAGTATGATGTGTGTGAGCGTGTATATTCGTGTGGATGTGTGTATAAGTGTGAGGCCTCAACACCGTAAGCATGTCGGTCTTGTGTGGGTGAGAAATATATATGTATATGAATGTGTGTGTGTGTGTTAATGTGTGTGTGTGATTGAAAAAATATGGATGAAATCAACAGAATGATTAAATAAGTAGACATATAAAAATGGTGCTTTGAGGGTTAACCTTTAGACCAGCAGAAAATTAAAACATGGTTTGGCAAATTCAAATTTGGCACGAAACCTGGATCAGAAATTCTGGAAGAAGGAAATGTTGGTGGTTGATAACGTAAGATGAATATATTTCCAAGTGCAGATATTGACCAGAGAGGCCGATATCAGTACAAAATAACTTTCGGCCATAACGGGGTTGATGTGCTGGTAAGTGGCCTTGGATATGTTTTTTTTTTAATGAACTCTACATTGTTGGTTACAGCGTTTGTTTGAAAAGGGTTAATACAGGGTTTGAAAACTGATAAAAGCGAAATTGATTTGAATGCTGAAGACTAGAGAGAAATCAGATGTCCCTTTTCATTCGACAATTGTCTACAAATTTTATGATTATCATTATTTTGATTTTCTGATGAGGATACTTCACCAGTTAAGAAAGCCATCTGGTTAATTTACGGGAGTACAGAGATAATAACACGCGATTTATAAGTGCTGTAAATTGCCATTTTCTAAGGCCTGGCTCGGTAAAGTGAAGTCATTAAACATTGTTATCGGCAAAGATATCCGCATATAAGCAAGTGCGCTTTTCGCTTGGCAGTCATTTTCTGTGAGGGGAACAAACCACCCGAATTCAAGAACACGACTGCATTTTGCCGAACACACATACACAGTGAAGAGAGATAACCCTAAACTGCCGTTTCGTAGATGTTGACTTTTGTAGACACATTCACATTAAACCCTGTTAAGTTTACAGAACGCGTTTGGTTCGTTTCTCAAATAACTTTTCCCCAAGCCGACCACTAACACTCGGCCGTATCCAGTAACCAAAAGTGAAGGATTACCACGCTCTGCGGGAGATTTGTTTTTTTTTTCTGCGGGGAAACAACAAAAGAATTTTGGTCTGATTGCTGACAATCGTCGTCAAACACGGAGGTAGAAATTGAAAGGCTTCATCTCTATTTAAGTTAAGCGGGACAGGCAAATCTACTGGCCTTGTTGGCACTTGTACCCGGGCATGATGAAGTCGGCTGATAGTGACAAATTCCCCAATCATCCATCGTTTTATATCTGGTGCAGTAAACCTACCTGTTACAATTGAGTACTGTGACAAGGATCTGACCACAAGCCCACACTGTTATATGCTGAACTCACCTCAGATCGTGTCAAAATAGATTTTGCCAGAGAAACCAGGTGCAGCATTGAGCTGATAGATGATATAGCGGACGCTGAGTGGAGATCCACGTGATTGATAGAGTTGCAACTGGAATTCACCGCATTATCACTGATATATAAACACCTACCCCAGGGAGGTGAAGGGTTGGCTCTCTCAGATATGGCAGACGAGAATATCAGGTCCACGTTCGGATGACGAGGACCGGGTTAAATTTCATACACGTGGCGACACAAAGTGATGAAGTACAGAGCTGAATAAAATGGAATATTAAATTGTGAAAGATTGTCTCATTTCTTCATTTGCAATGTACAACGATACATCATTGTAATGATCTATCTATCTATCTATCTATCTATCTATCTATCTATCTATCTATCTATCTATCTTAATATGTTCATTATGTATCTATCGATCTATCTATCTCAATCTTTTAATTATCTATCTATCTATCTATCTATCTATCTATCGTATTCATTATTTATCTACGTATAAGATCTATCTCAATCTATCTATCTCTCTATCGATCTATTTTCGTGACTGTTACAATTGAATCAAGTAATTTTCTATCTATCTATCTATCTATCTATCTATCTATCTATCTATCTATCTATCTATCTATCTATCTATGTATTTCACTTTTCTATCTATCTAATTTCATGTCTATCTCACTCAGTTTATTCTTATCTATCTATCTATCTATCTATCGATCTATTTTCGTGACTGTTACAATTGAATCAAGTAATTTTCTATCTATCTATCTATCTATCTATCTATCTATCTATCTATCTATCTATGTATTTCACTTTTCTATCTATCTAATTTAATGTCTATCTCACTCAGTTTATTCTTATCTATCTATCTATCTATCTATCTATCTATCTATCTATCTATCTATCTATCTATCGATCTATCTATCTCAATCTTTTAATTATCTATCTATCTATCTATCTATCTATCTATCTATCGTATTCATTATTTATCTACGTACAAGATCTATCGCAATCTATCTATCTCTCTATCGATCTATTTTCATGACTATCTCACTTGAATCAAGTAATTTCCTATCTATCTATCTATCTATCTATCTATCTATCTACATATCTATCTATCTATCTATGTATCTATCTCTATATATATGTATTTCACTTCTTTTATCTATCTAATCTCACTCAGTTTATTCTTATCTATCTATCTATCTATCTACATATCTATCTATCTATGTATCTATCTCTATATATATGTATTTCACTTCTTTTATCTATCTAATCTCACTCAGTTTATTCTTATCTATCTATCTATCTATCTATCTATCTATCTATCTATCTATCTATCTACATATCTATCTATCTATGTATCTATCTCTATATATATGTATTTCACTTCTTTTATCTATCTAATCTCACTCAGTTTATTCTTATCTATCTATCTATCTATCTATCTATCTATCTATCTATCTACATATCTATCTATCTATGTATCTATCTCTATATATATGTATTTCACTTCTTTTATCTATCTAATCTCACTCAGTTTATTCTTATCTATCTATCTATCTATCTATCTATCTATCTATCTATCTATCTGTTTGTTTGTCTTCTTAATCTGTCCAACGCGAATCAATTCATTATGAAAATGGCTCCTCATCGGGGACAATATCAATCTATAAATCAGACCTAACAAACGCAATTTGCTTTTCAATTCCACGCCCCTTGGTCTACGGTCCTATTTATTATTCCACTCTCCCCTCATTAATGTGTACCTAATAATTCAAAATTCGCTTCCCCTTCCGCCAACCCCAGTTCATCGTTGACTCTAGAAAAACGAATCGACAGAAAAAGACGAAAGTAATTGAAAAGTGCAAGAAGAGGAGAAATGGACACTGTCTGTCAGTTAGAATTCGTTTTGCCTTTCTGTCGCTTGCTCGGTTAATTTCTTCTAAACGAGTCCCTTAAGACTTCGTATGGATTTGCCTATTTTAATGATAAACACTTAATGGAATTTTGATTCCGAAGTAGTGTGGCAAAAGTCGGTTATTGGGTAAACGGATCTGATTATTTCTCTTTTGTTTTATTTTCGATACTGTATAATTATATATATGTATATATATATATATATATATATATATATATATATATATATATATATATATATATATATATATATATATATATATATACCTCTCCTCAAGTATGTATATATACAGATGGGCAAACGATGTGCATATATATATATATATATATATATATATATATATATATATATATATATATATATATATATATATATATGTGTGTATAGAGATATAGATATACAGATATAGATATAGATATATATCTATGAGTATTGTCGCCGCTGGGTGTTGAACTCAATGTCAAATTTATATTTACAATGTCCATTTGATATATATATGTATATATGTAGATATGTAGATATAGAGATATACGCACACACAAACACACACATATATATTTAGCCAGGAGTATGTAGGTATAATGCTTTCTGATAGGCATACTATGTGCACACACATACACACACATATATATGTATATATATATATTTACACACACACACACACACACACACACACACACACACATATATATATATATATATATATGTATATATATATATATATATATATATATATATATATGGCCTGAATATTAATTGGATTAATTGCAATATTAAATAAGATTGTTTATCACCATCATTGTTGAGACATTTTATTTTAAACGTTGAAACGAAATATGCAATTTTTGTAGTTGATACTTACATGTTCTAATGGAACAGTGTATAATATATATATAAAAGTGAACATAGAAGTCAACACTTAGACGCGACATTCTGTTTCATGATAGATGCAATCGTCATGCAATATATATATATATATATATATATATATATATATATATATATATATATATATATATATTATACATTGTTACATTAGAACATGTAAGTAATTACTACAAAATTGTACATTTTGTTTCGACGTTTAAATAAAACGTATCGTCAAATAATTAACAATGATGTAAAATGTACAATTATGTAGTAATTACTGTTCTAATGTAACAGTGTATAATAAATATTTATTGCTGCACTCTTGTATTGAGCCCTGTTTTAAATTAATTTTATTCTTCGTTCTTTTACATTGGGATATATATATATATATATATATATATATATATATATATATATATATATATAGGTCAGCGAATCGGTAATGATTTATGCATCTGAAATTCATATTTATCTGTATCTCACTCATTTAAACCGTTATTTAACTCCTCTCTTCAAAACTTGTCTCTATTATATTTTAATCCCCACCTTTAGGCCTTCCTGTTCTCCTTTCTTCTGTTACACTTCTCTCTAGCGCTTTCATAGATTTCCTCTCACACTTGTTTCCCACTCCCACATATACACTCTCACTAGAATTTTGTTTTTTATACCTGGAGTTATGTTTTTCCGATTTTTTTAGGCCTGATGAATTGGATCATGATTACGATTCCAATGTAATAAATTATAACCATGTTCGAGCCTTTTATATTATATATATATATATATATATATATATATATATATATATATATAAGTGAACATTGCGTCTAGCATGAAACAGCCTGTTGCCTCTAAGTGTTGACTTCAATGTTCACTTTTATATTTACGCACGCTCTATCTCTGATATTGAGCACTTTATCCAATAAATATAACACACCCCAAGAGTATATTTCTTCATACATATATATATATATATATATATATATATATATATATATATATATATATATATATATATATATATATATATATATATACATACATATATATATATATATATATATATATATATATATATATATATGTAGAACAATCTGACTATTGTTCTATTGGTTTGAGTCCTGTTTTTAATTTATGCTTTGAACGTTGGAATTTTATTTTTCGTTCTTTTACATTGGGATATATATATATATATATATATATATATATATATATATATATATATATATATATATATATATATATATATATATATGCACATCGTTTGGAATGCGGTAGGATGATAAAGTAAAAAACAAATAGAAACTCATAACAATCTAACATTTTTCACTTATATAAATGCTTCGTCAGAGATTGAAAGAAAACTTTTTTTCTCAATCTTTGACGAAAGTTTAATAAATGTGAATGATGTTAAATTGATATACGTTTCCTACGCATCATTCACTGGAAGCCATTTTCAATCAATGACCTTAAAAATCGGTTCTATCCATCTGACAGATTAGATATTTCTGAACGGGTTTGACGCCATGCATGACATCCATATTAAAATCTCAATCCGACAAAGGCTACTTAAGTTGATTTACCCAAGAAAATTTATAGATGCAAATATTTGAATAAATGCTCTGTTTATAATAAACAGTATTAACTACATTTACCGGCCTGGATGTTCGGGAAATTTCATAGAAAATATGTCCTCCTACAGGAATCGAACCTGTAACCAACACGGAACCTCATATAGCCAAACGTGCTATACCATTTAGACCGGCAAATTTAATACTGTTTATTATAAACAGAGCATTTACTTAAATATTTGTATTTATAAAAAAAATGCCTAAACAGAAAGAAAAGAATATATATATACAGGGGTTAGACAAAATAATTAAAACAATTGTTAAATTCAAAGAAAATTTATTTAATATGGAGTTGGTCCTCCTTTAGCCTCACATACAGCTTTAATACGTCTAGGAATGGAATCATACAGCTTCCTGACTTCATCCAGGGTAATTTTCAGCCATTCTTCCATTAACACCTGCTCTAGCTCTTTAAGACACGACGGTGAAGGATAGCGGCTCCTAATTTGTCGCTCCAAAATGCACCACAATGTTTAATAATATTGATATCTGGAGATTGCGGAGGCTACTCCATGTGTTCTAGCTCACTTTCATGCTCTTCATACCAGTTCTTAACCACTCAAGCGGTATGTATTGGAGCATTACCGTCTTGGAAGATGAAGTCACCATCAGGGAATAAAGTCTGGGCGATTGGATGAACATGATTCCCCAAAATGTTCAGGTAATCTTTGCTGTTGATTCTACCATGTAGGGCAACTATTGGACCAAGACATTTCCATGATATGGTGGCCCAAACTATCATTGATCCATCTCCATGATTTACTGTTAGAAGAAGGCAGTCAGGTTTGTAAGCTTCTTTGAGCTGCCTCTACACATAAGCTCACCCTGAAGTTGGGAAAAGAGAAAAACTGGACTTGTCTGAGAATATCACTTGCTTCCATTGGTCTGTAGACCAGGCATTGTGATCTCTGCAGCACTTCAACCTCTTCTGAATGTTGCGAATGAAGAGAAGAGGTTTTCTTACGGCAGCTCTTCCATGATATCCAGTCTTATGGAGCTCATGACGAAGAGTTTTAGTAGAAACTGGACTATTCAGATGATTATTCAACTCAACAGTCACTTTGGCCGCAGAAGTCCGATGATTTTTTTGCCATATTGCGTTTAAATGCACGTCGGTCACTGTCAGTAAGTTTGCAAGTCTGGCTCAAAATGCTACGGTTGCTAAAGGTTTTTCCCTCTTTCTCGAATTGCGTCATAGTTCTTGATATGGTAGCTCTTGAAAAAACCAAACAGTCCAGCAACCTTAGTGATCAAGGCATCTGCCATGCGAGCTCCAACAATTTGCCCTTTTTCGAACTCAGAGAGGTCAAGCATTTAGCTTAAATTTTACTAAATTCTAAAAATAAATAAGATAAAAACATTAAATTAGATAAATAAAATCTCTCTCTCTCTCTCTCTCTCTCTCTCTCTCTTTATATATATATATATATATATATATATATAGATATATATACAAGGTAATCTTAAAGAGCCAGGCAAAACTACGTAGGTTTCACCTAAACGGATCTTCAGGGTAAAGACTGCTGAAAAGGAAAATTATGGAACAGTATTTATTGGTAAAACCCAAAATAACCATGACCACGTGACAAAAAAATTAATAAAATACAAACATATATAAAGCTGCGAATACATATATATATATATATATATATATATATATATATATATATATATATATATATATATATATATATATATATATATATATATATATATATATATATATATATATATACCAAACCGGTATAGGCGCGGCGGGCTAAACTGTCTACCCTGAGAAATGCAGGTTCAATTCTTGCCAAAGTTTGCAAAATTTTCTTTAATAAGGTTTCTCTAAATTTCAGGTCGGTAGTTGAATATAAATGAATATACAGTTTAATATATGAACGGAACGTCTACTCAAATACGAGTATCCTCTAATAAAAACGTTTAAAATTAAACAAATCTGTCGTATAAATAGATCTATTGTGTGTGTGTGTGTGTGTTTGTGCATTATCTGCCTATATTTCTAAGATGAGGTATCATGTACACTATTTACATTATTCGGACTATTCTCCTCATCTTTGGTGCCATATTTATCACAACGTTTCGGCCGTTGTACGCTCCGGCCTTCTTCAGGTGGTTGGAATGTCGAACTGAACCCTCAAGTTCACATGGCACAGTGGATAAAGGCGTTAGTTAGATCCAGTGACAGGGCCCAAAGACTGTGAGTTCAATACCTGGTTAAGGCGGTGGAGAACATGGTGAGGGGAATGAACAGGAGATAACTGATAACTGTCATCCATTAGACATGGCACGTGGAACTAGAACAGTCTACCCCAGTGAGCGAAAGGAAGGTTTCAATTCCACATTCCAAGCACCTAAAGAAGGCCGGAGCGTACAACAGCCGAAACGTTGTGATAAATATGGCAACAAATATGAGGACAATAGTCCGAATAATGTAAATAGTGTATGTTTGTGCATATGTATAATAATCAGTTGTGGATTGGCTATATATATATATATATATATATATATATATATATATATATTAAGACATTTTTATGTTTATACGTTCTTTTTATAGATACAAATATTTAAGTAAACACTCTGTTTTATAATAAACGGTTTTAACGACATTTACCGGCCTGAATCGAACCTGTATTCTATACGAACCGCCATATGGCCTGATGTGCTTTTATCGATTGAGTCACAGATGAGCGTTTCGGAGGACGCATATTTTTCTATGAAAATTTCTCGGACATTCAGGCCGGTAAATGTCGTTAATACTGTTTATTATAAAACAGAGCAGTTACTTAAATATTTGTATCTATAAAACGAACGTATAAAAATGTCTTAAAATAATTGTCGTACTTTGTCCATTTCATAATAATATATATATATATATATATATATATATATATATATATATATATATATATATATATATATATATATATGTATATATATATATAATCACTGCAGTAAACAAGTGGTCAGCCTTTGGTTTAAAAACATGTAAATTGAGTTGTAGAAGTATGTATTTTAAATAATCGGTTTTCTCCATTCTCGTACTTGTAAAATCTCTCTTGTCATAAACAAATTGTCCTGGCCTTTTTCTACACTTTTCAACATCGTGTTTTATTAGTTTCTCTGTGGAGACTTAATGTGGCTGAACGAAATTCGTCAACAAGGGTTAATAACGAACGCTGAATAGCTATTTTAACTTGAACAACACCGAGTCAGCCTGCTGTACTTTTTATTAAGTGCATTGACGATCCAATAATATGTCCCCCCGATGTGTATCTTTTCATATTCTTGGATCCTGCAGATGATTTCTCTGCCTTGCCGCTTGATTGGACATTAATTTGCGATGAATGACTACATGGACAACGACACCCGCCCCTCGGGTCAGGTGGATGACGGATGCGCTTTCGATTGGCTAATCATATTCCAGGCAATGATTTTTAATTCCCAATCTTCTAACGGTATTTGATTTTCTTTCTTTCTTCCTCTTTCCCTTTTTTTAATATAATTTTTCCTTCCATTTCTTGATCATGTCTATCTTTGAATGTTCATGTCGCGCCCTCTTAACCTGTTCTCATCTATCTATCTATCTATCTATCTATCTATCTATCTATCTATCAACTCGATAAAGCAGTGACGCATTTATGTTTATTTAGGTTTTATTGTACATGGTTAATCTGTCTGTTTATGCATGATAACATCTTGATAACTGAAATAGCTAGTTTTACGGTACTAATAATAAGTGTTCCAGCTTAGAAAATGAACACAAGTTTGTTATTTTTTAAAAATATTGATGATAATAATTTTTGTACTTGGATATTGAGTAAACTTTACTGACAACATTTCAATGGCTAAGCTTTGCGTTGATAATGAAAGAGGCTATTCTGAACGAGGATTATTGATACTTATCACAAAATAAACGTATAAAACCTAAAGAATATATAATATTGAAAAATATTAAATAATTTAGAAAAGTTTTGATAGATAGATAATGTAAAAATTTCTCTGAATTGACCTGTACATAGATAGATAGATAGATAGATAGATATGATCAGAAAGTGACAGCTAGCTAGTTAGATAGATAGATAGATAAAAGAGGTATAAGCAAACTGAGATATATACATTGATATATATAAACAAAGATAGATAGATAGATAAAAGAGATATAAGCAAACTGAGATAGATACATTGATATATGTAAACACAGATAGATCGATATATATATATATATATATATATATATATATATAGATAGATAAAAGATGTATAAGCAAACTGAGACAGATATATTGATATATATAAACAGAGATAGAGAGATAGATAAGCAAACTGAGCTAGATACATTGATATATGTAAACAGACTTTCATATATATATATATATATATATATATATATATATATATATATATATATATATAAAGATAGATAGATAGATAGATAGATAAGAATACACGAAGAGGCATAGTCATGAAGATAGATCTACAAGCAAACTAAGATAGATATATTGATATATATAAACAGACTTTCATAGATAGATAGATAGATAGATAGATAGATAGATAAATAGATAGATAAAAGATGTATAAGCAAACTGAGATAGATACATTGATATATGTAAACAGACTTTCATAACTAGATAGATAGATGTATAAGAAAACTAAGATAGATACATTGATATATGTAAACAGACTTTCATAAATAGATAGATAGATAGATATGAACAGACAGAAAAAGATAGATAGATAGATATGAACAGACAGAAAGAGATAGATAGATAGATAGATAGATACGAACAGACAGAAAGAGATAGATAGATAGATAGATAGATAGATAGATAGATAAAAGATGTATAAGCAAACTGAGATAGATACCTTGATATATGTAAACAGACCTACATAAATAGATAGATAGGTAATCAACTGTAAACATATGTTAACAATTACACATTATTACCAAAGTAAAAAAAAACACGAAGTAGACTAAAATGAAGAGATGGACTGTGGGGGAAAACGTAAATCTGACGAATATATTAATACATAAACGTAGGTGGGAGAAAGAAAGACAGTGATGCAAAAGTTGACGCGTGGGGGACAAAAATGGGTATATAGATTGAAGGAGAAGTAATCATGGAGCAAGATCGAAATTCGGGAGGGGTTAGAAAACGAGTCCCACAACAACAACAACAACAATAATAATAATAATAATAATAATAATAATAATAATAATAATAATAATAATAATAATGGAAAATGAAGAGAGGCGTTGCTATGAAAATAATAAAAATAAAATAACGAGAGAGAGAGAGAGTCAGAGTCAGGGAGATAAAGAGTGAGAGAGAGAGAGAGAGTGCGGAAGAAAGAACTGTGAGCTTGGGGAGAGATAGGGGTATGGACCGGAAGTCGGCAATCTCCGGCGATTGCAGCACGATGGTCATGGCGATGAAGCGGGAAGTAAGAGGCAGAAGTGGGAAGGCGTGTCGCCATTTTGAATCTGACTGGACCCGTCCATCTTATCAATGGCTTGACCTCCTCCATGTTATTTTCAACTTGCCTGACCGTCGCAACAGCACCAGAGACCGATCCTCTTTCACGACCAACTTTCTTGCGTAGAGATAAACGAAAACACACGCATATTAAAATATTAATGCCACTGCGGTATTGCAGATTTTACAAGGGCGCAAATATACTGCACGCAAGTGTGATAGGTTTACAGAATAATTAAATATTCTCTTCAAAATATTGACAGTGATATCTCCGCGGTTTTTATTACTCGCTGTAAACCCTACAAGTAAACAATTCATGACTTGTACGTAAGTAAACATCCCATGGCACAAGTGCAGTTATGTCTGCAATTATGATATGGCAAAGATAAGCCTTAAAGTGCTTCCTTTAATTGAAAAAAGTCAAATTTCTTGATTTAATAAGCAAAGAAAATTCTTGTTTAGGTTTCTATTATAATCGTGAGTAACGGAAATTATTCTGTTATTCGTTATCGTTAATGTTTCCTTGTGCCTAATAAGATCTAGGTTAAAAACGAATCTTCTATCAGTCACATAATTTTTCTATATTATTATTATTATTATTTTCTTTGATATCTGGCGTTTACACATTTCTTTCCGGGTCCCGCCCAGGGACCTAAGGTTAGAAATGGCATCATGACACTTTCCACTGCAAAGAAAAAAAAATAATTACATAGATAAAGCCCTTCGTAAAGTGTGGGCTGTACTTGTCAGAACAATTTTTTGTATCTCTTTGAGGCATGGACTTCCAGGGATCCCTTCAATCAGCCTACTGGAATCTTTTCCAACCAGTCCAAGGGCTCCAACTACAACAGGGATTGTTGATGTTCGCATGTGCCACATTTTTGAGATTTCTATTTCAAGGTCCTTGTATTTTGACAGCTTTTCGAATATCTTCAGAGATACATTGCAGTCTGCAGGGACTGCCATATCAATAAGGAGGCACTTATTTTTTTTGTGGTCTTTAATTATTATTATTATTATTATTATTATTAGTAGTAGTAGTAGTAGTAGTAGTAGTAATATACCCGTGCCGTTAAAATGACGGAAATTGTTAGAAAGTTTTAATCGTGAGATGCAATGAAATAAAAGTCTTGAAACAATGCATTAAGATTCAGTAAATTGAAGATAAAAAAATAATCCCAACTAAAATAGATGCCAATGAACCGTTTAATTAATCCGTTCTCTTTATATCTTTTAGACGTCCATTGGTATCAATGATTCATTGATTACTTCACGTATTATACAGGGTGTCCCCACAAAAAAAATTTGGCTTCATTTCGCAGGCCAATAATTTTAGCAATTCTTGTTAAAATAACCTCAAATTTTCACAGAATGTATAGAAACAGATCAAGATTTTATATCTAATGTTTTATTTTTGTCACCAGACCTGTCCCCGTATACTTTCTTTTTTATGGGGACTGGTTTATGTTCCTCCTCTTCCTGCTAGCATAGATGAATTCAAGCAGAGAATCACTTCCGCACTGGATAATGTTACCGAAGACATATTTCAGCGTGTTTGGCAAGAGATCAACTACCGACTTGCACATATTGATCACTTATGAAATCGGTCCCATAATAAACTTGTGATGTTCAACACCTAAATTGAGTTAGACTTAGAAGTTTTCAAGATAATTGCTTTTAAAATGATGTCAAATTATTGGGGATACCCTGTATAAATCGTTTTTTGCTTAGCATCTTTCATGTTAACATTTTTATGTATTTAAAGACATTTTTTATGTTTAACATTCTTTTCATAGATACAAGTATTTAAGTAAATGCTCTGTTTATAATAAACAGTATTAAATAACATTTACCGGCCTGAAATGGAAGATTGAAGATTATAAGCAGTAAATTCGACCTTGCCAACCGAACGATCCTCAGTGGCTGAATCGGTTAAGGCACGTCAGGCTATATGACGGTTCCGTATAACATACAGGTTCGAATGCTGTCGGAGGACGAATATTTTCTATGAAAATTTCTCGGACATTCAGGCTGGTAAATGTTATTTAATACTTTAAGTTACTTAAATACTTGTATCTATAAAAAGAATGTTAAACATAAAAAAAATGTCTTTAAATAATTGTCGGACTTTGTCCGTTTCATAATTTTTATGTATGTTAATATAATACCGAAATGGAAATATTTCTCGAATTAAAAAGACTAGTAACAGAAAGACAATGACGGCGACGACAAAACCTATTTCAAGACCAAATTCAAGCAAGACGCTCAATTAATCGACGATAAGATTATTAAAACGAATAAGGGAAGTAATCATTGATAAATTTACTAACTTACGTTGATTTACCTCCCTTCTCACTGCAGATGAGACAGGAAATATACAAATAAATACACATTGATAATAATTATATAGTTTGATTATTGCTAATTCTAATTGTGCCTAATAATATCTTCTGCAAGAATGAATCTTGTGTCACATTATATAGTTATAATTTTTGTATCATATTATCCTTAATTATTTGTTATTAGTCATTGTTCTAATTTTTTTATTCTGCCTAATAGCATCGCCAGTAAGAACAAATCTTCTTAACATTACGTAACTTTTGTTACGTTATACATGTTCTGTTTATTGTTAGGAAAAGCCAAACATGCAAATTACAAATTGGAGATACCAAAATCGAACAGGTTTAACAATTTAAATATCTGGAAAGCGATTTAGTAGAAGGTGACAAGTGCGACACTAAGATCCGATAATGCATTGGGATAGCGAAAGTTGACTTCTAAAAGCTAAGCAAAGTATTAAGAAACAGAAAAATTCAACACCATCACTTGATAAGGTACCAGTAGTGTTGAAACAAAATGGTTATTTTTGTAGTGATTTTATAACATATTTATGTTATAATTTTCGAATATATATATCAGTGGCGGTAACATTTTCTATCTTCTTGAGCTCAGACAAGAAAAACCAAATTTCACATCTGTTATGGTACCTACCTACATGGGAATGAACTCTTACTCCTTTCATAAATATCAACCGACGAGACTTCCTAGCGGTAGACCGGGAAGGTAGACAGACTCAAACCCGTTTATGCGGGTTCTGTGGGGATATTTTTTGCCGAGCCTACGGGCTTTGAGAACCCACGGTAAACTCGGCCTTGTGCCACATACATCCCGCGTGGTGGTGGCGGGGTGGGACTGTAAAATATAGAGGCAGTCGGGACGCAGTCTCTGATTGTGTACGACTTCTGTCGAACTCTCTGCTTTGGCAGAGAGGAACCCGGACGAGGCTTTGCCGCAGAGCAAAGTGTCGTCCGGAGAGGTAGACAGTCCCTGAACCCGTTTATACGGGTTCTAAATGGGCATATTTTTGGCCGAGCCTACGGGCTCGGGGAGCCCACAATAAAAACCGGCCTTGTATCACATTCGACCCACGTGGGAGGGTTGTTAAATATCGAGGAACCCGGACGAATCTATGCCGAAGGGCAGAATTTCGTCCGGGGAGGTAGACAGACCCAAACCTATTTATGCGGGTTCTGTGGGGATATTTTTGGCCGAGCCTACGGGCTCAGAGAACCAACGGTAAACTTGGCCGTGTGACACATATATCCCGCGGGGGGTGGGGACTGCTAAATATAAAGGCAGTCGAGACGCAGTGTAACCTGACAGTTTGGACGCACACTTCTATCTGCTGACTAATAGCACACTTACTTTGTATATATCTATTATTTCAATGCACTTGTTCAACCTACCTTTTTCTTTCCGTGTCTTTCTTTCTGGCCGCTAACAGGCCACAACAAAATCGACTTTTCATCGATGTTAACATAAATTACATTTTTTTTATTAAAACTTAATGCAAAAAACAAGTCCTTTTTCGTGACGCTATTTTTTCCCCCCACTCATTCGTGTACGGAGACGAACAGCGCTGTGTTTGTTAAAATGGCAACGAGCAAAAAGAAATCTTTGTATTAAGCCCCGGAAATGTATCGCTTAAAAGAAAAACAATCAATAAATTCAAACCGAAGGGAGAGAATTAGCAAAGGTCAATAAAGATAATGTTACTGGCCTGTAATTTAGAGGCGGCTAATTAAAAGTCCATTGGTAGTATGACCACAGAGAGCATTGGTTGAACTTAATCGCTCTAGTGATCTTAGAAACAGAAATCATTCGCCATATCCTCTTCTTTCCCGGCGCCTTTAACGCACGGTTAGCCATTCGAGTCTGTCCAAAAATTTTCGGCACCCGAAATCAAGTTTTTTGTAAGGGCATGACGTCCTGGCGTTACCAGCGGATATAACTCAATGGTTAAAGATAGGTAGTTTGCGATGGAGTAATGGATAGCCGCTCGGATTGAGGAATCGGAGAGCCGAGTTTGAATTCCATTCGAATCCATTACGTTCACTTACGTGTTAACATCCTTGGGAAAGGTATGAATCCTCTTCTTCTCCCCCCAGCTATGGGTAAAGTCCAGCACAGACCGGGTCCTTGGATGGCAACGACCTACCGCAGAAAGAAATGGCAACCTGCTGCGAGGAAAAAATCTGCCTCCTTGAGGACACATGACAGTGGATAAAGGCGTTAGTTAGATCCAGTGACAGGGCCCAAGGAGTGTGTGTTCAATACCTGGTTCAGGCGGTGGAGAACTTGGAGAGGTGAATTAACAAGAGATAACTGATAACTGACATCCATTAGACATGGCACATGGAACTAAAACAGTTTACTCCAGCGACTGAAATAAAGGGTTCAGTTCGACATTCCAACCACCTGAAGAAAGCCGGAGCGTACAAAGGCCGAAACGTTGTGATAAATATGGCAACAAATATGTGGACAATAGTCCGAATAATGTACATAGTGTACATAATACCTCATCTCAGAAATATAAACAGATTCTAAATATTTTGTACGCAATTTTATTTAACTTTTTTTTTAGGTAATAATTGTTTTAGTGATAAAAGTCTTACTAATTAATCTATAGCCGGAGGAGAAGAGATGGATTCGTACCTTTCCCAAGAGTATTTGTGCGTAGGTGAATATAACGAACCCAACGAGAATTGGAAACCGGCTCTCCAGTTAACAATTCCGATTTGTTATCCATTACACCACCGCACATCCAAGCTTACAGCACATGATATTCCCATGCGGTGACCCATCTTGGTACTGACAAGGCCCGACGTTGCTTAACTTCGGTGGTCGCACAGGAACTGGTAGTTTCAACGTGTTAACGTTAGGTATTATCAACAAGAGAATTCAGTATGCAGATGTAGCAATAAAATAAAGTGTTTAGTCAACTGCCTCTTCCAGAAATACTTTCATCGTAATTGTTCAGCTGAAATATTCGCTATGGTACCTAATTTAATTTATGCGAAATGATGAAATAGAACAACCGGAACACACGTAATTGCCGACGGGCCTGGGATTCTAATAACCGAAGTAGAATCGGCATTGGTCAAATTGAACATAAACAAGCTGACATGGCCAGATGGAATTGTAACAGAGGTGCCGACAGTCTTAGATGATTTTGGCATAGACAAGATTACAGAAATCATAAATGAGATCTACAACAGTGGGGATATACCGGAAAATCTAAGCAGATCTATTTTCATAGCACTGCCGATGAAACCAGGCGCAAACGAATGTGAACTCCACCGAACAATCAGCCTAATGAGCCACATAACAAAACATCATCCGTATTCTGATGAATAGAGTATGCAATAGAATGAAGTCAGAGATAGGACAAGATCAGTACGGGTTCGTTAAAGACACCGGAACAAGAAAGGCAATATTCACACTCGGAATGTTATCATAAAGAGCAATACAAATGCAAAAGTACGTATATCTGTGTTTTATAGACTACGCAAAGGCGTTCGACAAAGTACGCCACAAAGATCTGTTCGACCTACTTAGAAACCATGACATATTCGAAAAAGACATTAGGATAATGAAACCTCTCTACTAGAAAAACAAACCCCGCCTGCATATGGGTAAAATATGAGTTCAGCAGACATACAAAAATAGAAAGGAGCATAAGACAAGGATGTATCTTCTCACCGGACCTATTCAACCTATACAGCTAGGCAATTCTGAGAGAACTGGAAATCCTGCCAGGATTCATCATTGGCGGCAGCAACCTTTACAACATAACATACGCAGATGACACAGTTCTTATAGCAGACACAGAAAGGAAACTACAAAACCTCCTACAGAAGGTAGCGAAGGAGAGCGAGAAGAAGGGACTAAGCATAAACCACAAGAAGACAGAATGCATGGTCACCAACAAAAAGATGAGCCCGAAATGCGATTTACAGGTCGGGACACTAAAATCAAGCAGCTGCGGAAATTTAAATATCTAGGAATTTTTATGACAGAGGACAGTACGTGCGACGCTGAGATCCGAAGACGTATTGGGATGGCCAAAGACGTATTCCAAAAGCTAGGCAGAGTATTATGAAACAGAAAGTTTCGTTGGTAACAAAGAAAAGAGTACTGAACTGCTACGTGATATCTGTCCTCATTTACGGTAGCGAATGTTGGACAGTCTCGTCAAAGATGAAGAATAAACTCGAGACAACGGAGGGGTGGTTCTACAGAAGGATACTAAGGATACCATGGACCGAACATGTGAGCAACGATGAGGTCTTGGAGAGGATGCAAACAAAAAGGAAACTCATACTTAACATCAGGAAGAGTCAGCTGAAATCTCTGGGTCACGTAATAAGAAAGGAGGGTTTAGAGAATCTGATACTCACAGGGCGGATAGAGGGAAAGAGGGACAAGGGAAAACAACGCGTGACATACTTAGCCGGCTTAAGAAAGTGAATGACATGACAGGGTCTGGGAGATATAATAAAAAGGCAAAACTTATTGACAACTACAAGGGACAGGAAGTAATGGAGAGCCATGATCGCCTAAGTCCTGAAGGGACACGGCACATAAAAGAAGACTAGACTGGCGACGAGGTCTCACCAATTTACAGTATGTACTCGATGCAATGACAACGAAAATAATATATAAATTCTAACGTTCACCGCATTAATCCAAAAGAGGGTACGATACTGATAGTAGAGCAATAATTATTTATTTATATATAATTTTGCTTCTCACCAGTCGAGGTGCAATTGAAATGCACCGAAACGAAGTTGCATCATTGTAGTGAGTAAATGGTTTTGTCTATATGAAAAAAAAAATATGCATGTATGTATGTATTTAGGCAGCATATCTTAATTCAAACATGTTCCTTTGATTAATATAGACCAGTGTTTCTCAACCTTTTTAAGCAACGGCACATCTAACAGCAAATGAAATATCATGGCATACTTAGTAAAGGGTATGCATTTAAATGTTCTGAAATAAAAGCATACATATTACAAAATTACACACACAAATATGAACTTACTTTATTTCAATGTTTTTGTTCAACTATTTGCTTATTTAGTGTGAAACTGGTGTTTTTTTTTTCGCGATTTCTTCAATGTTTGGTCGAATATACGATAAGCAAACCAACAAACCACTATTTCTTTTTCAGTTGAGCGTAGTCTTTCTCGCTTCTTATTTTCGATTTTATTTAGGGTTGGGAAACCTAACTCGTATAATTAAAAAGTAGAAAATTGCAATAAAACTGATAAAGCCTTTTTAGCTAATGTGGGTTATTCCTTTTGTATTGAAATCCAAAATGTATCAATGGGTACTGTTGAATGTTTTATTTAGTGCCTTCAATGACTAGAAATGTTGGCTAATTATTATTATTATTATTATTATTATTATTATTATTATTATTATTATTATTATTCCTCGTCCTCTTCTTCTTCTTCCTCCTCCTCCTTCTTTTTCTTCTTCGTCACATAACTGAAGTCCAATATTAGAAGGAACGTTTATGAAGGGATTTCGAATTCAATCACACTTTTACGGCCCACTTAAGAGGATCGCGCCACACACAGGTGTGCTGTGGCGCGGAGGTTAAGAATCATTGATATCGACATATTGGGTCTAATTATTTTTATACTTATCATTTCGAGTTGTTTAATCAGTATATTGATGTTAAGACGAAATTCATCAAGGAAGGCGCCGTAGTTTTTGTTAACGCAAGTACTTTCGATCTTTTTCCAAGATCATCTTCAGGGGCAAATTACAAAGTCAAATTTATTGGAACTGCGATAAAATCTGCATTCCGCTGTAATTGGTGATTTTTAAACCCACGAGCGAATTATTTTAAAATTTTTAATTTATCCGTTGTAGCTACGGAATGTTTGCAAAACAAGCGTCCCAACATAACGGAGCTGACCGAAAATTGGAAAGGATTAGTATAAAGATAAGTAGACACAATATGTCTATATTATTCAATGAAATATATGTAATAATCCCTCACAGGGAGTAGAACGCAATCTCTAGATGATTGAAAACTGACTGTTACATAATTTAAATTTTGCTATATATACCGGATTTTGTGGATTTTAAAATACTAATATAGTCCGTATACACCCCTAGACAAAATTATGGGGCAGGTGTAGAAAAGTTAGAAATTTGATTGAAACTCGTACATATATTAGTTGAAAACGCTATAATAAGCATTCTTGAATTGATGTTTCACTGGCATTTATGGGAGGGGTGGCTACAAATAATGATTTGTGTTCATTTTTACTTATTTAGTATAAGTGGCAAAATCATTTATTTGAAATTTAATCTGTCGTGCTAAATCTTTTCTAACTTTTTTTAGTAACAAGTTTCGTATCAATTCATATGTGCTTCTTCACTGTTGAATTTTTTTCCTAAGAAAAAAAAATCCTGAAACTAAAATGTATGAAATCTTTGCATTGTTCAAAGAAGGGTTATCCCAAGTCAAAATGAAAGTGAAAATGCACAAAAAAATGGTGTACAAACAACCATTGAATAATATAACGAAACCAATTCTTTCAAAAATCATGATGGTCAAGGCCGACAAACTCAATGGAAGACAGACTGCTGAAGAGGGTATCTCTAGGTGATAGGAAAAACTCTTCTAATATGACTGCTGAATTTCGAGAGGCAACAAACAATGTGATATCGACTCACACAGCGAGAAGAAGGTTAGTAGAAAGTGGACTGAAAGGATGTAAAGCTAGAAAAAAAAATCATTGCTGAGGTTAATTAGAAAAACAGACTTTCTTTTGCAAAAGCGCATGAAAATTAGACGGCTGTATATTGCGCTAAAGTCTGACGAAAGCAACGCAACATTGAAGTAAGTTCCTTTATTAGCTGAAACTAATTTATTCCACCTATTAATACTGTATTTTTATTGACCAGAAATTTATCCCTGAAATTTTTATTTTTATCAGATTTTTGTAAACCCTGGAGTTGCTTATGTTCGTCGAATAGTTTGGGAAGCATATGATGCTCAATGTAAAACTGTAAAATTTGGAGGTGGGATCGTAATGGTTTGGGGCTGCATGTCTTCTTCCGCGGCAGGAATGTTATTCACATGTGAGGCTAGAATGAATTCCAACACTTCCACAATCATGTCAGACCAATGTTACCAACCTTCATTAGAGAAAATCTTCAACAATAACGTACCAGGTGAAGTAATTCTTCCCACAAAACAACGCACCATGCCACACATTCAGAGTTTCGAAAGGTTTGTTTGAAAAGAAAGAAGTGAGGGTAACGAAGTGGCCTCCTCAGTCCCCTGACCTGAATCACATTGACCATCTGTAGTCATGCTCAGGTACAAGAGTGAGGTTGTACAGACATTCTTCATAAAGCGAATTAGAAGCGAAACTTCATGAACAATGGCAGAAAATCGAGTCAACTACCTGTGCTAAGCTGTTCTCCAATATCCAAAGTGCAGTTATCTCCTTGAGGACACATGGCACAGTGGATAAAGGCGTTAGTTAGATCCAGTGACAGGACCCAAAGAGTGTGGGTTCAATACCTGGTTAAGGCGGTGGGGAACCTTGAGAGTGGAATTAACAGCAGATAGCTGATAACTGACATCCATTAGACATGGCACGTGGAACTAGAACAGTCTACCCCAGTGAGCGAAATAAAGGGTTCAGTTCGATATTCCAACCAACTGAAGAAGGCTGGAGCGTACAACGGCCGAAACGTTGTGATAAATATGGCGACAAAGATGAAGACAATAGTCCAAATAATGTAGACAGTGTACATAATACCTCATCTCAGAAATATAGTGGTTGTAGGATAAAAAAAGATTCCATTACCCAAAAGGCCGCACAAACACTTTTGAACGGCTGTTATCCAGATGCAGAAGCCATACACCGTTTTTGGTTTGATCTGGTTCTTCTAAAGATAGAGTATGGTAGGAAAAGTCTGGTAGTTTCTGCAACGGTACAGAGAGTCGATCATTTTTCCAGTATCTTTAGTGACGGATGATATATATATATATATATATATATATATATATATATATATATATATATATATATATATATATATATGTGTGTGTGTGTGTGTGTGTGTGTGTGTGTGTGTGTGAGAGCTCCGCATGATGTCTGGTATGAGTTTAAGTCCCAATAGAATACAACTGTTCATCATGACTGGGGGAAAATCAGGGTCTGCTCTGTGATGATGAAACGTTTCTAGCTTGGTTTTGAAGATATTGGATATGACAAAGCAAACCCCATTCCTTTTGAGCTGTTAGAGCTCAATCAGTGGAGAGATCAGCTGGCAGGTTCTGGTCATCTAGATTTTTTGGTAGTGCTCCGATAAACCATGGTATCGTCTACATACATATTTAGTAGTGAGGTACTTCAACGTGGTGTAATCTTTAGCA
>OZ038489.1:45819711-45847211 GCA_964036315.1 Acanthosepion esculentum | reverse complement strand
AATGTCTTTATTAAACAAAATTAAATTAAATGGCTTCTAGGTATTATCTCTTCGCGGCACACCAGTGATCATTCCGTGGCACACTAATGTGCCGCGGTCCAGTGGTTGGGAACCATTGATGTAAGGTCTGGAGTTAACCGTCTTCTTTTTAATTTTTTAATTTTCTTTTGTTCATAGTCCTACTTTTAAAATTAAATTTTAACAGGGATTAGTTTTTGACCGGTCCACACACACACACACACACACACACACACATATATATATTATTAAATGTGCAGAAAAGAAATAAAAGACGGGGGGGGAGAAAATAACAACAACAACAAAAAAAAAAAGAAAAAAAGAAAGAAAACAGAAGGTAAAGAAAAGGAGGAAAAAACAAACTCTAACAGTTCTATGATAGTTCTGCGTCGTAATTAACGAAGCGAACCGACTGCGATGTTGTCTACATTTTTCATTTAAGCGTTTCATTGTTTAATTTCCCTTCGATGAGACGACGGCAGAGGAGCGAGACACAAAGACTGGAAAGGCTGTATTGTGCGTTTCCGTGCCCCAGAGCGACCCGCGGTCCCCTACAACATCGCCTACTGTTCCCTCACTTCGCCACAGACGATGTTGACAAAACATCATAGGACGATTCACAGCTTCGCTAATCAACTTCAAAGGGCTTTGCACACTTAGCGCTAGCCACAACAACATGGTATTCTCAACTTCTTGTTTATGTGGTGTGTCCCTTCAGAACGTAGACGATCATGGCCCTCCACATCTTTCTGTTTTTTGTAGCTCTTAATAAATTTTGTCTTTTTGTTATTTCTCCCAAACCCTTTTCTGACATTTTTTTTTTACCCAAGCCCATCAAGTATCTTACGCGCTGTTTTCCTCTGTTCCTCGACCTGGGTATGACAATAAACTACATCCGCGTCCTGGGTAAGACGATAAACTACGTCCAGCAGCAAGGCCTCTGATCAGGAGGTTTTGAGGAGCGTGGAATCACCTCTTAAGTACTGATGTTCTCAGGTCCACCCTGACCCGGGGTGGTAGCACATGTTAGGGTCCTAACTATGGGCAAATAGTTAACCCCCAAACTGTGTTCAAAACACTATGAAATTGTAAAAATAGGTTTTAATAACAGCAATACGTTTTTGTAAAATAAATTATTACCTGAAATAGATTTTTGAAGAAAAATATATTAGCAGAAATAGATTTTTGAGAAAAAAAATATTATCAACAATAAAAATTTTGTCAGCATTAAATAACCCACTGAAATTGATATGCTGTAAAACAAACCAAGCCAAACCAAATCTCTTCCTCTTGCACTCAATCTGTCCTGTGAGTATCAGATTTTTCAAGCCCTTCTTCCTCATTACGTACCCCAGAAATTTCAATTCCTTTTCTTTTTTTTAAGTATAAAGTGTCCTTTTTGTTTCCGTTTTCTCTAGAACCTCGCCGTTGCCTACGTGTTTGGTCCGTGGTATTCTCAGTATCTTTCTGTAGAACCACATTTCTGATGCTTCAAGTCTCTTCTCCATGTTTGAGTGTCTTCATCTTTGAGGATATTGTCCAGCATTCACTAACATATAGGAGGACAGATATCCCGTAAAAGGTCAGTACTCTTTTCTTTTGGAATACCTCTTTGGTCATCCCAACACGTCTTCGGATTACAGAGAATGTGGATGTTTCGCCACTGTGTGTATGGTATGGAAGGTCTTAGCTGTAAATGTCTGAACTTGTGGAAGGAGGGAGTGCAGCTAGTCGGAAGATTCGCCATGGAATTAGTGAGTCGTTAGATACGTTGTACTGGATTAGTAAAATGCTAAAAGAAACAACTAATTTCTACAAGAAGACAGAATGCAAAAAGGATGAGCCCAAAAGACAAATTACAAATCAGGGATATTAAAATCAAACAAGTACTAATGGGTAGCGACTCGGATTGA
This sequence comes from Acanthosepion esculentum, assembly GCA_964036315.1. NCBI lineage: Eukaryota > Metazoa > Mollusca > Cephalopoda > Sepiida > Sepiidae > Acanthosepion > Acanthosepion esculentum. The sequence goes on along the minus strand of OZ038489.1, from coordinate 45,845,280 downwards.
GGAATCGGAGAACCGAGTTCGAATTCCAGTCGAATCTATTACAATCACTTGCGTGCTAATACCCGTGGGATGGTTATAAACCCTCTTCTTCTCTACCCAGCTATGGGTAAATAGCAGGACAAACCAGGTTATGTAGACTTGGATGGCAACTGGTCCATAACGCAGAAAGAAATGACAACATACTGCGGGGAAAATCTGCCTCGTCAGTCATGTATCGAAAGATACATGATCGCCCAAGCGTGTATCATGCGTGGCACATAACTGACTCACAGAAATTTAAATATTTGAGAAGTGTTCTAACAGAGGACGAAATGTGCCACACTGTGATCTGAGGACGTATTGAAATGAACAAAGATGCATTCCAAAAGCTAAATAGAGTATTAAGGGACATAAAATTTCATTAGAAACGAAGAAAAGAGTACTGAACTGTTACGCGATATCTGTCCTCCTATATGCTTAACAATCTTCTCACAGATGAAGAAGAGACGTAAAGCAACAGGAATGTGGTTCTACAGAAGGATGCTTAGAATACCATGGACCTAACATGTGAGCCTCGACGAAGTTTTTGAGAAAATAGAAACAAAAACGGACACTTATGCTTAACATCAGAAAATGACAGTTGAAACTTTTAGAGTACCTAATGAGGAAAGAGGGTTTGTACATTTTGACACACACAGGACTGATTGAAGACAAGAGTGACAGAGGAAAACAATGCATAACCTACCTAGAACTTCAGCAAATGGATGGCGGAAAAGGTTTAGTTGTGCTTCAGTCGCTTTCCCATCTTTCTTCTGCCTTTTCTATAATTATTTTTATGTTAATTGTTCTGATGAACTTTCATCTCTGGTAGAGACTTGAGGTATTATTGTGGCTGTAGTAAGAAGGGTAAGGAAGAATGTGTTGTTCTGGTTTAAAGAATACTGGGGTATGTTTGGGTCAGTAATCGTGGCTAGCTAAATTTAAGATAATACCGATTGAAGACCAGCCTTCCCCTATTTCCACCTTTTGGACTTGTGCCGCATTTTTGTATTAAAACAAAATAAATATTACTTTCCTCTATGCTAAAGGAATGTGAGTTTTTATTACTAACACTATTTTGTTTAGTTTCTTGCATATGAATTGTATTTATTGTAAATATTTATTAGGGTTTCATTTTTAAATGTTGTTATTTTGATCCCCTTTACAGACAAAATGTACATATGAAAACTACTTAGGACTACATAGAGACCAGAGGTATTATGGTGACTGTAGTAAGAATGATAAGAATGTGTTATTTTGGTGTAAGGAATACTGTGGTATGTTTGCGTCAGTAATCATGGCTAGCTAAATTTAAGATAATACAGATTGAAGACCAGCCTTCCACTTTTTGGACTTGTGCCGCATTTTTGTATAAAAACAAAATAAATATTACTTTCTTCTATGCTAAAGGATTGTGAGTTTTTATTACTAACACTATTTTGTTTAGTTTCTTGCATATGAATTGTATTTATTGTAAATATTCATTAGGGTTTCATTTTTAAATGTTGTTATTTTGATCCCCTTTACAGACAAAATATACATATGAAAACTACTTAGGACAACATAGAGACCTGAGGTATTATGGTGACTGTAGTAAAAATGATAAGAATGTGTTGTTTTAATGTAAGGAATACTGTGGTATGTTTGGGTCAGTAATCGTGGCTAGCTAAATTTAAGATAAGACAGATTGAAGACCAGCCTTCCCCTATTTACCCCCTGCCTTTGGGCCTTGTGCCATATTTTTGTAATATATGAAAGTAAGTATTGCTTTCCTCTTTGGTAACTTGATTTTATGAAATCAAGCGCAGTTATAGAGTGCCTGCAAGGTCTCATCATTGTATAACTGAAATGGCTAGATGTAGCCGTAACGCCTACAGTTTTTCTCTCGCACATACTCGTTTTTTCTACTATCGACTTGTTTTCCTGTAAAGTTTTATCTTAAAAGTTTAAATACAATGCTAGCCGTTGTCTTCTGATTGCTTATTCTCCCCCTTTAATAATGTTTTTTTTTAAATTATATTCTTTCGGATTTAGTAACTCTCTGCGTCTTCGTGGCTTTGTTGCCTTGCTTGGAGTAACAAGATTAAAAAAACGGAGAGATAACAAAAAGAGAAAATTTATCAAGGGCAAGAAATATTGAACAGCTGTGATCGCCAACGAAGAGACAGGGCGCTTAGAAGAAGTAGAACTATACTTTTAAATATTAAATAATAATCTATATAAATAAAGTTCATTATATATGTCCGTCCGTCCGTCCACTTTTCGACCTCGACGAATCATAAACAACCTGAAGTAAAGTAACTATTGCAGTTACACGCAATTAAAAATTAAATAAACAACTCATTTAAAGTTAAATTTAAATATCGAACAGAATGAAATTTAAAAAAAAAAACAGTTCTTTATTAAAGGCTTAACTTTAATTTGACTTTTCGTCATTTTTACAATTGATGTTACAATTGATATCGTCCAATTAAACCGTAATTAAAACTTAAGCGGGGGCGCGACGTTGCTCATATATTTTTTTTTCGTTTTCTAGCACGCGTACTCTGACGTATTCGAAATATTAGATAGTTCGGTTTCCCTAACGTTTTATTACAGTGACTTTATGTGAAGGGATCATAATGAAAAGTGATTTTAAAAGGAATTAAAATTGCTCGCAAAATAAATGTAAACAAACTACAGAGTTCGGTTGCGTATACGAAGAAAGATTATGTCGAATTAAGGTGTCGAATAAAGATAAAATAATTTTATTATTTCTAAATTCTTATAACTTTTACGTACATAGAACGTTGAAGGTAAAAGGCTGAATGCCCAAAAGCAATACAGAGAAGTGTAAAGGGTAAATCTCAAGAATGAAGGATGTATATTGAGAACTGTAAAAGGAAGAACGAAGAGTAAGGTGAAGTGTAAAACGAAAACATCAGCTAATAAAGAAGTGTAAAGATAACTGTAAAATGAAAATTTTAGGTAAGAACGAAGAATACAGAGAAGGGTAAAGGGAAAATCTCAGGTAAGAAAGTATTATAAAGAGAAGTGTAAAGGGTAAATCTCAGGTAAGAAAGTATTGTAAAGAGAAGTGTAAAGGGAAAATCTCAGGTAAGAAAGTATTGTAAAGAGAAGTGTAAAGGGAAAATCTCAGGTAGGAGGAAGTGTAATGAGAAGCATAAAGGGAAAATCTCAGGTAAGGAGAAGTGTATAGGAAAAGCTTCAGGTAAGAAGGAAGTGTAATGAGAATTCTAAATAGAAAAGTCTCAGGTAAGAACGAAATGTAAAGAAAAGTTCAAAGAAAATGGTTTCTCCGTAAATTAAAGCTAAACTTAAATTAAAATCGCAGGTAATAGATTATTAAAAAGAAAAGAGGAAAATGAAAGTTTAAGGGGAAAATCTTAGAGACGAACAAAGTGTAAAGGAAAACCTCAGGTCAGAACGAAGAGTAAGAAGAAGTGTAAAGAGAAAAGTTTCAGGTAACAACGAAGTGTAAGGGTGTAAAGAAATGTTCAAAGAAAAAGATTTCGCCGGTAAAACCGAAAAGTCAACAAAAAAAAAAATGAATTTAGAAGGAAATGAAAATGGAAAGTCCATAATGGAAAAAAGGGACTAGGGACGGGCGAAATATAACGAAGAACACTTAAGAAAAACAAATCGAAGTTGAAGAAAGGGGAGAAAAAAATGAAAGGAAAATGATTAAGGGAATATTAAAGAACAGTGAAAGTAAAGAAAAAAGAGAAATAACAGCGAATGGAAAATCATGAAAAAAAAAGAAGAGAAAGAACACCGACGTAATGGCGGAAAAAAGAAGAAATATATCGAGAAAAGATTATGAGAAAAAAAAAGAGAGAAAAAACTCCCCCCACTGAAATCAAATCTCGAACGAGAGAGAAATCAAATCAAAAACGAGAAAAGACGAGGAAAACCCCCAAATCACGAGAACTGATGACTATTGTCTTATGATTACTAATTGATGCAAGTAATTAAATTAAACAAGCTGATGGATGTTTCTTTCAATGATTTCTTCTTTTGTTTTTTTCTCTCGGAAGAAAGAAGCACTGGTTGCTTCACGTATGTGAGTGGGTTTTGTTTTGCGGAGTGATTTAATCCTTAATGAAAAGACAGATTATTTATCTTGTCTGTTGTTATAATCATTCTTTTTACTTTTACTTTTTTTTTTAGCCACACAGCAGGTCATCTTTCTATTAATTTATTATTCATCGACATTGTCTTTCATTTTCTTCCTTTTCCTCTATTGATCTCTTCTATACCGACACAAACATTTGATTTTTGTATCGTTTTATTTCCGTTGGTGTGTCTGACAGGCGTACGTTGATTTCTTGTGGCTGTAATCCATTCTTAAGAATAACAAACCAGAACAAAAGAGGGCATTGCTAACTTGTCGCCATATGGCCGGATAAAAAAAAAAAACTCGCTCCAACCTGTTAAGACGGTCTTGTAGAACGCTATAAAGGATTTACCTTATAAGCTTTTCAAATGAATTCGAGGATAATGCTGAAAAGTTCTCAAGCCAACCATGAAGCCTTTCCCCACATACGACGTCCCACCCAAATTAGTTATTGATTATTTATTCAGATTGTGAAAAGCAAATATGGCGGAGATATATTCAGCACCTCCATTTTACACACGCACATTGATATGTGTGTTACATAAATATATATACAGTGTAACCCGGATATAAGAGACCCGGATATAAGAGAAACCCGGATATAAGATAGATTTTCTCTGGTCCCAAATTAAAGCCATACTTACCTAAACAAAATAGATCAAACCCGGATATAAGAGAAACCCGGATATAAGATACTTTCCCGGTCCCGACAACTCCCTTATATCCGGGTTACGCTGTATTAGAACTTGCTATAACTGCTTCTTCTTTTTTATGTACCGTGTCCTTTCAGGACATTAACGAGCATGGTTCTCCACAATTTCATGTCCTATGTTTCTCTTAATAAATTTTGTCTTTTTTGTTAACTCTCCATTTTTTTTTTATAATTTCACACCAAGCAAGGCAAAAAAGCCGCTAAGACGCAGGGGTTACTGAGTGTGAAAGAATATAAGAAAAAGAAAAACATTGTTAGGGAGGCAAAACAATAAAAGAATATCGCCTCTTTTCATCACATAGAACTGTTGCAAGACTGCCTCTACTTTTTCTATGTGCCATGATCTGTAGAAACCTATCTGCTTTGCATTGAGGCTCTTCTTCATCTTTGAGGAAACCGTCCAACATTCGCAGCTATAAAGGCAATGTCTAAAAGACAGTCGTCGTAAAAGTGACTTCATTATACCAACAGAATACCATGTGTGAATGTGTATATATATATATATATATATATATATATATATATATATATATATATATCTATAGAGAGAGAGAGAGAGATAGAGAGAGAGATAAATGTACGAAAGAAAATCTGTATACATATTTTAGACGAGTTTATTATGGTACGTCCCATCAGGACGTTGACGATCATGGCTCTCTACAATTTCCTGTCCTTTGTAACTCCTTAGTAATTTTTGTTTTTTGCTATCTCTCCTTGTTCCGCCATCGATTTGCTCAAGATCGCTAGGTAGGCTATACGTTGTTCTCCTTTGGCCCTTTTGGCTTCAGTCTGCCCTATGAGGATTAAATACCGCAAGCCGTCTCACATGTTCAGGTCAGGGTATTCTCAACATCCTTCTGTAGAGCCACATTTCTGTTGCTCCAAGTCTCCTCTTTTTATCTGTGAGGAGAATGTCAAGCTTTCGTCACCATATGAGGGAACTGATATTATGTGACAGTTCTGTAAAAAAATATAAGAAGATTGTCTAGAATTGTATTTTGCTTGGCAGTAACTTGTTACCGACATCTTTTATTAAAACAAATAATGATAATTTACATTCGTCGAGTTTTACCCAACCCCGCCGCCAACACCGATAAGCACAAGGAAGTAGGAAAAATATTTAAATTTTTATTTTTGAATTCTAGATTCTGATTACCAGCTATGAATTCTAGATTCTGATTACCAGCTATGAAACACTTTGGCTCTGATCAAAAATTAAATGTTGAAAAAGATATAGTCCTCTTTCGCTATTAACTCGAGAAAGTCAAGGTAAGAATTTACTTTGATTTTTAAAATAATAATAATATTAATTTGTTATAACTCTAAACGTTAAATTTAGTGGGTACACGAATTTGAGTAGACATCTAGTTTTTTAACATTGTCGAATGACAATAGAGAAAACATGATTATTGAGACGCACATTTTCTTTAATAAGACTTTCGATATCTAGGCAGTCAGACATTAATTTCACTGTTTTGGAAAACAATCATTAAATATAACGTTGGAACTATTCTACTCGATCTCTTTAGCTCTTAGTTGAAATGATGATCCCTCTTCCTGTTGTGACCTGATCCAATTTTCCTTTCTATTGTTCCCGTTTTTTAAAACTTATTCACCGTTCTCTTGATGGCCCTTGAACGGACATTGAAGATGGAAGCCAGAGTATGAATGTTGGTACCATTCCTGAAGGCCTGAATTACCACGTTCGTCTCACTATTGCTCAGCTGGGAAGACATAGTGGGGCTGACGCAAAATGATTTTAACCCCTTCTCGTTCTAGCTGAATAACTCAAAGTGTTTTGCAGTGATTCTTACGAAATAAGGTATCAACTTGTCTTACACACACACACACACACACACACACACACACACACACACACACACATATATATATATATATATATATATATAAATTTTAGAAAGAAGAGATGGAGAAAAATTCCATTGTTCGTATACATTTACTTTTAAAAATGTTTTCCCTCCTTTAACTTTCGCAAAAGAGGTAACACTTTAAATTTTCTTAAAAATCATTCTCTCACTAGTAACTTACCATCGCCTGAAGAAGTACACTCAAAGTATTGAAACATGAAAGTTTCTGTGTAGCGATTTCAACATGTTTTTATTATGATATCTTATAATAATAATAATAATAATAATAATAATAATAATAATATATATATATATATATACACATTTTATTTTATATATATTTTATTTTATATGTGCAGTACTTAGTGGATTGGACTCTACTTTGAACAATAAGAATGTATTTAGCTCTAAGTTGAAGTGATAATCCCTCTTTCTGCTGTGACCTCCTGATCCAGTTTTCCTTCCTACTTCTCCCTCTTTTTTAAATTTATTCACCGTTCTCTTGATGGTTCTTGAATGGATTTTGAAGATGGAAGCCAGAGTATGGATGTTGGTACCATTACTGAAGGCCTGAATGATTTTGTCCTCTCACCATTGCTCATTTCGGAATATAGTGGGGCTATCCCTAACCCTCACACCAAAACAAGAACAAGACTCATATAAACATATGTCCACAAATCCTTCGTTTTTGCCTTATTTAAAGTTTACGGTATTTACATTAGTCGGACTATTGTCCTCATCTTTGTCGCTATATTTGTCACAACGTTTCGGTCGTTGTACGCTCCGGCCTTCTTCAGGTGGTTGGAATTTCGAACCGAACCCTTTATTTCGATCACTGGGGTAGACTGTTCTAGTTCCACGAGCCATGTTTGATGGATGTCAGTTATTATACCAACGATCCAAGGACACATGGTACAGTGGATAAAGTCGTTGGTTAGATCCAGTGACAGACCCAAAGAGTGTGAGTTCAATACCCGGTTCAGGCAGTGGAGAACTTTCAGAGGGAAAATTACCAGGAGATAACTGATAACTGACATCCATCAAACATGGCTCGTGGAACTAGAACAGTCTACCCCAGTGATCGAAATAAAGGGTTCGGTTCGAAATTCCAACCACCTGAAGAAGGCCGGAGCGTACAACGGCCGAAACGTTGTGACAAATATAGCGACAAAGATGAGGACAATAGTCCGACTAATGTAAATACTGTACATAATACCTCATCTCAGAAATACAGACAGACTTTAAAGTTTACGGTAGACCCTGTTAAATGTAAAATCCAAGATAGAATCCAAAAATACTTTTACAAACTTTTGGCAAATGATACGGATGCAGAAGAAGCTTTTTAAGTACCTTCCATGAAGTACTATGAGATTACGACATGCTATGGACACTTGACGTGTGCTTACCGAACCGTGAACTGCACAAAGAACATGGCAGTACATCTCGCACTGTAACACCATGTCATGGAAACAAAACACGTACTACAACATAATGTAAGGCAGCTGTCTATATTTCTAAGATGAGGTGTTATAACTATTTACACTATTTACATTGTTCGGACTGTTGTTCTCATCTTTATTGTCATATTCATGACGTTTCGGTCGTTGTACGCTCCGGGCTTCTTCAAATGTTATGTGTTGTAATTTCGAACCGAAACCTGTATTTACTCCATGGGGAATATATTGTTCTAATTCCATGCCTTTTCCTTTTCCTGGATAATTATGTTTCGGTTAATGCCCTTTAGTAACTCAGCTCTTTGGGTCAAGTCACTTTTTGGATGACTTCAAACAACGCTTTTATCCATTGGGACATGTGGAACTAGAACAATCTACCCCCCGCCGTGGACTAAAGAAATGGTTCAGTTTGAAATTCCAGTCTATATCACCTGAAGAAAGCCGGAGCGTAGAGCGATCGAAACGTCGAGAATATGACAATAAAGACGAGGAAAACAATTCGTATAATGTAAATAGTGTAAATGCAAGGCAAATTGGGAGCAATGTTTGGATAACAGGGAAGGCCCAAATATACTCGGTTACTTGGCGCAATCCCTGAACGACGCACTCTCTGCCCACCCCCATCTACTGGTTAAATAACAGAGTAGACTCCTGCCGTCTTGGGTAGCAGCAAGTCTAAAAGGACTAATTTCAACGCCGCGGAGCAAGCAATGGGGCACCATTCCGATATCTTTCCCAAGAATTGGTATTTAACAGAAAAATATATATAGTTCTATGATCGCCTACGGCTTGAAAGGACATGGCGTTAAAATGCTAGTAAGATTAGTGAAAGTCACTATGTAATAGTAATAAAAATCAATGTGATAAAATTGTACCTTATTTGTTATGGTAAACACAGTGAGCACCTGATTTAGAGCCGTGGTTAGCATACTAAGTCACAATAAACGTCTATTTATGAGTTCATTCCTCACTAGAAGTTGCATGTATTTGACTTTGTGCCAAAGTTGGTTTAATCCAACAAATGCTCAAAGTGATAGTAACAATAATAAAGAGAAAATGTATAAATTTCAATAATGTATTGGCTTTAGCAAACGCATTAATTAAAAAGAATGCCTGACGGGATTTGTTTATTTTTTGTCCAGAGAACAATGTCAGGGGATAAAAGTCGCATTAGACGCTGAATTTAATAAAACTGGTTATAGCGTTCAAGGAAGAAAGGCCAGAGTTTCAGCTTCTTGTTTAAAGGCTTTTAGAGATCAGAGAAAGAGGGCGAAACATTACAAAGTCGTGCAGTTTTCATCAAGAGGACTACTCTCAACGTGTTAATAATCATTTTTTTTTAGGTTTCATTAAGGAAATTAATTATTTTAAAAGGAAAGAAAACCGTATTCGGCAGATGTGCACTCGACAGAAATATTAACCTCTATATCCCCCCCTCTCTCTCTTTCTCTCTATCTTTCTCCCGGCTTACGGAAAGCCATGATAAAAAAAACAAAAAATACAAAAAAAAAACAAAACACTCTACTATCTTTCTCAAGAAGGAATGGCAGTTAAAATATAATAAAGAAAAGGAATTTGTGGAGAGTCATGATCGGAAAATCTCCACCCACTTTTTCAAGAAAGCATACCAGTTAATAGATAAAAAAGAAAAGTGAATTTGTGGAGAGTCATCAACGGAAAAAAAAACTCTATATTTCTCAAGGAGACGTTGCAGTTAATAGATAAAAAAAAGAAAAGAATGTGTGGAGAGCCATGATTGCCTCCATCCAGAAGAAACTTTGCATTATAAGATAAGTGCTGTAGTTGTGTATACATTATGTAGAGATTTTTTTTTCTTGAGACATACTTTTTAAGGCTTACGGACACATCAAGTTGAAACATTGGTTCCCATATGAATACCGAAGTTAAGCAAGGTCGAGCCTGGTCAGTACCTAGATGGGTGACCACTTGGGAATACCAGATAGTGCAAAGTTGAATGTGCGGGTAGTGTGATGGATAATGGCTCGGAATTCTTCATAGGGAGCCGAATTCCAATTCCAGGTTCATTGAATTCACTTATGCGCAATACTATTGGGAATCCACCTATTTCCCCCCCCCCAGCCTTGGGTTAAATAGTAAGGCTTGTATTACTAAAACCATTATTATCTCCCAAAACATAAAAAATAAAATTGCGTATAAATAACCCATAGAGATTGATAAGCCGCTAGATACAAAAAACAATAAAAAACGAAACGTACTTTTCTTTTTATGCGTTTTTTTCTTTTGCCCGGCGAGCGGACATTTTGAAAGAAAACCGGAAGTATAAATTAGTGGAGACAATTCACTCATCGCAACTCCATTTTTTGCCTGTCGAGTTTGCCGGTCTATCGATAATTTAGAACGGAAAACAGAATATCATTTTTGATCAGGTGTTAGCTGATCAGATACGCTTTCTGCACCGATGCGCATGCGTGATCATGATGATATGGGAAAGGGAGAAATAAGAAAAGAGAATGCCGGGAAAAGAGCCCCAAAAATGATTAAAAGGTAGTAAAGATAAAAACAGAACAGCCGAAAAAGGCAAAGAAAAGTTAAATAGGAAAAAAAAAACTCGTTCTGTTGATGGTGTTAATACAATAATACCACGCTTATGTCTGATAAGGAAGAAAGCGAGAAAATATGACAAACCTTTAAGAAAACAGAAGATATGGTCATCAAAAAGAGGAAAATCTGCGTGTTTCAAATTGAAGATGTCACATCAAGCAAGTACAAAAGTTTAAATATCTGGGAAGTGTTTTTACAGAGGATGGGAAAAGGGACACCGAGATCCAAACATGCATTGGATTAGCGAAAGAAGCATTCCATAAGCTAAGTAAATTGCCGAAAACCATTTTTAAGTATCGTTAGAACCAAAGGAAAGTATGCTCTATTGTTATGTAATATTCGTCCTCTTACATGGCAGCGAATTCTGGACAATCTCCCAACGGATGACGAGAAAACTGGCGGCAAAAGAAATTTGGTCCTCCAAAAGGATACTGAGAATTCAATGAACGGAGCGAGTAAACAACGAGAAATTCTTAAAGCAAATAGTGACGAAAAGAACGCTCAGAATCGAAATAACATCAGTTATAAATTTATTTATATTCGGCTGATTTTATAGAGTTCCTTTCCTGAAGACGAACCCAATTGAAAATGAAGCAAATGATTGGCGAAGATTCAAATGTTCATTATTAAAATGTCTGTCAGTAGATAGAGAATGACTTCAGTGCATATGCAAAAGCAGAAAGAGAATATGACAAGGATGCTTTTTTAACTGGACTTACTTTTAGAAAGTAGGTTTATCAAGAAGAGAGAAAAAAAAACAGGATGCGAGTTACACATTGGAGATGTACAGAAGTTTAAATATCTGAGAAATGTTTTAACGGACGATGGAAAATGTGACACCGAGATCCGAACACGCGTTGGACTAGAGAAAGATACATTCCAAAAGCTAAGTTAATTGCCGAAAATCATTTTTAAAAAATTCTTTAGAAATAAAGAAAAGCGTGCTGCATTGTTATGTGACATTCGTCTTCTTATATGGCAACAAATGCTGGACATTCTCTCCGCGGATGAAGAGGGTACTGAGAATTTTGTGGACGGAGAGAGTAAGCAATACGAAAGTCTTAAAGCAAATATTAACAAGAAGAACGCTTATGCTTAGAATCAGGAAGAGGCAGCTAAAGTTCTTTGAACACATAATGAGGAAGGTGGGATTAAAAAAATTAACCTACGGGCAAAAGAGATAGGGGAAAGAAGCGATTACGGAATGTCGAGTCTGGTCTATACGTGGATGGGTCACCGGTTGGAATTACCAGGTGCTGTGCGATTGGAGACCCATGACCGAACAAAAATGCGGCACTATCACAAGAAGGAATGGCAGTTAGAATATAATTTAAAAAAAGGAGTTTGTAGAGAGTCATTGACGGAAAAGGATCCACCTACTTTCTCAAGGAAGCATGCCAGTTAATAGATAAAAAAGAAAAGTGAATCTGTGGAGAGCCATTATCGCCTCCATCCAGAAGAAACTTTGTATTATAAGATACCTGCACTTGTATTAGGTCATCCCATAAGTTCTGTCCAAATTTTAACTTTTTGTTAAAATGAACGAAATTTAAAGAGTATTTTATAATGTCTAATGGAGCTGAACATTATTTTTATGTTTAGATGCATTTAAACTGATCAAATTTTATTTCAGAGAACAATAAAATTAAATTTTGTTTGATTAAAACCCCGCTAACATGGAAGTACCCAAGAATCATTTGAGGCACATAATGCTTTATGAGTTCAAGAAAGGAAACTCAGCAGCCGAAGCGGCTAGAAACATTCACTCAGTTTATGGAGAGGAATGTGTGAATGAAAGAACTTGCAGAAGATGGTTTGCAAAATTCAGAGGTGGAGATTTCACCCTTGAAGATGAAGATCGAACCGGACGTCTAGTTGAGTTTGATGAAAAGCTTTTTGAAGCAGCCCGGGAAGAAAATCCTGCTTTATCAGTTGAGGAATTGGCAGTGGTTCTCAGTTCAAACCATATAACTGTTCATCGTCATCTTCAACAACTTGGAAAAGTTCCTAAACTTGGAAAATGAGTGCCTCATGAATTGTCTGAAAACAACCTCAAATCCCGAGTTGACATCTGCTCTTCTCTCCATTCTCGCCAACTTGTTTCACCTTTTTTGGATAGACTTGTGACTGGCGACGAAAAATGGATCTTTTATCAAAATGTTAAGCGTCGTAGACAGTGGCTTGGTAAAGGGGAAGGACCCCAGCCACAGCCAAGAAGAGAAATTCATGGGCAAAAGTTTCTTCTTTCAATCTGGTGGGATTGCCAAGGAATAATCCACTTTGAATTCTTACCACCTAATGCAACAATTAATACTCAAATATACTGTCAGCAATTAGAGCGTTTGAACCAAGCTTTGAGGAAAAAAAGACCTGCTCTAGTGAATCGAAAACGGGTGATGTTTCATCAGGACAATGCGCGACCACACACAGCAAGAATCACGTCACAAATGATCGAAGAACTTGGTTGGGAGAAAATTCCTCATCCACCTTATTCTCCCGATCTTGCTCCTTCAGACTACCATTTGTTTCGTAGCTTACAGAATCATTTAGAAGAAACAGCTTTTGTAACACAGGAAGAGCTTAAAACTAACATTTGTGAGTTCTTCGAATCAAAGCCAAAAGAATTTTACAGTAATAGAATTAGTAAGCTTGTTAATAGATGGAAGGAAGTCATAGATAATCAGGGAAAATACATTGTTGATTGAATCTGTAATTAAATGTAACATTTGGTCACTTGTTTTTTTTTATTCAAAATTCGGACAGAACTTATGGGATGACCTGATATATATATATATATATATATATTTTTTTTTTCTTAAGACTTACTTTTCAAGGCTTACGCACACATAAAGTTGAAACACCGGTATCTGTACAATCACTGAAGTTAAGCGTAGTCGAGCCTGGTCAGCGCCTATATGGGTGACCACTTGAGAATACCAGGTTCTGTAAGGTTGAATGTGCGGGTGGTGTGATGGATACTGGCTCGGAATTGTTCATCGAGGTGTCGAGTTCAAATTCCAGTTAGATGTGTTATATTCGCTTATGCGCCAATATCATTGGGAATTAATCTTAATGATCAAGACCGCACAAAAAGAATGTGCTTTTTATTGGCATGGCAGTTCCTGTATCTTTTAAGACCTTAAAAATAACAATTAAAAGACAAGGGTCTTAATGTGGAAACCTCAAAAATGTAGCACATGAAGATATCATTAATTCCTCTTGTGGTTGGGGCCCTAAGGTTGAATGTTGCGGGTGGTGTAATTGATAATGACTCGGAATTGGTCATTGAGAAGCCGAGTTCCAATTCCAGTAAGGTTCTTTATATTCCCTCGCGCGCATATAGGTTTGTAGTCAGAGAATTGAACTCAAGATAGGAAGTTAAACCGTTCGAATGCAAATAATGACTCGTTTATGTTCACTAGCAATTACCAACGTTTTCGTTCACCCAATACAAGGACCAACGGTCACGCAAGAATCCTTGTCATATTCTCTTTCTGTTTTTGCATATGCATTGAAGTCATTCTCTATCTACTGACAGACATTTTAATAATGAACATTTGAATCTTCGCCAATCATTTGCTTCATTTTCAATTGGGTTCGTCTTCAGGAAAGGAACTCTGTAAAATCAGCCGAATATAAATAAATTTATAACTGATGTTATTCCGAATCTGAGCGTTTTTTTTTGTTTCTATTTGCTTTAAGACTTTCTCGTTACTTTCTCACTCCGTTCATAGAATTGTCAGTATCCTTCTGTAGAACCACATTTCTGGTGCCACCAGTTTTCTCTTCATCCGTTGGTAGATCGTCCAGCACCCGCTGTCATATAAGAGGACGAATATCGCATAACAATACAGCACACTTTTATTTGTTCCTAACGAAAAATTTTATGTTTTAGCTTTTGAAATTCTTCTTTCGCGAGTCCAATGCATATTCGGATCTCGGTGACCCTTTTCCCATCCTCTGTAAAAACACTTCCCAGATATTTAAACTTCTGTACTTGCTTGATGTGACATCTTCAATTTGAAACACGCAGATTTTCCTCTTTTTGACGATCATATTTTCTGTTTTCTTAAAGGTTTGTCATATTTTCTCGCTTTCTTCCTTATCAGACATAAGCGTGGTATTATTGTATTAACACCATCAACAGAACGAGTTTTTTTTCCTATTTAACTTTTCTTTGCCTTTCTCGTCTGTTCTGTTTTTATCTTTACTACCTTTTAATCATTTTTTGGGCTCTTTTCCCGGCATTCTCTTTTCTTATTTCTCCCTTTCCCATATCATCATGATCACGCATGCGCATCGGTGCAGAAAGCGTATCTGATCAGCTAACAACTGATCAAAAATGATATTCTGTATTCCGTTCTAGATTATCGATAAACCGGCAAACCCGACAGGCAAAAATGGAGTTGCGATAAGTGAATTGTCTCCACTAATTTCTACTTCCGGTTTTCTTTCAAAATGCCCGCTCGCCGAGCTAAAAAAAAAAAGAAAAAAAGAAAAAGAAAACGCGTAGTAAGAAAAGTACATTTTGTTTTTGTTTGTTTTTTGTTTTGTTTTTAGCGGCTTTGTTTGTTTGTTTTTGTTGTTGTTTTTAACGGTTTATCAATCTCTATGGGTTATTTGTACGCAATTTCATTTTTATTTTCTGGGAGATAATAATGGTTTTAGTAATACAGGTCTTTCTATTTAATCCATAGCTGGAGAGAATAGGTGCATTCATACCGTTCCCAATGACATAAGTGAATGTAAGAAACCCAAATGGAATTAGAACTCAATTCTGGTATTAACAATTCCAAGCCGTTATACCACCAGTACATCCAAATTTACAACCCCTGGTATTCCTATGGGATCACCCATCTAGTCTCTGAACAGACTTGTAGTTGCTTAACGTAATCGTACGAGAACCGGTGTTTCAATATAATTTGTCCGTAACCCCCGGAAAGTACGTCTTAAAAAATATGCATAGGGTATATACAAGTATATTAAAATGCAATTTTTTTTCTGGTTGGAGACGATCATGGCTCTCCACAGCTTCCTTTTCTTTTTTATTTGTTAACTGCCATATTTCTTTAAAAAACGTACTGGTATCTTTACTTATTTATTTAGCTTATCTACAAATTCAGGTGAATCAGTATCACGGAGATATATTAATAGAGCCTCGTAAATATATAACATCTATGTTGGTTGTTTAGGGGCACAGCTTGTCTCGCTAGGACAATTACGACTGAGTAGTGAGTTCGATCCTCACTGGGTACCGCATGCATTCGGCCAATGCCACATCTAAGCTATGCTTGGAAAATCACTGTAATCAGAGTTTGGTTGTTCTTTGTCTAACTATAACTAAACACAAAGTGGGTGTCTGGGGCTTTAATGTGGTGTTAAAGGTCATCTGTGCTATATTCGCTATAATGAAATCCTCTTCTAAAGACACCTATGTAATAGTGATGCGTAAAGCTCATAAAACGTAGTGAATACGTGCGCCATTTTCCCGCAGCCAATCACGACCTAGAATAATATCCCTGTTCTCATTATGAATTACCGTATATACTCGTGTATCATTCGACTTTTGAAGACCTAATTTTGAAGCTAATTTTAAGGGGGGTCGCCTCATACACGATATAAAAATAAAATTAGCGTATATACTGCTGGCGCTAGGCTACGCCGTTGACCAAACTATATATCCATTTAATGTAGTCAAATTAGCTTCAAAATTAGGTCTTCAAATGTCGAACATGATTTACGACATATAATCAGAGGGTGGTTTGGGTACCTCTAGGTATTGTAACGGTTAGCAAGCTTGTCTCGCTAGAACAATTACGACTGATTAGTGAGTTCGATCCTCACTGAGTAACCCATGCATTCGGCCTTGTGCCACATCTAAGCTACGCTTAGAAAATGTTGGTTGTTTAGGTAAAATATTTTTAAAAGGACCAGATATATGCCATCAGTGCGCTTACGAACGATTCCATTCCCTATCTGTTTGTATTTCTCAAATGAGGTATTGTAAATATTTACCCTTCTTACATTGTTCGGACTATTGTCCTCATCTTTGTCGTCATATTCCCGACGTTTCGGTCGTTGTACGCTCCGTCCTTCTTCACAGTAGAAGCGAACAAAAAACTTGGCGAGTTGAGTTACTAAAGGGAAATAACTGAAACTGAGATAGCCGGAAGAGGCATAGCGCGTGGAACTAGAACAATCTACCCTAAGAGCGAGAGATAAACATATCTTCTTGTGTCCCCAAAGAGGAACTGAAGGCAAGGATTGTGGTAGCATTCACCAATTTAAACAAGAAGAGATGCAGGATATTCCGAAGTCGTCTGGAGGCCGCGGTTGAAGCCATTGTCGATTTTGTTAAATAAATTTACTCTTTAGTATTACAAGATATTTTTGTGCTATGTTGGTAAATATATCCGTTAAAATAAGATGTCAGTGTTATTTTCATTTTTTTTTTTTTTTTTTTTTTTTTGCGTAATTTAGACGACAATTTATCCATCGCAGCCTGTAGTAATCCTTCTCAATAACGTCCAACAATCTATCA
Source organism: Acanthosepion esculentum (assembly GCA_964036315.1). Lineage (NCBI taxonomy): Eukaryota > Metazoa > Mollusca > Cephalopoda > Sepiida > Sepiidae > Acanthosepion > Acanthosepion esculentum. The sequence continues at coordinate 45,827,987 of OZ038489.1, read as the reverse complement.
TCCATTGATTTTGTTAATTTTTATTTAACCTCAGCGGGTTCGATTTCTGACATTGTGGTTTTAATTACTTCCGTAGGTCTTCTTTGTTCTCATATTGTTTGTAACCTTCATATAATTTCATCTTCACAATAGTTCATAGATTTTTGATCGGATTCAGATCGAGGCTAGTTGGTAGTCATTCCATTATATTCTCTTCTGTAACCCTTTCACACTCAAAAAATTCATGAGTAACCTTAGATTTTTTTTTTTTAAGCTTATCACCCCAAGCAAGGCTGGAGGCCACTATCACGCATGGGGTTACAGAAGGTTTGGCGGAAGAGCAGATAGGAGTGGTAAAGGAGAGGATGTGGAGAAAGATAGTGGATCGATCAAGGCAAGGGGGTTACAGAAGATTTGGAGCGAGAACAGATAGGAATGAAAGGTGAAAGGATGTGGAGAAGGGAAGTGGATAGATCAAGGCAACTGGAGATGTCGATTGACGCTACACTTAAACCGTTGGAGATTGTATTTGTCAGGGAAACAGTAATAGGGAAGGGAGTTCCATAGGCGAGATGTGCGAGACATGAAGCTATTGGAGTAGAAGAGACGTCTACATCTAACAGTTTCAACGGTGAAGGGGTGGGAACGGGATACCAGCCTCGTAGGACGTTTAAATTCACGAGGCCTAGGGACAAGCGAAAGCAACATGAGAAAAAGCATTGTCGTGCTTAAATACACACTTCACTATGAATCTGCGAGGCTGGGACTTGTACCATTCAAAGAAATCCCTTTCCATGTAATCGCAATAGTTAGCACTGTTCAGTTTAAGTTCTTCATCGAATTTTGAATAGTTTAATTAAGGTTGAGTCGAAAATTCTAGCCCATATCAAAACGCTGACGTCTCCTTGGTACCTTCTTTTAGCCACAGGTGCATTTGCATCGAATAAAATCTATCCTTTGGCCCACAAATCTGGTCCATCGTGCGCCACCCGAGTTTCTTCCGTGAAAATAACTTTAGAATATTCAATTTTCATATATTTCTTCCCAAATTTGACGCTTAAAATGTTTTTGCTTTACTGAACTGAGTTTGCCTCGGAGATTTCTTCACAGAGAGCCTAATTTGCGAAGTACTCTAAACCTTTTTTTTTCTTCTTGACTTCTTCAATTCAAGTCTGTTCAAAGATCCGAGCACTCGTCAAAAGTGGTTGTTTCGCTATAACTCGCTTTAGTTTACGTTCCCCTCGGGAAAACAAGTTCATAAACCCTTTTTCCTTTGCTTCTAGTTTTCAACTTACTTATTTTTTCAACAACCTTCTTTATCATTCAATGATCCCTGCGACGCCGCGTTGATATCTCCAATGTGCACATTTCTTCACTCAATAACTTCGTTGGTTTCGGGTTTTTTAGCAGTTCTTAAATCCTTCTCTTTACCCATGTTTCAACATATATTATGGAAAACAAAATAGTTTTTATTAGATTTCAGAGGTCTTAAATTAATATTAGTTTAATCTGCATAATAATTTCAGACAGCAGTTTTTATAATAAATCCAATAACTTTGATAAAACCAATTGAAACTGCCTGCAAACTTAAATCAATTATAAATTGAAATCAAGGAAGACAGAAAATGGCGACTTGTGTTGCATTTAGTTTTGAAGATGTTAAGAACAGAGAAACAAGAAATCAGAAAGGAGTTCCTCACGTTCTTAAAGTCTTTTCCTTTTGCTTCAAGCTTTCAACTGAGTTACATTTCCATGAACCCACTTTATCGTTCGACGATCTCTACGAAGCTCCTTTGATATTTCCTGTATGGACATTCCCTCACTCAAAAGCTTTGTTATTTTCTGGTTTTCAGCATTTGCCAGATAATTTCCATTATCCATGTTTCAATATTATAGAAAAATTAAAAAAATAGTTTTTATTTAATTTCACATGCTTTAAACTAATATTAGTTTAAATTTTATAAGAAATCCAATAAATTTAAAACATTCAAAGACTTATCATATATATTTGTTCTATTATAAGTGTTGATCAATTGTTGATGATTTTATTACTTTGTTATTGAAGTAAAAAGTTATTTTTTGGTTTTGCATAAGAACTTCAGATAGCAGTTTTTGTAATAAATCCAATAACTTTACTAAAACCAATCGAAACTGCATACAAACTTAAATCAATTATAAATTGAAATCAAGGAAGACAGAAGATAGCGACTTGTGTTGCATTTCGTTTTCAAGATATTAAGAACAGAGAAACAAGAAATTGGAAAGGAGTTCCACAGGTTGTTAAAGCTTTTTCCTATGCTTCTAGCTCTATTTCCAAGAGTACACTTTATCGTTCGACGATCTCTATGAAGCCCTTTTGCTATTTCCTATATGGGCATTCCCTCACTCAATAACTAATATTAGTTCAATCTGCATAATAATTTCAGACTGCAGTTTTTACAATAAATCCAATAACTTTAATAAAACACGTTGAAATTTACCGAAAAATTTGTTTTGACATCTAAATTAATCGTTTAAAATCTGACAAATTGTTTAAAGCAAATTCGAGTTGTTGAGGTTTATGTGATTTTCATAACTTCAAACGAGCTGTTGCAAATGTATGCCTCAGAATGATACCACATATAAATTTCAACTTTACAACAGTAAATATCAGCAAACATTTCAACAGATATACGAATATAGAATAATTAAAGCTATACTTAAAATATGAAGGAAGGGGTTCAGTGCCCATTCATGAAAGGAATCGACTACTAGGCTGATATCTCAGTCCCACTCTTTCACTGTCGAAACAGTTAAATGTAACCACCTCTTCTACTCCGAAAGCTTCTTCCATTGAACTTCCGGACAGTGAAACTCCCTTCCTCTTACTTGCTTCCCTGATAGCTATAATCTTCAAATATTCAAATGTAATGTCAAACGACATCTTCTGATGCCTTGATCTTGATTCCCGCCTTTTTCATTATCCTTTCCTCAAATACCCCCCTCTTCACTCTTACTTTCACTCTCTGTAACTTGCTTGGGGTTATATGCTTAAAAATAATTGGTACAACTGGGGGAAGGTAATTTTTCCAGTTCTTAGATCATTAGTGTACTAGTCTATCATGCTATTAAGCGCAAAGCTGGTGGGGGAGAAAGGATTATATTTTGACTCAAGAGTTCTTCTACCTGAGCCCCTGAGTCAAAATTCGCAAATAATTGGCATGTAATGTTTCACGATAGATATATTAGGTTGGTGCAAAAATATGATTCATGTGAGAAAACGACATTATTTTTGCACCAACCTAATAAAAGAATAATTACAAAAAATATAACTTCCTAATTGCTTCCCTGACGGTCTAGGTAGAGTCTCTGCACGCTTCATAGTAAAAACGATCTTTTTATCCAAAACAAATGCACAAAACACAAATGAAAAGGCGCCGATATGTTAGTATAACGTTCGATGACATCAGAATATTACGTCTTTTCTGATTGGCTCTTCAAAATAAGACAACCAATAGCAAAACACGACACAATAATAAAACACAACACAATTACAATTGTTCAGGAACGCAGGACTCAAAGGGTTAAACCCTCACTAGTAACAGACATCTTTGAATATTGGACTACTAGGAAAGCTTGATTTATCTGAGAAAACTATTCGAAAAATCTGGGACTTTCAGTGGGAGTAAACTGCCTGTATACGGATAGAAAATTAATTCAGTAAATATACAAAGGGTGGAAGCATGGTGGAGTAATGGACAGCGGATCGGAGAGAGCCGAGTTCGAATTCCCGTCGAAGGACTAGAATTCGAACTTATGTGCTAATACCCTTGAGAAAGGTATGAATACTATTCTTCTCCCTCCAGCTATGGGTAAATAGGACAAACCGTGTTCTGTAGCCTTGGATGGCAACTAGTCTACCACAGAAAGAAATGGCAACCTACTGCGGGAAAAAATCTGCCTCGTCAGTCATATATCGAAAGATACATGATTGCCTAAGCGTGTATCACGCATGGCACATAACTGACTGTAATATACAAAAATGAAACAGGGCGTAAGACAATGATGTGTTTTCTCGTCGGAATTATTCAAACTTTAAAATGGAGTAATCCTGAGAGAATTAGTAGCCCTATCAGATATTATTATTGGCGGAGTACAATCTTGGCAATATAAATTACGCAGATGACAGTGTTGATTGGCAGGTACGGAGAATAAACTATTGGGTTGGTGCATAATTATCAGGCGTTTTTAAACAATATTTATTATGAAAAAAGAAACATAATTCAACAATAAAATTTTTAAATGATTATTCCGGAGCGTATGATTATCGACTTGCATTTTTATGAACTGAAAAATAAAATAATATTTTTATTAAAAAAGTAAAAAAAAAGCTCAGCAATTATTATTTACAAATAACTCACCTACAAAAAAACGCCTGATAATTATGCACCAACCCAATATACACACACACACACATATATATATATATATATATATATATATATATATATATATATATATATATATATATATATATATATATACACATACACACACACACACACACACATATATATATATATATATATATAGTGTATCAAAAATACTTTTACAAACTCTGGGGGACGGGTTGCTCACACCAAAACACACACACACACACACACACACACACACACACACATATATATATATATATATATATATATATATATATATATATATATATATATATATATATATCAGCAGCATAATAACAATTCTATGTAGAAACAAATAGAAATTCTATGTAACTTGAAAAAGAGAAACATAATGTTGAAATATTGTTCAACATTCTTAAACACCGTGTCATTTTTTTTCTTTTTCATTTCCTTTTTCCTATTCTTTTCGGGAAATCTTCATCTCTACGAGTGTTTCAATATATTACTGGGTTGGTGCATAATTATCAGGCGTTTTTGAAACAATATTTATTATTCAAAGAAACATTACAATTCAACAATTTTTAAATGATTATTCCGGGGCGTATGATTATCGACACGCATTTTTATAACCTGAAAATGAAATATTTTTTTTATTAAAAAAAATCAAACAAAACAGCAGTTTTATTAACAAATGACTCGCCTACAAAAACGCCTGATAATTATGCACCAAAACAAGAATTCCTACAGAATGTGGTAAAAGAAAGAGAAAAGAAAGCACCAATTGTAAGAAGCCAGCATGTATGGTTGTCAGCAAAAGGAACATCAAAGAAGCAAAATACGAACGGGAGACAACGAAATCGACCATTCGCCCTTGCATGGAGTATTGCTGCCATATATGGTCTGGGGCCCCTGCTGTTTGCCTCGGGGTTCTTGATAAGATCCAGAGACGGATATGCAATGTGATTGGCCCTGATCTGTCATCTCGTCTGCAGTCGCTCTCTCACAGACGTGATGTTGCCTCGCACTGTCTTTTTTACAAATACTTTCACGGTAATTGCTCCGAGGAGCTGCTTTCGCTTGTCCCTAGGCCTCATGAATTTAAGCGTCCTACGAGGCTGGCATCCCGTTCCCACCCCTACACCGTTGAAACTGTTAGATGTAGACGTCTCTTCTACTCCAATAGCTTCATGTCTCGCACATCTCGCCTATGGAACTCCCTTCCCTATTACTGTTTCCCTGACAAATACAATCTCCAACGGTTTAAGTGTAGCGTCAATCGACATTCCCAGTTGCCTTGATTTATCCACTTCTCTTCTCCACATCCTTTCACCTTTCATTCCTATCTGCTCTCGCTCCAAATCTTCTGTAACCCCCTTGCCTTGATCGACCCAGTCTTTCTCTTTCTCCACATCCTCTCCTTTACCACTCCTATCTGCTCTTCCTCCAACCCTTCTATAACCCTTTGCGTGACAGTGGCCTCCAGCCTTGCTTGGGGTGATACGCTTAAAAAAATTTTTTTTTAAATCAAGCATGAACGAAAATTTAAATATTTAACAGAGGATGGAAAACCGAAATCCGAAGACGCTTTGGAAGTAAAGCATTATGAAACAAATAAATTTCGTTAGAAACAAAGAAAAGAAAACTCGACTGTTAATTAATATCCTTCCTTCTATAGCGAATGCTGGACAATCTCCTCATAAACGAAGAAGGGACGATGCAACAGAAATGTGTTCCTCGAGAAGGATGCTGAGAATCACATGGACTGGACACGATGACGTTTTAAGGAAAATGAAGGACATTTGGAATTAGCAATAAAAACAGTTTACATTTTTCAAGGCACATAATGAGAACAGGGGGATTAAAAATTTTGGCAAGAGGCTCAGTAGAAAGAAGATGTAATCATTGTGGGCAGAGAAATCATCACTGGCAGTGTCATACCTTCAGCAACCATCAAAGTGTTATATAATATCATTACTGCTATGTGGCAGGGAATGCTAGAGAATATCCTCACAGATGAAGAAGAGACTTGAAGCAGCAGAAATGAGGTTCTACCGAAGGATACTGAGAATACCGTGAACTGAATATGTGAGAAATACAAAGTTTTAAAGAAAAGGGGAAAAAAACAGACACTAATATTTAAAATCAGAAAGCGATAACTAAAATGTGTAGGGCACATAATGAGAAAAAAGAGCGTGGAGAATTTGACACTCACAGGAGATACTGAAGGCAAGACAGACAGAAGAAAGCAGCGAGTAACCTGCATAATGAGTTTGTGTAAATGGTCTACTAAACAGAGATTAGGAGAGATAGCAAAAAACATTGGCTTTTTTACCTTGTTCGGGGTGAAATGATTAAAAAAAAGAGAGAAAACAAAAAGATAAAATTTATTAAGAGCTAAAAATAACAGGATGTTGTGGAGAGCTATGATCGCCCAAACCCGGAAAAGACAAGGCAGATAGACGAACAACATGAACGTGTTTGTGGAAATGGTTGTCAGAACAGGAATTAGCAGTGATAGCCGAAATACAAAACCTACTAAGAACTACAAAGAATAGGAAATTGTGGAGAGCTATGATCGTCCACGTCCTGAAGAGACACGGCACTTAGAAGAAAAAGAACGAGCTTGTCTAAATGGTTGACAGAAAAGGGATTAGCAGTGATCGCCAAAACACAAAACTTACTAAGAACTACAAAAGACAGGAAATTGTGGAGAGCTATGATCGTTCACATCTTGAGAAAGAAGAAGAAGGAGAAGGAGATGAAGAAGAAAGAAAAAAAGCCAGTAGGACCCACTGCACTTAATTTTTTATACATGCACGTACCCGTTTGATCGAGGCAGTTGTCGGACAAGTGTGTAAGCGACATTATCATAAGTGCTTCATGTGCCTGAAAGCTTTGTCAAGTCAATCAAATTTGGATTTCACAAATGGCGGGTTTCATTTCTCTAAGTGGCAACTCCAAGGAACGGTGCATCAGGTTGTGCAATTGACGCCGAAGAAGCAGGAAATTGTCGTTAATTGAAAAATATTAAAGACAAAAAAGAAAAGATATTCTCTCGTCCACCAAGCCATTCCCCTTTCTTTTCATCGCATCCACAATTTCTTCTTTTCATCCTACTGACATGTGCATACACATACATTGGCTTGCACATATCCGCGGTGTACAGTGTAGTGACAATGTTGATTCTGTTGTCGGTAGCCATTGTTATGTGAGTGTATGTTCCGCTTCTGGCTTATATAAGAGTACTCTATTGTAAATACCTTTAAAAGTGTTTTATATGTATGAAAAGAATTGTACAACGATAATAATACCTATCGAAAACAGAGAATTAGTAGAATTTAAGGTTTTTCAAAGCTAGCATATTTTTTATCAACGAGATACTCAGTAATAACTGGAGGAAAATAGTCAAAAAATAAATAAAATCAAAATCATGTTATCTTTCGACTGGCTTCAAAGTTTCACGAACTAAATCTCAGGCTCTGAGCCTGAAACTCTGAAGACGTCAAAAGGTAAGACGACTGAAATATTATTTTATTGATAATTATATATATATATATATATATATATATATATATATATATATATATATAATAGGTCGGTTAATAAAATAGGGAAAACGAAAAGGTATCAATGTGATCAGTGCGAAAAGAATTTATTATTTGTTAATTGTTAATCACAAGACGGAAATGAAACACAGGGATTAATGCTATATATATATATATATATATTAATTTTTTATTTATATATATTAATGTTATATATATATATATATATATATATATATATATATATATATATATATATATAAATATATATATATATATATATATATGAATATGAAGCACGGAGATTAATGTTATGTATATATATATATATATATATATATATATATATATATAT
>OZ038489.1:45797211-45817211 GCA_964036315.1 Acanthosepion esculentum | reverse complement strand
AATATAATATAAAAGGCACAAACACTAATATTCCATGGTTATAATTTATTACATTGGAATCGTAATCACGATCCAATTCATCAGACCTACACATTAAAAAAGAAATCGGAAAATATAACTCCGGGTATAAAAAACAAAATCTTACTCAGAGTGTCTGAGTATATATATATATATATATATATATATATATATATATATATATATATATATATATATATATGCCTTTGTATGTATGTGCGGGTTTGTGAGTGTATGTACATGTGTATTTATGCTACTAGTTTTCAACGGTTTAAGTCAATTCATTTTCCAACTGGAATAAACGTAATAGCTTAAACTGTTCGTATTAAATGAAATTTAATTCTCTATCATCAGCTGAGTTCGAAACTTTAGTTAGTAGTACGGAATGATACCTGTGGCAGTCTACTAAAACTTTCAAATAATTTGTACGTTTATTTGGTCTCACACACGCAGCCCGAAAGCAAAATCTAAACTCAAAAGAGGTTACTGCAATTTTCTCTCTCTTGTTTGGTCAGATTTTGGGGAATTGGATCTCGCCGAGAACTTTTCAACACTATCTCGTATATGTGGCGCACTGTTATACAATGGCACACAATTAAAAAGAAAAATACCTAAATATATGACGATAGAAAAAGCAGAATAACAAACTTTACAGACAACAAACACGCGTACGTTCAAAATTATATCCCTATTTTCTTGCTCGTCTTTTCTCTATCTGTTTCTCACAAGCATGCGCAAACACACTCCGACGTGCATCTATTTGCGCATGAGCGTAAGCGAAGTGGTATGGATACAGGCGCACGCTTCTGTGTTTTTCTGGATGTATTGTCAGATTAAATAATAGCGACTGCGTTCATCAATCTGTGGATTAAAATTCAGAAACGCTTCATCGCCTTTTGGCTTTTCGGCTTGTTTCGGTTTTGGCTTCTTTTGCGAATTTGATGAAATGAGGAAACGGAGATTTCGACTGGGATTTGCTGCACCGACAATCAGAAAGGCATTGAAGGATTGTCAAAGAGAAGGAAGAAGATTGAGTGAAAAAGGGAAATAGATAAAATCAAAAGAATTAAAAAAAAGAGCAAGAGTAAGAGGGGAAGGAAGGAAGAAGATGAAGAAGAAGAATAAAAAGAAAGAAAACTGAATAATAGGATAGAGCTTAACCTCAAAATGGTGAAGATGTGAAAAGGAGGTGGTCAACGTAAACGATCAAGCAGAAACATCAAAAAGGCGAGGAGCGATACAAACAGAGAGAGGTGATAATTTGGGGAAGAGAAAGAAGAAAAAAGAAGAATGGAAGGAAATAACAGAAAGTAAAAGAAAAGAGGTTTCGGCATGATAATAGAGTTTATAGGAAAAAGAAAAAAAATGGCCAATTAAACGAAATGAAAGAAGTGTAAAAAAAAAAAAGTAAACATCATATTAGCGCTAAAATGTCGGCCACAAATAATAGTGGAAAATAAGGAGGAAAAATATTAGAAAAAACACATAGATAGATAGATAGATAGATAGATAGATAGATAGATAGATAGATAGATAGATAGATAGATATGAATTGACTGAGATAAATAGATAGATAGATAGATAGATATGAATTGACTGAGATAGATAGATAGATATGAATTGACTGAGATATATAGATAGATAGATAGATAGATATGAATTGACTGAGATATATATATATATATATATATATATATATATATATATATAGATATTTATTGACTGAGATAGATAGATAGATAGATAGATAGATATGAATTGACTGAGATAGACAGATAGATAGATAGATAGATATGAATTGACTGAGATAGATAGATAGATAGATATGAATTGACTGATATAGATAGATAGATAGATAGATATGAATTGACTGAGATAGATAGATAGATAGATAGATAGATAGATATGAATTGACTGAGATAGATAGATATGAATTGACTGAGATAGATAGATAGATAGATAGATAGATAGATAGATATGAATTGACTGAGATAGATAGATAGATATGAATTGAGATAGATAGATAGATAGATAGATAGATAGATAGATAGATAGATAGATAGATAGATATGAATTGACTGAGATAGATAGATATGAATTGACTGAGATAGATAGATAGATAGATATGAATTGACTAAGCGTGCCAAAATACCATGGCGAGGCAACCTTAGCAGGCGTTCTAAAAGAGCCTCTGCGGCAAAATGAAAGCGGGAGGAGGAAACGCAGGTAGAGGCCTCTTTGAGGCTTTCCAGTCAATCTCAACGGAGGCAGTATGTTTTGTCACATGAAACGCTTGGCGAGCGTAACTACCGTTTGTACTGCAAATCAGTTTACACATATTGGCCCTAATCTGTCATCTCGTCTGCAGTCGCTCTCTCACAGACGCGATGTTGCCTCGCTCTGCCTTTTTTACAAATACTTCCACGGTAATTGCTCTGAGGAGTTGCGTTCGCTTGTCCCTAGGCCTCGTGAATTTAAACGCCCCACCAGGCTGGCATCCCGCTCCCACCCCTACACCGTGGAAACTGTTAGATGTAGACGTCTCTTCTACTCCAATAGCTTCATGTCTCGCACATCCCGCCTATGGAACTCCCTTCCCTACTACTGTTTCCCTGACAAATACAATCTCCAACGGTTTAAGTGTAGCGTCAATCGACATCTCCAGTTGCCTTGATCTATCCGCTTCCCTTCTCCACATCCTTTCTTTTCTCATTCCTATCTACTCTCGCTCCGGATCTTTTGCGGCCCCCTTGCCTTGATCGACCCACTTTCTTTCTCTTCTTCCTCATCCCCTCCATTGCCACTCCTATCTGCTCTTCCTCCAACCCTTCTTTAACCCCTTGCGCGATAGTGGCCTCAGGCCTTGCTTGGGGCGATATGATTAAAAAAAAAAAAAAAAAAGAAAAAAATTCGTTGAAAAGTAAGAGGAAACTACCTAAACGTACGATTTTTGAATCAAGCACGGGCAACGTAAAGAAATAAAGAGACCGTGATAGATAAAAAATAGATTGAAATACACACACATTGTTTCCTTATTATTAATACTTTTATTTGTAATGCACATGTACGTCTTTGCCGTATGCTTAAACACACACACACGCGAGTCGCGCACGCGCAAACTGAAGTCATACCAAGATTCGTTATTGGCAATCACAATCTTAATTCGTTATTGGCAATTCGTTACTGGCAATCACAATTGACTAGCACGACATAGCCTTGGTTAGCAACTAGTCTACCATAGAAAGAAGCAGTAACTTACTGTGGGAAAATCTTCTGCCTAGTCAGTCATGAATCGAAAGGGACTTGATCGCCCAAGTGTGTATCACGTATGGCATTTAACTAACTCAAGTCATACTAGGATCCTTTATTTGTAACCACAATCTTAACAACGTAAGATAAACAGATGACAGTGTTATTAACAAAGAATAGAAACTTCTACAGAGAGTAATGATATCCTACAAAATAGGATAGTGAAAGAAAGCAAGAAAAAAGTATTAAGCGTCAATTGCAAGAACACGGAATATATGATTGTTCGTAAAAGAGACAGCCCGACATGCAAACACGTAATTTATTTAAATATCCGGAAAGTGTTTTAACAGAGGACGGAAAGAGCGACACTGAATATCGAAGGCGCATTGGGGTATTTTAAAGGTGTGTTGCAGAAGCTAAGCAAAGTATTAAGAAAGAGGAAATTTTCCTTAGAAACAAAGAAAAAAGTACTGAACTGTCATGTCAGTGGATGCTAGAGAATCTCCACACAGACTTGAAGCAACAGAAATGTGGTTTTACAGAAACATGCCGATAACATGAAAAAAATTATTACCGGCAATGCATTTAAAAAAAAAATTATATTACCAGCAATATCAAAAGATATATATTTCTTTCTTTCTTTCTTTCTTTCTTTCTTTCTTTCTTTCTTTCTTTCTTTTCATCACTTCTTTGTGCTTGACTTTTCTTTCATTTTACCGCTTCTTTGTGCATCTCATTTCTTTCTTTCTTTCTTTTTTCTTTCTTTCTGTCTTTCTACTGCTTCTTTGTGCAACCATTTCTTTCTTTGTTTCCTTTCATATATGTATATATCTGGAGATAGATAGATAGATAGATAGATAGATAGATAGATAGATAGAGAGAGAGAGAGAGAGAGAGGGAGAAATAATGAGGAAGAAAGAAAGAAGGAAGGAGATAGGAGAGATGGTTCTGAATGAACGGATCAATGTTCAATGCGCCATTTTTGTTGTTTTTAATAGCTATTTCCTCTTCCATTTTCCCCAGTTTCCTTCAGAATTTGCTCAAATCTTCTCGCCGCCTACGCTACGGCTTCACTAGTCATGTCTCTTCGGTGTGCCGAGATCGTCAATTCAAACGATAGATTAATCTTTCAAATTCAATGGCTGTGAAAAAAAAACAGGCGTCACGGCGATTGAGCTAGATATGAAATGATTGGGCTACATAGATAGATAGATAGATAAATAGATAGATAGATAGATAGATAGATAGATAGATAGATAGATAAAGAAAGAAACGGATAGATAATAAACAGACTGAGATAATAAAGAGAGACTGTGAGAGATAAAAAATAGTAAAAAGATTAAAGCAGATAGATATTGTGTGCTTTCTAATACATTTATTTGTATATACACATATACGTCTTTGCCGTAAGTTTGAACACACACACACACACACACACATATATATATATGTGTGTGCGTGTGTGTTTATGCACAGAGTCCGCAAAAAATATATGCTCACTTCAGGAAAGGAAAAAACCTGTATAGATATTGTAATAGTAAAATTATTCGGACATCACAAGATTAGTACAATTTACAATTGGATTCCCAATGCAAAAAAGAAAATGCTCAAAATGGTTGCCTTGAGCTTCTAGACATTTATTAGTATGGCAAACTACTGCTTGGACAACGTTGGCTAAAGTGTCCAATGGGATTCCTGCACGTGTATTTTCAATTTCTTGTCTAAGGGCCGCCAATTTAATGTCACCTGTTGAATAAATGTAATACAGTAAACAGTGTTATCTCAATTTGATAAAGCTAAGAACGACATGTTTTTTGTTTAATGTTTCGAGTGACTGAGAAAGATTTGCGTTTATAAGGCACAATTCAACTTTACTTGATCGACGACGCACTCTGTAGTCGAGACTAAAGCACCCCCGAATCAAACGAGCGGTACGCAGGTTCGAATCTTGTTGGAGAGTGCATATTATTCTTTAATAAATTTTCTTGAATATTCAGACGGGTAGATGAAAATAAATACATCTACTGTTTAATAAATTGATGGATCGTCTACTCAAATGTATGTATCCACTAAAAATAACTTTTAAGTAATAAAATCTGATTAATAAATTTTTATTTATTAATCAGAATTCGTCATCATTTCTTTAGGCTTGATCACAGTCTTCGGGCCAGGTGTGTTGTGTGGAGGCTCGACTTTTTATATATGCTGTTCAATGCAGTATTATATGTAGCAACGACAGGTATTGCATTGTATTTGGTAGGCAGCAACAATCACACACACACACACACACACACACACATATATATATATATATATATATATATATATATGTGTGTGTGTGTGTGTGTGTGTATAAGATAACCCTAAGGAGCCAGACAAACCTACCTAGGTTTCACCTAAACGGATCTTCAGGGTAATATGGACAGCATTACCCTGAAGATCCGTTTAGGTGAAACCTAGGAAGGTTTGCCTGGCTCCTTAGGATTATCTTAGGTTTTGCTCTACTTGGTGTACTGAGCACTTTACGTAGTTGTCTTTTTACTCGGTTTGTTTTGTTTTTCTTTGGATTTGGAGCTTAAACTCTGGACGATTGCTTTCGTCTTGTTTGAATTTTCTTGGTTCTTTCTTTTTTTATTCCACATTTTCCCTCGGGTACCGATTTGTTCCACTGCAAGTTGAGCTATCCGAGGCTTTTCCAAAAGAGTACCACGGTTTATATATATATATATATATATATATATATATATATATATATATATATGAGGAAATTTTTCTCCCCGGAATCGATCCTCCAAATCTATAAATCAACCATTCGCCCTTGCATGGAGTATTGCTGCCATATATGGTCTGGAGCCCCTGCTGTTTGCCTCAGAGTTCTTGATAAGATCCAGAGACGGATATGCAATGTAATTGGCCCTGATCTGTCATGTCGTCTGCAGTCGCTCTCTCACAGACGCGCCGTTGCCTCGCTCTGTCTTTTTTACAAATACTTTCACGGTAATTGCTCCGATGAGCTGTTTTCACTGGTTCCCAGGTCTCATGAATTTAAGGGTCCTACGAGGCTGGCATCCCGTTCCCACCCCTTCACAGTTGAAACTGTTAGATGTAGACGTCTCTTCTACTCCAATAGCTTCATGTCTCGCACATCTCGCCTGTGGAACTCCCTTCCTTATTCCTGTTTCCCTGAAAAATATAATCGCCAACTATTTAAGTGTAACGTCAATCGACATCTCCAGTTGCTTTGATCTATCCACTTCCCTTCTCCACATCCTTTCCCCCTTTCATTCCTATCTGCTCTCGCTCCAAATCTTCTGTAACCCCCTTGCCTTGATCGATCCACTATCTTTCTCCACATCCTCTCCTTTACCACTCCTATCTGCTCTTCCTCCAAACCTTCTGTAACCCCTTGCGTGCTAGTGGCTTCCAGCCTTGTTTGAGGTGAAAAGCTTAATATATATATATATATATATATATATATATATATATATATATATATATATATATGATGAAATATAGTCTTAAAATGTACTATATTTATGGGATAAAGTGCTCAATATCAGAGATAGAGCGTGTGTAAATATACAAATGAACATAGAAGTCAACACTCAGAGGCGACAGTCTGTTTCATGCTACTACCCACAATGCACCACTGACCCGGATATATAAATAGCCGAAAAAAAATAAAAGCACTCGTGGCCTGACGATTACATCTAGCATGAGACAGACTGTCGCCTCTAAGTTTTAACTTCTATATTCACTTATATATATATATATATATATATATATATATATATATATATATATATATATATATATATATATATATACAAACAAATGTTTTATTTAATAACACCGACAAGTTTTGTCTACTTAACTATTTATATTGTCTTTACAACTTACGAATGAGGTGTTTTACATTAAGATTAAAGTTTTTAACCGGTTTAGATTCAAATACAGTAATCTCAAAACGACTGAATCTTGCTTAATATACTGATCACTTGAATGTTTTTGATTACGACTGTAGTTTGAGTCCAAATTACGCGAATGTATAACACTGAGGGAGAATGGTGGAGTAATGGATAGCGGCTCTGATTGAGGAATCGGGGAGCCCAACTCGAATTCCAGTCGGATCCATTACATCCACTTACGTGCTAATACCATTGATCCTGTTCTTCCCACCCCTATCTATGGGTAAATAGCAGGACAGACTGTGCTGCCTTGGGTGACAACCGGTCTAGGAGAAGGAAAAATCAAAAGTTCAAAACTGACCTAGAAAGGGTTGGACTCCGTCAGGCTATCTTGCTCAAGAAACTACTACGACTGCAGTACACACGGTACCCCAACGATCCTACGGGTCACGGTATAAACAAAAAATAACACTGAACTTTGGACACTTTAACTATTTTAATCCTCACTCAATAAAATGAAATAAAATAATCCTTATGTTTCCGACGTCTGTGTTGATGCATATGTGCGTACACATATGTGGCAGAATATATATGGCGGTTTTTTTCTCAAAGACCAACTTAATCTGCTATACTGTCCAGTCGACAAAATCGAAAACAGTCATCGCGCATGCGCGAAATTAAAAAAAATATTAAATCGCGACAATTTACCGATCGTACCTTGTATATAAGATCATGACAAAAATTCGTGCCCGATTAGAAGACAAAATTTTACTTACAAAAAAATATTATTAGCCTAAGTATATAGTCTTCATTGTTTTTAACTACTACCTCGTTTTACACTCTTTTGTTGATACCATTTTTTCTATAAACTTGTGAGGTAATATTCAACTGACTGTACGAAATTAAAAAATGTTTAAATTGTTCTGTAGAGACTGAAACAAATGAAAAGCTGAAGGAACCAAGTCATGAGAATCTGGTGGGTGCTGGAGGGTTTAGCATTTCAACTCGAAGCTTCTACAAAGTCTGTTTTGCAACATGCCATTTTGCGTTGTCATTGGTGGAAAATGACACCATTTCGATTTGCAAAAATCGGCCGTTTTTTAATTAGCCACATAGAAATTGGTGAGTTGATCGAAAAACTTCTTTGCAGTTATTGATTCGCCATCTGGAAGAATCTCAAAGTGAATCATCCCTTTACAATTCCACTAAACGGACAGCAACACCTTCGTTGGATGCAAACCCGTTTTAGTCACAGGTTCTGCATATTCGCAAAGATCTGTTTGCGTCGAACGTTCTCATAAATGATCCATTTTCCCCACATGTTAAAATTCTTCCAAGAACATCTCCCTTTCCTGGCATAACAGCAAAGAAATTGCCTCAAACACAATCGAGAATGTTCTTTACAATCAAGGAATGTGGCACCCACACATCGAGTCTAGAAAATGGACCCAAATCTCCTCAAATGGCAATATCGATTTTCAAACACTTAGAAATCTCTCCCTCGATGACAAGCAGATCGTCTTCATCGACCGGGTTTGACCGGGGCATAGTTGATCGTTTTTGTCAACATCAACGTGACGAATTCTACCAAATCACCTTTTGACTGCCCGAAGAACTATAGCAAACAAACCTTCTGAATGTTTTCGGTGAAGCTTAGACGCTTGCTTCTTTCCGAAATTCATAGATCACAATAATATGGCGGAAGTGCGGCTTTTCATTCTCCATCTTTCATTTGCGGACAAAACGTCAACATCGAACAAAGTCTGACTTGCTATCATTTTAAACAATGAAATCTGCCAAATCACCTTTTGACTGTCCGAAAAACTACAGCACGATGCAAACAAACCTGAGTGTTTTCGTCCCATTTTCCATGCTTACTCCTTTCCGAAATTCATAGATCACAACAATATGGCGGAATTGCGACTTTTCATCCTCCATCTTTAGGGCATTCATTTGTGGACAAAGCGTCAACATCCAACAAATTCTGACTCGCAACTGATCGGTGCGAGTTTTCAACCGAGAACATACCAGAAGCCAGCATCAAAACAAACGCCAGTGTCAAACTGCGGACATTATAATAAAAATGAAAATCTGGTACG
This sequence comes from Acanthosepion esculentum, assembly GCA_964036315.1. Lineage (NCBI taxonomy): Eukaryota > Metazoa > Mollusca > Cephalopoda > Sepiida > Sepiidae > Acanthosepion > Acanthosepion esculentum. The sequence goes on along the minus strand of OZ038489.1, from coordinate 45,807,937 downwards.
AACTTTTGCAATGATCTGATAGTTTTAGAACACTATTACGTGTTTAACTAAAATATGATGAATCACTATTTTTGTAATCATTTCGCCCCAAACAAGCGATAATGGCACTAAGACGCAAGGGGTCAGTGGGAGTGAAGCAGAATGAAAAGACTTTAATGAGGAGGAAAGAACATAGAGAACAGATTTCAGGAAGACAGAAAATGGAGATTGAGGTTGGATTTAAATCTGAAAATTGTAAGCATGCCGGGAAACAAGAAACCCCAAGAGAGTTTCGTAGGCGAGAAGTACGGGAAAACAAACTATTGTAATAAAACTTCCGGTTACATAGAACTATTTCAACGGTAAAAAGATTCGGCCTAGTAGACAATCTAGTAGCACGCTTGCATTCATGAAATGAAGATACCAAAGAGGAGAGTTCATTAGAACAATTGGCATAAAAAATATTTATAGAAAAGACAGAGGGAAGCTATATATATATATATATATATATATGTATATATATATATACATATATATATATATATATATATATATATATCAATTTCATTCCAAGCAAGACAGTAAAGTTACTAGGATGCAAGCGGTTACGGGGTGTGAAAGAATACAAGAAAAAAACAAACATTATTAAGGAGAGAGAACAATAAAAGAACAGGAATTAAGAAAACAAAAGATAACTACTGACATTGCATTTAAATTTTTGAAAATCAAACTTGAATGGAAAGCGAGAAGCCGGAAGAGAGTTCCACAAGCGAGATGTGCGAGAGGAAATATTGTTAGCATAGAACTTACAGTTTCATTTTGCTATTTCTACTATAAAACGATGAGACAAGTAACTAATCTAGTAGCACGCTTAAATTCATGAAGTGAAGATCCAAGTAGCAGATATAATTATGTCACAAAATCTCACATTACTGTGAATATTTTAATGAAAATATACATAGATGTCATAATCTAAAGTTTACGTGACAAATTTATCATGTCAGTAGTAATATATCCTGACAATTTTACCAACATCCATCGCGTAACAACAATTTTAAAATGATCTAAGAAATTAATATTATTATTATTCTCATCATAACAACAAAATATGGGTTCGCCTCTTAGTGAGGTTTTGGCTTGTCTTTTTTTGGAGTTTCTCGAATCTGGTTATTCCAAAATATTTTACCTAAACAATTCACATATTTGATATATTGAGGACGCTCTATTAATATATCTCCGCAAAACAATATTACCTGACTTTGTAGATAAACTAAACAAAGTCGGATGTACGATATAATTTATTTATGAAACAGAAACAAACAACAAATCTGCTAATGATAATGACCTCATAAATTGCTATTCTCACCATAACATCAAAATAAAATCTGGAATAATTATCGGATTGTATTTGAGAGCACATAGAATTTGTAGCCTTCGGTATTTATATGATGAGGAAAACATATTGAAAATACGTTTAAGTTCCTACAATACTCGGATTATTTTGAGGGCCTCCTGGGACTTAAGCTCAACGCATACCTTAAGTTGAACTCGTACATACGATCCATCGCTAAAGATGCCAGAGAAATATAGTTGGTTCCCTTTTTCATGATTTCATTTACCAGAGTTAAAAGGAATGTACGGGTTAAACAGTAGAAGTAGTGATCGTGGTTGGGGGGGGGGCAATAAAATAATCTTTCTATTCATTTTATCGGATCGTATTTTGCTCTTTTTTGTTTAATATATCACTGAAATAAAAGCTTGCTGCAGTAAAAGTGTGTTTTAAGGTCAACCCAAATGAAAGTCTTCTTGTATAACTACAGTACTTGCTGAAAAATCTGGCGTGAAGTTATCTGTGATCGAAGTCTTCATAGAGAACAATGGTGTAATAAGTAGATAAAACAAGTGAGGAATAATAAGAATTTTTCAATTGCCAGAGTTAAAAGGAATGTACTGGTCGAACAGTAGGATTAGAGGAATGATAAAATAATCCCCCTGGGAAGTATTCGCTTTGAGATATTTTTTTCCTGTTCATTTTATGGAATCGTATTATGGTCCTTTCTGTTTACCATAATGCTGAAAGAAAAACGTTTTGCAGTAAAAGAGTATTGATAAAATAAATGAGAAACCTTTTTTCTGTTGATTTTATCGGGTCGTATTTTGATCTTTTGTGTAACGCGAGGGATTAAGCTAGATTCTGAATAGTTAGGTATGTTGTTATTGGTCAAATGAACTGCGTGTTTTTTATCAAATGTTATGTGTATGCGATTCGAGGTCATTTAAGGGTGACTCAGTGAATGTTCAAAAGAAGGGTGAAAATATAATCTGAAATAGAATTTTAATTTTGTGATAAATACTAATACTGTTTTTAATTCTGTTATTAGAAATACGGAAATTAGAGTCACGGTATTTATAATAAGTCTGGATCTCACGATGTTGTCATGATATGACATTATATTCAGATTCCTTCGCAAAATGACAATGAACAACATCCGGCAACAAGACCCCCTGATCAGGACACTTGAGGTTTTGAGGAACCTGGAACAACCTCTTCATTGCTTTTGTTCCCAGGTCCATCCTGAGCCAGGGAGGTAGCACCTGGTAGGGTTCCAACTATGAGCAAATGGTGAACCCCTAAACAAAAACTCTATGAAAGTATAAAAATACGTTTTAATAATAAAAAAAAATACCAGCAATACTTATATATATATATATTAAGCTAATATTGCACGACTCTTCGGCAGAATTGAGTCACTGTCAGTCACTGTGTGTTTATCTAAATCTAAATATAAACACGCTAAAATTCACCTTCATTCCTGCCGTGCGTCGATGGCTTAGCGGGAGAAGTTCCGACTGACGCAAATTCAGTCGGGTTTCGATCCTAGCTAGAGGCAAACGGACGTCTAGCCACACTGATGAGCTGTGAAACAGAGAAACAGTCTGTCTGTGGATGACAAAAATATTGGCTCCTGAAAAATTAAAAATTTCGGTTGAGCTCTCTGGTTTGAAGGTGTGAATTTGTAAACAGTGACTATTTAAGCTAATATTGCACGACTCTTCGGCAGAATCGAGTCACTGTCAGTCACTGTGTGTTTATCTAAATCTAAAAATAAACACCTAAAATGTACCTTCATCCCTGCCGTGCGTCGATGGCTTAGTGGGAGAAGTTCCGACGCAAATTCAGTCGGGTTTCGATCCTAGCTAGAGGCAACCGGACGTCTAGCCACACTGATGAGCTGTGAAACAGCGAAACAGTCTGTCTGTGGATGACAAATATATATATATATATATATATATATATATATATATATATATATATATAATACCAAAAATAGTATATCTCACATAGTAAAATATGAAAAGAAACTAGCAACACCAAAAACAAAAAAAAATTTCAAATGTTTATTCAACTGAACCTACTTCACGAATACATTTCAAAAAGAGGAAAATATATTTTTTTAAATGACATAAATGAATGTTTTCAATAAAAATAGGAAAATTTTAAAAGACGCAGTTAAAGTCTCGAAGTTTTACACCCAGGATTGTCCCACGGAGCAATAACTAAGTCGATTAAAGCGTTTCATAAATTTGATGGCATAGCACTTGCGAGTTGAATCCCTGGTGGAACAGAATCAGATTCTGTGGAGACAGGGCCTTTAATAACTGGCCTGTACTAAATCAAAACAAAGCGGGATGTTTCTAGATATGGAGAGCAGAATGAAAATAATCTACATTCATAGATTAAATATAGAAACCCCTGGTTGTGCGGAGTGATAATCGGGATAATCTAACACGATTATTACTATTATTGGTTTGACACAGAAATTAGTTGCATTTTTTTTTCAACGGGTGGATTTCGTTTTTCTATTAGCGCCCTTCTTCGTTTCGCTATCGCACAAGCTCGTCAGGTAGATGGCTCGCTGCCTTCCCCTGTCTCTCTAGCCCTCTATATACCGTGTGAGGGTTACGTTTTCCAATCACTCCCTCCTTCAGGTTTGTTTGGGACAAAGCCGTATTAAAGGAAAAGAGCCTCCAGAAAGAATCAAACTGATTATACTCGCTACTTGTCGGCCACATTAGCTTGTTAACCATCACTTCTAGCTAACGCACCTGTTCATCTGGGTCTAACTCAAGGATCGAACTTACAATACAGTAGTAATAACCTGCTACGATTTGAATTGATTTGTTTGTTTATCGGCATATCAACACCTCATGGGTCATTTAATACTGAAACTTAACTTTTTGAACACAGTTTTATAGCTTCAACTAAACATATTTTGCACGCAATTGTATGCCTTCAACTGGAGATAAAATATATTGCTGGTAATTTTACAATAAATATGCATTGTTTGAAATTTTACTATAAATATTGTTCGTAGTTTTCATATAAAATGTTTTCCTGTTATTTTTATTATAAAAATACATTTTATACTTTCAAAGTATTTTTGGGGGTGGCGGGGTTCATTATTTTCCCATAGCCGGGACCCTAACAGGTGTTAGCACTCCGGGTCAGGATGGACCTACAAACAACAGCAATTAAGAAGTGGCTTCCCGCTCCTCAAAAACTCTAATCTCCAAATCAGAGGCCTTGCTGCCGGATGCAGTTCATCGTCATACCCAGAACTAAGTTCGCGTTAATCATTATCCTACGAAGAGGCACTGGGATATTTTCTGAGCCTAGTCTGACACAAGCTCACAAGAGTTAGGCACTTAGAACGTATTGAATTCGATATAGAATCATAATTGGTTTGCTAGACAAACTCCTTAACCATTTCCCAACGGTACACAATGATTTGTTATTAATAACAACGGTGTTCTTTCTTAAAAGCAGTAATGGTAACTAAATATACATACGGCATCCATTTTGGATTTATTCCATCAGTTTTATTAGAAACTGCTAAACAGAAATTATTGTCTTCAAGTCTTCGATAGCTTTTCTTTCCCCTTTCCTGTTTTGTTATTCTCAAACTCAATTCGCTAATACGCGCTGGAAACTTTAGCGGCTAAAAGAAAAAGAAATTCATTCGCATCCATCCAACTGTGACAAAGTCTCGTCTCGGTATCGCCGGTTTAGCGATAATCTCGCACCGTTAAGTAAATTGTCGTTTGTGATCAGGACGAATGGTGATCACACGCGACTTCATGCTACGTTGGCTGATACAAAACCACCAGTTTTGACGTTGCGAATATGCCTAATGCATTCGAGCTGTCGGCTAAGTTGGCAGAAACGGATATAAGAGGAAGCGGGCGCGAAAACCTTCCTTCTAGTTTCCCAATTTTCTTTTTTTTTTCTGTATTCTTCGTGTCTTCCCGCCACGTCTCTGTAAGTTTCCGGTTGTCTTCCCATCATTTGTTGGCGCGCAATATGGCCACTACAGATCTAAAAATAGATTTTTAGGCTGGAAGATTTATAGATATTTAGTAAGTTTAGCTTAGTCCATCAAGAGAAATATATAGCAGGAAAGGAAGAATGTATTGTAATCATTCACTCCCATCCACTCCCTTCCACTCCCTTCCTCTCTTCTTTCGTCCTTCCCTCAATTCATCCCTCCCTCTCTATCATATATATATATATATATATATATATATATATATATATATATATATATATATATATATATATATATATATCGGCTAAATTGCGCATATATGAAAATAACACTGACATCTCATTTTAACAGAATTTTACCAAAATTACACAAAATATCTTGAAATACTAAGAGTAAATTTATTCAATGAAATCGCCTTTGACTTCAGGTGCGGCTTCCAGACGACTTCAGGATCTCCTGCATCTCTTCTGGACAGTCTCCTTCTTTAAGTTGGTGAATGCTGCCATGAACGTTGTCTTCAGTTCATCTTTGATGTTACAATCAGTTTTGTTAGTCTCTTACATAATAACCAAGGTGTGTACAGTCTGGGGAGTTAGTGGCCAAATGTAAGAGGTGAGATGTGGTCTCAGAAATTATCTGACATCCATCCCAGGATTCTCCTGTTTGTGGGGCATGGTGCAATGTCGTGTTGCCAGGCATAGGGTTTTCAAGCAGGCACCCTCTTAACCCAGAGCAGCTCTACCAACTCAAGGCACTTGATGTAGGCCTCCGTCTTGAGACTGAGGCCCTGTGGGAAGATGAATAGAAACATAACATCGCCATCATATGTGATCACTCTAAACACATTCGTAATTACCATTAGACTTATCCAACTCTTTCCGAATCCTCTACGCTGTCCTCAGATTGACACCCAAACACTCTGAAATGTTCGTATTAGGGCTTCCGGCTCGAATGCCAAGCAGTGCATCATACCGTTTTCAAATTACTGGTGGAGTGAATTGCGTCATGGTGCTCTTTTTTCTTAGAGACTAAATCAAAAATAAAATTAAAAACATAAAATTTCGACAATTTACACATCGCACCATATATATATATATATATATATATATATATATATATATATATATATATATATATATATATATATATATATATATATATATATATATATATATATAGAGAGAGAGAGAGAGAGAGAGAGAGAGCTAATAATCCGTTGGTATATAATCCAAGTGAATCCTCAGAATATAAAATATTAAAACTGATTCACAAAAAGAGCTCAGATTGTTTTAGAGCATATAAGTTACATAATAGTGAAATCCAAAATAACCTTAGAAGAATAGCTATTTTAACCACACGTTACAACGTTGACATTTTTCGACTCAGTATGCAAAGTCAGGAACCTAAAAATTAAACATTTAAAAAAGAAGTAAAGAAAAAGGAAAAAATAAAAAATAAAAATAAAAGGAAGCTTCCTTTCTTTTTCTTTCCTTTTTTCTTTTTTCTTTTTCGTCTATCTCTTCCCCTCCCTCCTCTCTCTCTCTCTCTCTCTCTCTCTCTCTATATATATATATATATATATATATATATATATATAGTGTGTGTTTTCAAAAACTTTTACAAACTTTGGAGGCTGGTTCCTCACACCAAAAGCAATTTGTATCCAAATCCTTCGTTTTTGAGTAATTGAGTTTAAAGAAAGCTTACGGCGGATGGCGGTGTGTTGCCATGTACAGTAGATTACCTTTGTCATTCGTGAACATTTATGGCTAGTCTGTTTTCAACGTGTATAGTAGTGAGTCAACTGAGTCGGGTTCCGTTTAACAATGGCAGGATATTCCTATTGTGAGGAGGCAGATATGACTTTTACATACATATGGTAATGGTCGCGAGGCTGCACGGCTGTATCACATTGCGTTTCCAGACCGAAGGCATCCGACCTTTGTTGCCGTTTATCATCGCTTTGCTGAGACAAGATCCGTGGTACAACAAACTATGAACCGAGGAAGACCGAGATCCGATCGGTGGCCTGACCACGACGAACACATTCTACAGTCTGTCAGAGACGATCCAGTTATCAGGACACGTCATGTGGTCCTAGCATCATGTACATCTCTTGGTACCACATGGAGGGGACTTCAAAAGCAGCTCCTGTATCCGTATCAAAATGCCTGTAAATGTATTTTGGGATTGTATTTTTGATCGTACATTTAACAGCGCCTACCGCAAACTTCAAACTTAATTAAAAAACGAAGGATTTGCGGGCATATATTTATATGGACTTTTACCCTTGCTTTGGTGCGAAGAACCCGCCCCCAAAGTTTGTAATAGTATTTTTGATACACGGTATATTAAACATAAAACTTAATTAAAAAAATCTTAATTTAATTTATTATATATATATATATATATATATATATAAAAGTGAACATTGAAGTCAACACTCAGAGGCGCAATCGTCAGGCGGCCTGAAGATTGCATCCAGCATGAAACGGTCTGTCGCCTCTGAGTGTTGACTTCAATGTCCACTTTCCAAATATAAATAATGCCTAATAGACACACGCACACACACACACACACACACACACACACACACACACACACACACACACGCACGCACACACACACACACACACACAAATGTATCATTATTCAAATCTCGCATAGAAAAATGAGACTTTTGATACACTTACCCATAAATTATACTCACTAATACTACTTGACAAGTCAGATGCACGTGATAGTCGGGTTAACCAATGACATAAAAAAGCATAAAAACATAACATATAAAAAACTCGAAAATCTTTTTCCATATGCCATTCTTGATGAAACTTTCATAAAGCGAAACGTGTTAGATTGATAAACATTTGCCATTTTTCTTTATCCTATAATTCTGTTGGATTCCGATTCATGTTTAATCCGTATTTGATCCACACACACACACACACACACACACACACACATATATATATATATATATATATATATATATATATATATATATTTGCAGATATCTTTTGACGAGTGGACGGGGCGGTTATTAGATGGTCCGTCTACGAAATTCTAGAGTCAGGATGCTGATAGTAACATCAATCAACTCTGTGACAAATTTGATATTTACATTAATTATATATATATATATATATATATATATATATATATATATATATATATGTATTTGATGTACATTCATATATATATATATATATATATATATATATATATATATATATATATATATATATATATATATATATATAAATATAAAAGTGAACATAGAAGTCAACACTTAGAGGCGACATTCTGTTTCATGTTAGACGCAATCATCGTGGCCCGATGATTGCATTTAACATGAAACAGACTGTCGCCTCTAAGTGTTGACTTCTATGTTCACTTTTATATTTACACTCGCTCTATCTCTGATATTGAGCACTTTATCCCATGAATATAGCACACTTTAAGACTATATTTCTTAATATATATATATATATATATATGCACGTGATCTAAACAAAATGTGTCGAAATCCTTGCTATAGTAACGGAGCTGAAGTATGCAGAGTGAAACCGTTTGGCACAAATAGACTTTGAACGCTGTCACGCATGCTCACTAAGTTATAACTTTCTTTGCTCATTTCCGTTGTGCTTGGAAAGTAAATGTGTAGAGTGTGGTCATCTCACAAATGTTCCCTCAGTGACCATGTTTTGTGCAGCAGTTTTGGGCCAAGCACAACATTCACCAGGTACGAGAACTTTCACATTCCCCAGAGCTCGTCACTTGACGACTTTTTCCACATTCCTAAAATCAAATCTCAGTTGAAAGGAACATGATTTCAAGACGTCAAGGAAATCCAAGAGAATGCGAGGAGGCAGATGGGAATTTCTGTCTCCAAACGGAGTTCCAGGAATGCTTCCATCAATGGAAACGATACTGGATAAAGAAACTGGCTCCACAAGGGGACTACTTTGAAGGCGATTACGTGCCGAATTGATATGGCAACTTACTAAGCATAGCTCAGATGTAGCATAAAGCCAAAAGTATGGAGCACCCAGTGAGTATTGAACTCTCTATTCAGTCGTAATTAATCTATTGAGACAAACCTGCTAACCGTTATAACATGTCGCAGTGCCCAAATGTCGAATGGATATGTCTTGTAGTTTTAGTTTTATAGGACCAGTCTTGATACTTTTTGATCACTCCAATATAAAGGGCGTTTCATTAAGACGGATTATATATAAGGGTGTTTCATTAAGACGGATCAAAGTCAGCAGTAAATAAATCAGTGGTATTGGTGAAATGTATTTCTCTATTGGATCATGTTATTTAAGACATAGCAATTATGTGTGGAAAAATAATATCGCCCAAATGTCCGCCAAATCTTAAAGTAAAAGAAAAAAATCATTAGATGCTTAAACTTAATTCGCATTTAAAATCGGTCCAAATTATTGGAACACCCTTTATATACATATATATATATTATAAATTAACTGATTTAAAATATGTTTTTTTCGCTGCACAGTAATAAATCTGTAAATTTAAAAAAATAAGTTACTCCAAAATTCGCTTGACGAGGAAATGGAACTAATGTCTTTAATGAAATAACAAAATTAAATTCAAAGCTTTTAGCTTCCATTTTTGAAACATGGTTATTACTGTGTAGCGAAAAAACATATTTTAAATCAGTTAATTTATAATATTAATGCTCTGTAAGTTTACATCGAGCACTATTGTGTAAAAATAAAAATATCTATAAGAACACCGGATTTTATATCTTACTGTTCTTTCTTTTTATATATATATATATATATATATATATATATATATATATGGGATAACGATATATATTTTTTTATATATCAAGAACAGTTTTGGAGGAAAGATATATGACAAAGTGGAAAAAGTTTTTACGTGGCGCGTCTCATCGCTTAGGCCGGGTAAATAAAACTAATGCAAATTTCAGCCAATTTTTAAATCAACAACAGTCAAATTTGCGAAAAGTTAATCTACGAGGGTAGATTGTTCTCGTTCCGCTAACCATGTCTTGGGTTCTCTCATCAAGTTCTTATTGAGCAGTGCTCATTTACTGTCCACCCTGTTTCCACTAAGTCATTTGGAACTAATTTACTGTCCATTCTGTTTTGGCTAAGTCTACAACTGGAACTAATTTACTGTACGCCCTGTTTCCACTAAGTCTACAGTTAGGCCACATTTACTGTCCACCTTGTTTCCGCTAAGTCTACAGTTGGAACTCATCTACTGTCCATCCTGTTTTGGCTAAGTCTACAACTGGAACTAATTTACTGTGCATCCTGTTTCCACTAAGTCTACAGTTAGAACACATTTACTGTCCACCTTGTTTCCACTATGTCTACAGTTAGAACACATTTACTGTCCACCTTGTTTCCACTAAATCTACAGTT
>OZ038489.1:45782211-45792211 GCA_964036315.1 Acanthosepion esculentum | reverse complement strand
GACAGGGGTTAATAGCTGTGTTGCATAGATGCCGAGTGGGGAAACAAACGGCATCGGCAAGGTGGTATTTATTTATATATTTATACATATAATTAATTTTCTTTTGCCTCATTCTGGAGAGTGGGTGGTTACTTTGAAGCTCTCACTTCTAGATTTTATTCTTGGTTGTCGTAAAACTGTCGGTGCTTCAGGCTTAGATAAAATTATTTACATTCAACTTGAACGCTCAAAAATGCTTAGACGACCATGGTTTTCCACGGCTTCTTTTTTTAATATGCTTACTGTCATTATTAATATAACTTATTTCGTAAGGTAGTGCATCATTTTCTCGTTGCCTTCTCCATGGATTTGAAATAAAAGTTGAACTTATTGACTGGGTGGCCTATTAAGGATATAGAACCCAGTTTGCCCTACCTTTTTTTTCATGTTTTCTGAAGTGTATTAGTGCGAAGTAAAAGGAGAACTGGCCAGGCAGAAATTTAAACTCGTTCTGTTAATATAATCTACGGGGTCGAAAACCGTTACCAAACTCGAACATTCGACTGCAGCTGTGTAGGTCTTTCGTGAAAATGGTTTAAAGCGAATTTTGGAAAATAGGGCTATGTTGATGTCTTTTTCTCACCCTGACTCTGCTTTCAGCAAGATGTTCAGTCTCCTTATCCTTCACCAATCGCAACTCTTACCTATTTCTCCCTTCTATCAACCCCCGCTCCTCTCCCATCACCAGCACGCCAAATTGATTCTCTCCCTCGTCTCTGAAGAACTTTTCAAAACAGATCAATACCCTAAATAATCAGAAAAAGAAAGAATCAAGAGTGTAGAAAGAGTGGGTAACAAGAAGGAAGGACATTGCTATAGAAAAACCGGAGAGAGAGAGAGAGAAAAAAATACGCGTGCAGATATCTTATTAAACCTTAATCCGATATTGGCCACTGTAAATATTTGATCTAATATTCCGCTAACGATTTCGATATTAAGTTAGTCATTCTTCAGGGTTTGAAGCAATCTTGTTAATTCAGCGTTTGGACTATTCTCATTTTTATTTCTTCATTATCGCATTTGCTGCGACATTTCTCCTCACTATGTCGCAGTTCGACATTTTAATTCCCAGCAACGACAAAGCTCCGTTGCAAAAGCCTTGTCTATTGCCGTTAACACCTTTCAGCCCTACGGTCAAATAAGGCAGAAAAACACAAATCACCGAAGTTAAGCAGCATCGAGCCCGGGCAATACTTAGATGGGTAGGGGAAATCTCGTGAAAACACTGGGTGCTCTAAGCAATTTTCTACAATCCGAAATATATTACAACTTTGGGTTGGTTTGCGTTGGTTTGGCTTGGTTTGCGGCATATCAACCTCAATGGGTTATCTAAAGCCGGCAATTTTTTTTTAGGAGAGATTCGTATGAATAGAATATCTATTCTTTGGTTTAAATTGGTTTGGTTTATTTTGTTTTACGGCATATCAACCTCAACGGGTTATTTAATGCTGACAAGATTTTTATTGCTGGTAATATTTTTTCAAAAAATGTATTGCTGGTAATTATATATTGCTGGTAATAATTTTTTATTGAAAAATTTATTTCTGGTAATAATTTTTTTACAAACATGGTATCAAAACCTATTTTTACACGTTTTGACCCCAGTTTGGGGGTTAACTATTTACCCATAGCTTTGACACTAACAGGTGCTACCACCCCGGGTCAAGGTGGACATGGGAACACCAGCAATTAAGAGGTGTTTTCACGCTCCTCAAAACCTCCTGATATTTCCTTGCTGTATGGTGTATCTTACACAGGACACGAATGTAGTTTATCGTCATACACAGGACTGTATATATCGGCTTTAAATAACCCATGAAAATGGCGATAAACCATAAAACTAAATGAATAATTCCTTCCTCGTTTTCCTTGATTATTAGTTGAATTCTGTTGGGGAAAAAGTTCTTATTTTGACCTGGCTGAGTTGGAAGGCTCCGATATCTCGATGGCAAAATCTAATAACCCATATCATTGAGCGAGTTCGAATATCGCTGGACACCATGCTACTGCGATGTTGTACAATAGTAAGTTAATTTTAATATACATGTTGCTATCGGAAAGTTGTCGGACTGTACGTGAGTGAAGTTCCAGTAAGAGAAGCAGAAACGGTTTTTCTATGAGTATAGACATTTGGAATATGGTAAGGGATGTTTATCTGATTAGTGCCCATCTCTTCGCATCTGTGCTTGTATGTGCGTAGTGTTTAGGAAAAGACTAAATATACTGGGGCTATTATTTCTTTCTTGTCAGATGACGATTTGCACACACACACGCACATATACATACTCATATATATATATATATATATATATATATATATATATATATATATATATATATATATGAGAAATATAGGTTTAAGTGTGCTATATTTATGGGATAAAGTGCTCAATATCAGAGATAGAGCGTATGTAAATATAAATATAAAAGTGAACATTGAAGTCAACACTCAGAGGCAACAGGCTGTTTAATGCTAAACGCAATCGTCAGGCCGCGAATGTTAGATTTTTTCTCGACTATTCATATATACATATATGGGTCAGTGGTGCATTGTGGGTAATCCATTTTGGCGGGAGTGGCTTGTTTATTTATTTATTTGAGCTAATTTATTTTAATTGTTTTTTATTTTCATTTTTTTAATATATATATTTATTTATTCTTTTTGGTTTTTGATGTTTTATTAACGTAATAAAAATTGAGGGGGGAGGGTTTTGTTTAGGTCGCTTATTTAATAATTTGTTTTGGTCTGGGAAGATAAAGCTATTTATTCGTCCAAATTTTGGATTGATTGCCGTAGTCTATTCTGCTATTTTGGCGGGGGACAGTTTTTAATTTGTTTATTATTTCATTTATTTATTTATTTGGATTGATTATTTTTACTTGTTTTTCCTTACAAAACAGCGTAATATACCAACCTACTGTAAAATCACCAGATAATGAAGTAAAAGTATATATAGGAGTAACTGAAGGACCCTGGAAACAAATAAACTATGCACACAAAACATCTTTCACAAATAGTAAATACGTGAACAGCACAATGCTTTTTAAGCATATCTGGGAAATTAAAGACAAAACACAAATCACACCAAAAATATCATGGAAAATAAAGAAAAGATTATCAGCTTACAACAATCAATCCGAAACCTGCAAACTTTGCCTGGTGGAAAAAATAGCTATTAGTAACTTCCCAGATCAAAATAATTTACTAAATAAACGATCTGAGCTCATCTCAAAATGCAGACATGAAAACAAATTTTTACTACGCTGCTTAAAAATCGAAAATTGAAAAGAATAAATAAAAGTAAAGAAAAAAATAAAAAAAAATAAGTAAAATAAATTATTCCAAGCAAATAATTAACAAACCACCCCCGTTAAAATAGACGATATATATATATATATATATATGTGTGTGTGTGTGTGTGTGTGTGTGTGTGTGTGTGTGTGTGTGTGTGTGTGTGTGTGTGTGATTTCTATATATATTATTTATATATTATATATGCGCGGTACTTAATGGAAAGCGCTCAATATCTGTAATAGAGCTAACATATTTAGTTATATTGATGTGAGTTTGTGACCCCGTGTTTGAGGCCCTGACGTTGTATTTTTTGTCTGACGATCGCAAGTGCGTGAAATACAGTGTTACAAACTCACATCAATATATATATATATATATATATATATATATATATATATATCCTACGGCGCCTATGACTTTAAGAACCCGGTCGGTAACTAGATGTTTGAATGTTTGCGAATCCCAGGTGACGTAAGAGAACCAAGTTCTAATTAGAGCTGAATTCGTTACATTGATTTAAATGCTTAAATATAATTGGAAAAGATATTAATTCGACCTCCCAGCTATGGGTTAAATAACAAGACTGTCGGAATGGCATAATGGCAGCCTACTTCGAGAATCGTTCTGGTAAATCAATCAATTGATGAGAGACATGATCTCCCAAGCAGGCATCGCGCATTTACTTAAGGAAGGAAAGAATTTATTTATTTTTCTAAACGTTATTTTTAATGGATAGTCATATATGTGTAGATGGTCTGCTTTTATTATTAAACAGTATATTTATTTATTTACACCCACCGGCCTGAATATTCGAGAAATCGTGTTAGAAAAATATGCGCCCTCCGGCAGGATTCGAACCTGCGTCCCGTATGAAGAAAGCGTCATCAGATCTGACTGCCAGTCATTTACACAAACAAACTCGTCAGGTATGGTATTCGTTGTTTCTCTCTACTCCTCTTTGCTTTCAACGTGACTTGTGAGTGTCGAATTTCCTCAGCCCACTTTCCTCGTTATACGCCCCAGTAATTTAAACTCTTTTTAAGCACATGTGTTCATTTTGTTCTCGTTTTCTTCATCACTTCCTCATTGTTCATTGCAAATTTGCAATTTATCGACACTTGCTGAACGTTTACAGCGAAAAAACTGTGGATGTGAGCACAGTTTAATGGCTAGTAATGCGTTTCAGATGTAGCGGAAGCAATGTTTGTGATAAGACAAATTAAGGTCAAATTCGCAATCATATTCTTGAGCATGTCTTACCGGCTGTGAAAATGCAAGACAAGTTTCTTTTGTAGCGGAAAACTCTTTGTTATTTACTCGTTTTACGTGCCTCTGGTGATTGGTCCTTGTCGTGGTGGAGGGGCTTGCGACGCCCAGTGACTCTGAAAGCAATGCTGTCGGCAGTTTTAAACTCCTGGTAGGGTCGCCAAGGTCGAAGATGGGGACTCAGACTAAGCGCGACCAACCCCAACAGTGGAATAAGCAGATGGGGATTATAACATATCTCAACAGTTTAACCAGCGGATGAAGAGGGCTACGCATGACGGACATGCTACAGAAGGCGCCACTCGAAATTATGACAGAGTCATCGGCAGTCCGTTGGAGTTTCATAACTGGATTCTGCACGTCTCATTCCATATGTGTCACAGAGGAAGGTCATGAAGTGTGTGGGTCACTTCCTAGCAAGTTGAGGTCTACCTTAAACAAATTCACGCCATCAGCACTTTCTTCTACTCAGACTTTCTTTTACCTTTAGCAAAATCTTGCAAAACAAAACGGTGATAGAGAATGGGTGACGGGAGCAGGTGTTTGTTTTTTTGGGGGGGGGGGTAAGCTTTTCACCCCAAGCAAGGCTGGAAGCCACTAGCACGCAAGGGGTTACAGAAGGTTTGGGGGAAGAGCAGATAGGAGTGGTAAAGGAGAGGCTGCTGAGAAAGATAGTGGATCGATCAAGGCAAGAAGGTTACAGAAGATTTGGAGCGAGAGTAGATAGGAATGAAAGGTGAAAGGATGTGGAGAAGAGAAGTGGATAGATCAAGGCAACTGGAGATGTCGATTGACGTTACACTTAAATAGTTGGAGATTATATTTTGTCAGGGAAACAGGAATAAGGAAGGGAGTTCCACAGGCGAGATGTGCGAGACATGAAGCTATTGGAGTAGAAGAGACGTCTACATCTAACAGTTTCAACGGTGAAGGGGTGGGAACGGGATGCCAGCCTCGTAGGACGCTTAAATTCATGAGGCCTGGAACCAGCGAAAGCAGCTCATCGGAGCAATTACCGTGAAAGTATTTGTAAAAAAGACAGAGCGAGGCAACAGTCCAGAACCTAAATGTTGGCGCCGAATTTAGTCATCAACGCCATCATCATAAAGGAAGCGATCACAAAGAAGAAATTAACTTCTTGGATATGAGATAAAACCGACGACGACAACGATTTGCTCGCTTCATCCGATAACGTTTACGTAGAAATAAACAAATACAAGCCGTTCTCAGGTTTGCATTGGTCACAGCTAAATAAAAACAATGGTATTAGAATCATGTTGAACAAAAATAATTCAACATATTGTATCAAATGTTCCACGCAGTAAGTCTTAAGATTAATCTTTACAGAGAAGATAATGGGATCTTGAATTGGAATGAGAGTAGGAGGGATATATTTTGGATCTCTATCTATAAAAGGCAGGATATGTGTGTGTGTGTGTGTGTGTGTGTGTGTGTGTGTGTGTGTGTGTGTGTTTAACGAATGCACATCCGCAAGTTTCGACGGATTTGCCCCAGAATTTACATGCACATGCTCCAAGTTAGCAGGAAGGCCAAGACCGACTTTGCATTTCACAACTCCCATCGATACTGGAAATAATCGATTTTTTCATGCTTCTACGGTAGTTTTTATGTAGTTTGCGGCCATTTTCTACTGGCCCGAGTGAGAGCCTATAGCTGCCTGCCACGAATAGGCAGGAAGATTCTATTGGCCAGCGTGAGAGCCAACAGCTGACTGACACGAATGTTAACTACCATGCTAGCATGCAAAACAAATCGATAGCTGCATTCGTCAGAAGTGGGAAAAATTTAAATCTGCATGACACTTTACTCCAACTGGCTCATTCGCTTGCTTAAACTCAACGTTGATTCTGATTCCGCAGAACTGGGTTGGGTGTGAAAAAGTATTTGTTGTTAACATTCTTTTTTCATTCGGTTTTTCCAGTTAAGAGTCCTTTTTTAAAGCTGATCGTTTTGTGTTCATTTTGTTTAGTTCTTTTTTCGTAACAGATTTAATGTTTAGTATAGAGTTTAGAAAAAATTCGCAGTGTGCGATAGGCAAGAAGTAAGGCATGCAGCAACATCAGCACAGCAAAGGGCACTCCTTTGAAGGCAAGGAAGGGCAAAAATATTTTAAGTCAAGTGATAGCGATTGCTGTATGAGTCGTACGATTTTTTAATCAAGCACGGGCAAAGCCGGGCCATGCTGCTAGTCTATCATAAAAATTCAGAATGTGAAATTAACAAATTCTAACCATTTCAAATACGTCGACGCATGAATCAGTTACAATAAATTTATTACATGAAATGAGAAAATCATCCACAGGGCAAGCTGCAAGTCAGGTAGTTTTTTTTTATCTCAGACGGTAACATTTCTTGTCCTTTGGAGCTCGTGGACGATCATGGATCTCCACAATTTCCTCTCCTTTCTAGCTCGTTGTAAGGTTTGTCTTTTGACCATCCCTGCTCAGTCAACCATTTACATAAGTTCGTTCCTGTTGTCCTTCTATGTGCGGGGTCTCTTCAGGACGTGGAAGATCATGGTTCGCCACAATTTCCTGTCTTTTCTAGCTCTTAGTAAGGTTTGTCTTTTGACTATCATTGCTAATCCCTGTTCTGTCAACTATTTACAAAAGCTTGTTCATGTTATTCTTCTTCTATGTGCCATGTCCATTCAGGAAGTGGTCGATCATGGCTCTCCACATTTTCCTGTCCTTTCTAGCTCTTTGTAAGGTTTGTATTTTGGCTACCACTGCTAGGCGATGTTCAGTCAAACATTTGCACAAATTCGTTCTCTTTCTTCTTTTCTATGTGTCGTTACCCTTTTGGACATGGCTCTCCACATTTTCTTGTCCTTTGTAGTTTTTAGGTTTGTCTTTTGGCTATCATTTCAAATCTCTGTTCTGTCAAATATTTACACAATCTCGTTCTTGTTCTTGTTCTTGTTTTTCTTCTATGTGCCGTACCTGTTAAGCAATTAGACGATCATGGCTCTCCACAACATCCTCTTATTTGTAGTAAATTTTGTCTTTTGACGATCATTGCTAATCCCTGTTCTATATTTACACAAGCTTCTCCTGTTTCATCTTATGTACTGTGGTCCTTCAGGACGTTGGCATTCATGGCCCTCCACTACTTCATGTCCTTAATTAATTTTGTCTTTATGTTATCTCTCCTAATCCTTGCTCCACCATCCATTTACTCCAGCCCACTATGTCGGTTATGTTTTGTTTAGCTCTGACTCCCTTGTTTTCAATCCGTCTTGTGGGTATCAAATTTTCCAAACTCTCTTTCCTCAATATGTGCACTAGAATCGTCAACTGTCTTGATTTTAAGTATTTATTTTCGTTTTCCCTAAATCCTCCTCGTTACTCACATATTTGGTCCATAGTAATTTGCATGTTGGGCTGTTCCATTTGCTAACATCCATGCATTCCATCTTGATGTTTAGTTCTTTCTCCTTGCTTTCGTCTGCTACCTTTTGTAGGATTTTTAAAGCTTTCTATCTGTGTCTGCTATCAACACGGTAATTTTACGTGAAGACTGTTGTCGGCAATAATGAATCCCAGTAGAAATTCTCTCAGAATGAACTCACTGAAAAGAATGTTTTGTCATCCATTTAAATCTACCCAAGCTCGTTAGGTAGGTTAATCACTGCTTACCTCTGTTCCGCTTGCCTTCAATACGTCCTGTGGGGGTTAAATTTTCCAAGCCTCCTTTCTTCATTATCTGTCCTAGTAATTTTCAACTGTCGCTTTCTGATTCTAAATTTGGGAACGTTTTGTTACCGATTTATAATTTTCCCACCTGTTCAGTCCAGTTATTCTCAGCATCCTTCTGTAGAACTACATTTCTCTTGCCGCTAGCCTATTCTTCATCTTTCAACATTCAGTGCCAAATAGAGGGGCCGATATTGCATAACAGTAGTCTTTTCATGTTTCTTAATACTTTGCTTAACTTTTAGAAGGCACCTTTCGCAATTCCAATGCATCTACGGATTTCGGTGTCGTATTTTCCGACATCAGTACGGAATTATTGTACTTGCTTGATTTTGATGTCTCTAATTCGTAGTTCATATGTTTGGTTGTTCCTTTTTCTGGCAACCATACGTAAATGAATGACGAACGTTTCCTGTATGGAAACGGTTAATTTCACCTTTACCATTACCATTCAGATGAATATATTTGCAATTTTTCTAGGTATGTATTTTTATAATGCCAAAACGAAAACGCACAACTGTATGCTGTTATTAGTAAGATCGGGCAACGTTTGTCAGAAAGAAATAATGGTACGTCACTCGAGATGGAGAGAGAAATTACGAACCTTAATAATTGTGTTATTCATTGGTTGTAATTTCTCTCGGGATATAATGGTGTTATATTGCAAATGACGTAATTTCATTTGCACCAATCACAGCGTCGGTAATGGATATAGTCATGGCTAACCTTGGCACATGGATGAAAATTTGTCATTTAATCGATAGGTTTTGATTGATTAAATTATCCATGTTTTTTTTTATATTAACCATCGATTTTGACAATAGATGCGTATTTGTATCATTAAGAAAAAAAAACATATATATATATATATATATATTGTGTGTATTTAGGCAGCATTTTTTCATTAATACATGTCTCATTAAATAATATAGATAAGCGTTGTCTATATATTTTATTATTAAGATTATCAGACTATATGAAAAAAACTTACATAAAATATATAGACAACGCTTATCTATATTATTTAATGAGACATGTATTAATATATATATATATATATACATATATATTAAATTTAATTTAATGTGTTTAATTACATATATATATAACGTTTTAATTATATATATATATATATATATATATATATATATATATATCGAGAGGGAGACTGAGAGAGAGAGAGAGAGAGGGGGATAAATAATGAAAACTTTGGTAATTCGTATGAATAATCCCAATGAGGATGTAATCCAGAGAGTTCAATGTAAAACCTGAGCGAATATTAATTTAATTAAAATTAAAAAAAAAACAAAAAAAATGACAACCTTAAGGGTCAATTGATTATAATTTATTTCCCCAGAAAAGTGTTTTTTTCCTGGTTCCTCAGATCACATTTCCAAGCATAAAAAATGGTTTTAAAATTTACATATTATTTTTATACAAGGTTTTGAGGGATAATTTTAAGTTAAAGTAAGGTGATGGAGAGATAGGGGGAGGAGGAGGACGACAGATATGGTCGAAATTAGAGAAGGAAGGGAGAGAAAGGAACAATTTAAAATCTATTTTTATTAAGGTACTTAAGAGTAAGGGAGGGGGGTAAGGACCAGACATTGACCTATTTAATAGGTCATCGCACAGGAAAAGAGACAAAGGGAAAAAAAAGATATAAGAAAGCAAATGGGGAAGT
>OZ038489.1:45772211-45779711 GCA_964036315.1 Acanthosepion esculentum | reverse complement strand
TATGGTTCATAAACTATGTGTGTTCATCATTATGTCATTTTCTTGAAAAGGTCGTTTTAATAATGGAAATAATTCTCACCTTTTTTTGAATTAATAATGAGATTGATACATGCCCAAAGGGATGGACGTATCAACGGACGGACTGGCCTGTCCTATAACAGAATTAAAGTAGCAGCAAAAAGGAAGAAAATAAATAATAGAAAAATATCTTATACAAGGAAAGTGAACAGTTAATGGTGTCCAGAAAGTAATCACATAGAAATTAATCAGAAAGCGGTTTTAAAGTCACAATATTTTTCATACACTTAATTTTCAATGGAATTTCTTATTTTCTTCTCTTTGGAGAAAAGGTCCTTTATAATGAGTATACTTACACAAATGGCCCGAATATAACAATTGGTCATTTACATACATACATACATACATACATATATATATATATATATATATATATATATATGTGTGTGTGTGTGTGTGTGTGTGTGTATGTGTGTGGGGGGGTGGAGTTGGAGAGGGGGTGCGTGTGTGTGCGTGGAGAGAAAGAGAGAGAGAGAGTGAGAATATTCTACTCTGCTTTGAATGAAATTTCTTTAACCTCTCTAACAACGTTAAGTATTTGTCTCGTACTCATATGATACTTATATATATATATATATATATATATATATATATATATATATATATATATATATACGTGTGTGTGTGTGTCTATGTGTGTGAGAGAAAGAGAAAGACAGGAGGGAAGAAATAGATAGATAGAGAGAGAGAGATTTTAGAAGGTGCATATATTTACTGTCAGATATATACATCTAGATAGCTAGATAACTAGCGAGATATATAGATAGGAACAGATTGTGAAAGTTATGAATGTGGGCACACATACACGCACGCGCACACACACACAGACATACTCAGACACACAGACACACACACACACACACACACACACACACACACATATATATATATCCAGTGAGATCGAGGTTGATATAAAAAATGCAAACTTACATATAAATATATATATAATTTACCAACTATCTCCCTCTCTCTCTCTCTCTACACACACAGACACACACACACACACAGACACACACACACACATATATATATATATATATATATATATATATATATATATATATATATATATATATATACGGAGAGAGATAAATGTATGTAGGAATGCACGTCCGAATGAGAGGCATGCACCAAACATCTATCTGCAGCTGAAATAATCTAAAATGGAAAACTGCATCGTTCGTCTGCAATTTTCTGAGTGCTGAACAAATTACTGTATGTCACTTTACGCCCCCCTAGCCAACCAAACGGGAAATGAAATAAAAATGAAATAACGAATAACTTCATCTGCGAAATGAAACGTTAAAAATTCCAACATTCACAAATAACATCAAAGAAAAAAAAGACACGTGTGGATTGCAGTATATTTATGCACACAAACGAATTTCTTAATCACATCTATATGCACGGTAATAATATATATATATATATATATATATATATATATAAGACATTTTTATGTTTATACATTCTTCTTTTAGATACAAGTATTTAAGTAAATGCTCTGTTTTATAATAAACAGTATTAAACAACATTTACCGGCCTGAATGTCCGAGAAATTTTCATAGAAAATTTTCGTCCGCCGACAGGAATCGAACCTGTATCCTATACAGAATCGTCATGTAGCCTGACGTGCGTTAACCGTTTCGCCACATAAGGCACGACAGGCTATATGACGGTTCCGTATAGGATACAGGTTCGATTCCTGTCGGAGGACGAAAATTTTCTGTGAAAATTTCTCGGACATTCGGGCCGGTAAATGTTGTTTAATATTGTTTATTATAAGAAAACAAAATAAAAAAACAGAGCATTTACTTAAATATTTGTATCTATACAAAGAATGTATAAACATAAAAATGTCTTAAAATAATTGTCGAACTTTGTCCATTTCATAATATATATATATATATATATATATATATATATATGTGTGTGTGTGTGTGTGTGTGTGTGTGTGTTGGTGTGTGGGTGTGTGTATCAACACTATATATATATCAACTATATATATATATTTATATATCAACGGCGAAATATAAGCAGGCGTGTACGATGCGCATACGCAGGCAAGCAAATGAATAATCGTTAAATTTATTCATGAGGTGTAAACGTAATAGTGCTCAATGCGGTGTCTCCCTTGCCTAACGAACTGGGGACACCACCCAGTGAAACTATAGTCGCACGACAAAATACGTAGGTACGCGTATATGTACGAATTAATACATATACATCAATATATATATATATATATATATATATATATATATATATATATATGTATATATATATATATATATATATATATATATATATATGCATGTTTCACTAAATATGACAGACAAGGTGCTTTAGTTTTTTATATAATTTCTCATATGATCTTATTTTTTACTTTTCAGTAGATAAATTATATAAAAAATTTTTCATTTTCAAAACACGGTCAAGATATTGTGTACATGTTAATAGTTGATATTATTGAGTCGTCTGCATATAAAAAAAAATGGCTGAAAATAATGGATACCTTAATAATAAAAACAAAAAAAAACACACTCAATATCAACGATGAACATGGACATAATATCTTGACCGTGTTTTGAAAATGAAAACATTATATAAATACATACATGCCACAGTGTATTTCTAGTGAACAGTTAATATATTTCAACCTTGAAAATGGCTAAATGTATAGTCGGAAGCGCTCGAAAAAAAACAACAAATGGACAGTTTTTATATAATTTATCTACCGAAAATAAAAATTATTAGATCACATGAGAAAAAAAAGAAAACTTAATCAAAGCAGCTTGTCTGTCATATTGAATGAAACTTCAGTATCTGTCTATATTTCTGAGATGAGATATTATGTATACTATTTACATTATTTGGAATATTGTCCTCATCTTTGCCGCCATATTTATTACAACGTTTCGGCTGTTGTACGCTCCGGCCTTCTTCAGGTGGTTAGAATGTCGAACTGAACCCTTTATTTCACTCACTGGAGTAGACTGTTCTAGTTCCACGTTTCATGTTCAATGGATGTCAGTTATCAGTTATCTCCTGTTAATTCCCTTCGCTAAGTTCTCCACTGCCTTAAACGGGTATTGAACTCACAACACATTGGGTCCTTTCACTGGATCTAACCAACGCCTTTATCCACTGTGCCATGTGTCTTTGAGGATATCTGTGTATGACATTCCATCCACCTGAAGAGGACCGGAGCGTTGTTTTAAATATGGCGACAAAGATGAAGACAATAGTCCGAATAATGTAAATAGTGTAATTTAAATTAATTTAAATACTATATAATAAAAATGTAATCACCTTCATTTTCAGTGCACCCCGACGTGAAGTCAAGTCTTCAATTCCATGATTAACAAAATCAGGGGTTTTCCCATAAAAAAAAGATTTGAAAGATTATTTTCAAATTTATGACCTCTGAATGTTCTGCTGCTTATGGCGATTTCTTAAGCGTAGCTTAGATGTGACACAAGGCTGAATGTCCTGTCTTCTTTCACTCACATTTTTCTAAGTCACGCTCTCCTTCTCTCTCTAACTCAACGTATCTATCTATCTATCTATCTATCTATCTATCTATCTATCTATCTATCTATCTATCTATCTATCTATCATGTAATCCTATTCATTATCTATATTCTTATATATCACTAACTATTCATTATCGATATAATTTTGTATAATTTTGTATATCAACAGACAGTATTTAGAAAAATATTATGACAAATTGGAATAAAGTTTTGTGACGCATTTCATGAAATCCGAACGGATGAAACAAAAACTTTTTCCAATTTGTCATATTATTCTTTCTTTCTTTCTTTCTTTCTTTCTTTCTTTCTTTCTTTATCTATCTATCTATCTATCTATCTATCTATCTATCATCTAATGTTATTCATTATCCATGCTCTTATTTATCTCAAACTATTCAACATCTCTGTCTCTCTCTCTCTATATATATATATGTATTCATTATCTATCTATCTATCTATCTATCTATCTATCTATCTATCTATCTATCTATCTATTTATCTATCTATCTATCTATATATATATGTATGTATGTATGTATTTATATATGTATGTATGTATGTATTTATATATATCTTTATATATATATATGTGTATTCATTATCTATCTATCTATCTATATGTATATATATATATATATATATATATATATATATATATATATATATATATATATATATATATATATATATATACATATATACATACATACATACATATCTTTCAAGCATTAATAATAATAATAATAATATTCTTTTTCGTATACTTTTCTTTCTGTCTCTTTTGCTTGCAATTCATTTTATCAGCTTTGCACAGTTATTTTTTGCAATGTCGCTTGTCGATCTCATTCGGCGTTAAACAAATATCCGCGTCAAATAGAGAGCCTCTTTTTCGAACAATGACTAGCAATTTATTCCGAAGGCGATGTCTACAGTATTGAATTTGATATTCATTGAGAAATCTATTACTCTGACCTTGTGTCAGTTAAGTTTAAGTTTAACTTCATGCAGTCGAGGCACCAGTGAAAATAGCTGGTCAGAAAATATGAAAATATTTATAGAAAAGTCAGAGGAAAGCCACATTACGTCGGTGCGAAAGTGGCTGAAGTTGAGATTCCAAGTCAGGACCGATCACTTTGCATATTTGTCGAGAACCTCGAGATGAACAGCAGGGGTCACCAGACCATATATGGCAACAGTATTCCATGCATGGACGAATTGTAGCTTTGTAGATGTGAAAGATGGACTAAGACGAGAAAAATCTTCTGGCGCGACACAGAGAACCAACTTTCCTTGCGGTAGATGCAGCTATTGATTCAGTGTAGTTGTTCCACCTCAGGTCACTGGAAAACTTGAGACCAAGAAGGCACAGTGAGGCACTCTCATGAAGTTGAGCATCATCCATGCTGATAGGAGGCAGGGACGTTTCTCTGTGGTGAGTAAATGACAGCAGTTTCGTTTTGGATGCCTTAAAATTCACAAGCCATTTCCTGTCCCAGTCAACCACAGATTGGAGGTCGTTTTCGAGACCAACGGCCAGGTTAACTTTGTCAGCAATAACGGATTTACTATTGAGACAGAAGTAAATGGTTGTCATATGGCAAAGAATACCGGACAATCTCCTCACAGAATAGAGTTTCGAAGACAAACCATCTGGGAATCACTCCGTTAACTCATCAGGGTCCATCAACAATACATACATACATACATACATATATATATATATATATATATATATATATATATATATATATATATATATATATATATATATATACATATATATATATATGTGTGTGTGTGTGTGTGTGTAGAGAGAGAGAGAGAGAGAGATACTTGGTAAATCATATATATATTTATATGTAAGTTTGCATTTTTGTATATGAACCTCGATCTCATTGGATATATATATATATATATATATATATATATATATATATATATATATATATATATATATATATATACATATATATATGTGTGTGTGTGTGTGTGTAGAGAGAGAGAGAGAGATACTTGGTAAATTATATATATATTTATATGTGTGTAACTGTGTTCTTTCAAGTGTAGAGATATCTGTAAACAAACTTTATCCTAAACATAATATATATATATATATATATATATATATATATTGGCTCCTGAAAAATTAATTTCGGTTGAGCTCTTTGGTTTGAGGTGTGAGTTTGTAAACAGTGACTATTTAAGCTAATAATGCATGACTCTTCGGCAGAATTGAGTTACTGTCAGTCACTGTGTGTTTATCTAAATCTAAAAATAAACAAGCTAAAATTCACCTTCATCCCTGCCGTGAGTCAGTGGTAGAAGTTCCGACTGACGCCAATTCAGTCAGGTTTCGATCCTAGCTAGAGGCAACCGGATGTCTAGCCACACTGATGAGCTGTGAAACAGCGAAACAGTCTGTCTGTGGGTGACAAATACACACACATATATATATATATATATATATATATATATATATATATAACTCATTCCTTACTAATGGTACCAAAAATATACATGTTTCCAAACAATTCACTCCTTGTGACAATGTATGTGACTTCCCCGTATTCCAACCTCCCACGCAAGGAGGGAATACAGGCTTGTAGGAATTTCAGAATATACAAGACACCCGCCATGTTATAAAATTCATACTCACCCATAAAAATTTCAAGTTCAATGGCCACCATATTTTCAGCTCAAATGCACGGCGATGTGAACTAAAATGGCCGTCAGCTATTCGGAAATATTCATGGATGGTCTGGAACGAAATATGTTACGTAGATACCATCTGAAACCTCTTCACTACCAAACATATAGAGACCATATCTTCCTTATATGAGCACATGGTGAGAACATTCTACATGACATCAAACAATACATTAACAATTTCCACAGCACTATCAAATTCACAATGGAATTTTCAGCCATTTCCATTCCGTTTTTCGATGTCGTGGTATGTCTAAACAACCATATCTTAACCTGAATAAAATACACTGAACCTACAGATGAACATTGCTACCTAATTTTTATCAGCTGCCGACCTTTAAAAAATCAATAAGGTATCAGTTTTCTTTTGGATAAAACGTATCTATTCCGACACCTGGGGTTACAAAAAACACATAGGGAATCTAATCAAGTACTTTCTTAACATAAATTATCCTCTTAAAACTAGCAAAATAATCAATCACTAAGGCTTCTAAATACAATACAGTTACTGTTCTAACCTACTGTTGCGGGGCCGATAAGGATGTCGCCCTCCGCAAGAAGAAAGGTGTGAACAGCCAAGACAATGAGGGAACAAAGGCAAAGGTTTAAAAATGACAAACGTCGATCTTTATTTTTCCAATATGTACAAAAGTGTACTGTTTGGAGAAAAATGCTTGTATCGGTATCGGTTAAAAATTTAAAAAAACAACGTTAGATATGTCGCTTTAGCGTCTTCATCTAAATGCCAACAAGAACGCCGAAAGTCAAAGTTAAAAGACGTTTTTGAAAATTTGCACACTCTAGGTTTAAATAGGAATACATGCTCAATGAATAGTTTCCACAAAAAGTGTTCTATAAATCATCTACAGCCCAAAACTGCTAGATTTCATCAGTAATAAAACACACGCGATAAAAAAAGATACCCCACCCAAAAGCCGAAGAGAATATACAGGCGCGTCCAAAAAATATCGATTTTTAACAACTTTTCACATAACTTGGTCAAAAGGCCTGTTAATATACAATAAATATTATTAGTCTCATTAACAATATTATTATTTTTGTTATTTTTTTATCTCTCGAATTTATTACATCGGCCTACTATATTTACACACACACATACATACATACATGCATACATAGACACATATATATATATATATATATTGTGTGTATTTAGGCA
>OZ038489.1:45757211-45769711 GCA_964036315.1 Acanthosepion esculentum | reverse complement strand
ATACTAGCTTAAACGAAGACCTATTGAACGGCGTTTAAGTTAGCTTCTGCGGAGAACACTTAATTATGCTTTCGGCTTGATCAGGATTTTGAGAGTCCCTATGTCTTTGCATATTCTCAGCATCGGGAGCTATCCTGGCTGCCGTTTGATCTGGGTATTTATTTGCACGGGACGTTCTTTTCCTCGCTGCAGCCTTGTCTCTTTTGATTGCAATCTGCTCCTCTGTTGACGGAGATTTCTTTTTCCGAGGCATACAGCTGCCGTATGGGACAGGCAACAATAAACTACAGAAGAACTCAAAATTGATCGCTGCATTTAAGTATTGCATTAATATTTAAGCTTATCTTTTAAAAGTTCAACGTTAACTCTTCTGCCGTCACTTACGTTAAAGACAATTTGATGTGCGTAGGTCCTTACTTTCCAGACAAAAATTATTCTTATTTCATGGGTTATTTTGCTCTATTTCGCAATTTATTTCGATTATTCCAAAATTAATTTCCAATTTATAAAAATTATTATCGAAGAAAAATGTTCGTCGCAAAAAAATCACGTAAAAAATCGCCGAAAAAAATCACTGTAATGAAAACATGGGAATCCCAAAACTCTGCAACATGAACTATTGAAAGTTAGAGAGTTCTGTCCCTTTAATTGAAAAGGTGTGACACAGAGACACACTCACAATCGCACTTTTATATATATATATATATATATATATATATATATATATATATATATATATATATATATATATATATATGTGCAGGTATGCAGAAAAATAGGAAAGAACACGTTAGGTAAAAAATCCGGAGTCCCTTAGTATTTTTGCTTTTATTTTCAAAAAGACAGTGCTCCATACAGAAGTAGAGCTTATATTATAATATTTTTTTTAAAAATATGATTCCTTCGCTACATAAGAGTTCTCATGTTTCAAAAGCGAGTGCCGAGACCCCTAATATAATTTTTTAAATTAAGTTGAATTAAGGTGTCTGGTCAACCGAGAATTTGGGAATCTCAAATTCTCGCTTGACGAGGAAGCGTGACAGACACCTTAATTCAACTTAATTTAAAAAATTATATTAGTGGTCTCGGCTCTCGCTTTTGAAGCATGAGAACTCTTATTTAGCGAAGGAATCATATTTTTTTAAAA
Source organism: Acanthosepion esculentum (assembly GCA_964036315.1). Classification (NCBI taxonomy): domain Eukaryota; kingdom Metazoa; phylum Mollusca; class Cephalopoda; order Sepiida; family Sepiidae; genus Acanthosepion; species Acanthosepion esculentum. Next base: position 45,768,564 of record OZ038489.1, on the reverse strand, counting down.
AATATTATAATATATTATATATATATATATATATATATATATATATATATATATATATATATATATATATATATATATACATACATATTCCCTAATTCAATCAAAAAGTATCAAAAGTAGACATTTTGCATGCGTTATTTTGTTCTTCGATGAATCGAGTCTTTAAATTTCGTCAGGATGATGGGAGGCGGTACTTAATGCAAAAATATCTGCAGTTTATATTCTGTTCCTGCTCAACCTTAAGGAAAGGTCTTACAAAAGAATTCGTCTATCATGTCACCTCCTTTTCTTTTAATTTTGTTTTTATTTTGTGTCATTGATATTTTCACTTCTTTCAACGCTCCTCATCCCAATACACCAAAGCCCCTTCTTTTGACGACACTCATGCACTGTCATTTTAGATTTGGAGCTAATGTCCCCATTCCAAAAAAAGAAAAAAACACAAAAAACTAAATAAAGGTAAGCTGAAGGGAGGAAGAAAAAAGTCATTACGTGCATTACATAATTGGGATATATATATATATATATATATATATATATATATATATATATATATATATATATATATATATATATATATTATCTATTTCTCTCTCTCTCTCTTTCTCTCTCGCTATCTCTTATACCCATCTCCTTACCTGGCTTGGATGGTAGTGATAGCAGGTATCAGAAGAAAGGGCGGAAGATAGACAAGAATAAAAGCAAACGGATGTATGAGTGGGTGGCAAGTTGGTGGAGGTGTTATAGTCAATGGGTCAAGCCGGGTTCGAGTTCAGCGTGGGTTATTCTTTTATATAATCACTTGGAGTGGGTGAGACAATATATTGGTTTAGCTAAAGTTGGCGACAGACGTCTTAACATTTGAATGAACACGAGCACACTCACAGACCTATATATATATATTTTATTTATATTTATATATATATATATATATATATATATATATATATATATATATATATATATATATATATATATATGCATGCATATATATGTATATATATATATATATATATATATAAATGTGTGTGTTTGTGTGCGTATATATATATATATATATATATATATATATATATATATATAGAGAGAGAGAGAGAGAGAGAGAGCAAGAAATTTTCGTACTTGTGTAATTTGTGATTTATATTTACTTATCAAGATTTACCTACGCAGAAAAATGCGTGCATATGTGCGAATATATGTCTGTATAGATATACATGTAGATATAGAGGAGGTTAAATCAAATAGCTTGATATTAGCAACTCTATATTCGTGTTATCGTGCATACACAGGTAAGCAAATAAATATTTACTTTAAGTTATAAACATAATAGTGCTCGATGTTGTTAGACAGAGCTAATATATATTAATAAATATGCATATACCTACGCTTGGGATGCGACTTAAGTTTCGTTGTTTACCAACTCATCAGGCACGAGAATTAACTTATGATTTTTAAAAAAACGTAGGTCTATGTATATTTATTAATATGTAGATACACGAGTTACATATCTTATATACAAAGTACAGTGTATGTGTGTGTGTTTGTGTGTGTATTTCCAGGTAACTACTCCGCTCCCACTGGTTCGATTTCAATGATTCATAGCTCATTCAAAAGCCCTAGAAAAGTGACGCGCAGGGAACAATTTTTGTTGAGCTCAGGTTCAGGGTTGCCAGATTAAGCGAGGTTAAAACATATATATTAATACATTATACTAGCCATTATCGTTGCTTTCATGGTTCAAGGGGAGTATTTTTCCTTTTATATCCAAAATAGCAGTGCACGTTTTATTATAAACTAGGTTAAAAGCCGCCTTATCGGGTAGCATTTAAGCTAGCTCCTGTGGAGGACTCTTGGTTTGGCCAGCATCTCAATAGCTAGGGAGCAGTAGATGCGACAGGCATAAATAAACTACAGAAGAACTCAAAATTGATCGCTGCATTTAAGATGATTTGTTGTACGTAGATCTTTATTTTTATTTCATGGGTGACAGATACGATAAAATTAATATAGTCTAAAGATGAGAAAACAGAAACTGGAATTAGTTATACATTTAACAGTTAGATAAACATAATAGCTAATTAATAAAACTTATATTATGGGATCTATATGAATAAATTGCGGAATTGGAGATCAAATATCCTACATATTAAATTAAAAATCCACAGCTCAACTTTATAGCAATTTACTCCCTAAAAGCTCAATATTTGTAATATATATGATCTACTTCTAGGCAATATCACTCTTCAGGTTTAACTAGTTTGCATACTAATTTTAAAAAGAAGATTATTTCACCAATTAACTGTTCTTCATTACTGTTCTTTTATTAGAGGATTGTTTTGATTTTCATATAAAGAATAGTTGTGTTTAGGAATATCATCTTAAATAGTGCAGAAAAGCGTTTGAAATTTGCATTTTATTTGGCATTCAACAAGCATTTGGCATTTATTTGTAACAATTTCCTTAACTATAACAAGCTAGTTTATGAATGAAATGTTCATTTAAATTTTTTGCTTCAAAGTTTTCATGTAGTGAAAAGCGATAACGAGCAGCTGAAGCCTCCTAGTACATAAATATACACGTACATATATCCATGCACACACACACACACACACACACACACACACACACACACACACACACACACACACACACACACACACACACACACACACAGATATATATATATATATATATATATAATTAAGTAATTCATCGAGTCTAGAAGAAACCTCAACAGAATGCAGAAAGCACTGGTCGGCCGTTTCGTCCTATATTTGGGACTCATCAGCAGTGCGCATCCACTACCGAAAATTGAAACCCGGACAGTTACGTTATCAGGCAAACGTCATATATATGCTACAGTTCAAATGTCTGAGGTCACTACTGGTAATTTTTTTATTTAAATTGGCCCCAAATGTAGTTTTGTACTTTAACTCCGAGAAAATTATTAAGCATGATTAAAAATGTGAGACATGATTTGTTATTAGAAATTTTATTATGAGAACAAAAAAAAAAGCATTTTATGATTACATTTTGCTCTCGTTGCAAAAGTTTCTCAAAATAGAAGTTTGATAATTGATTCCATTCTTTTTTCAATGAATCTAAAAACTCTTTTTCACTCTTCTGGCAAGTTCATTCCATGCTAATTCTGGAGGTTGCTTCAAACTTTTGAACTGTAGTGTATGTATATACATACACATATAATACAACTCTAAAACCCTAAACAAATTTTGTAATAATTATTAGAATTAGCTTAGCAGAAAGAATTTTACCAAAAAAGTGCTTAATAAATAACGAGAAAGACAACATTCAATAAAGCAATAAATGGTCAATGTGCATATCTCATCAGATCTGTCACATGAACAGATTTACATGACACTCTGGAGTTTGTCATTAAGATAAAAACTTTGAACATTTATTGCTTATATATATATATATATATATATATATATATATATATATATATATATATATATATATATATATATATATATATATTTAGTTTACGAAAAACTAGGTAATCCGTATGGGTAGACCCAAGGAGGATAAAATCCAGAGAGCTCAATGTAAATCAAAGCTAATAATTTAAATAAAAACAGACCACGTTAAGGTTCCATATAATAAATTATTTCACCACAGCCCTTTTAAAGGACCGCGGATCATCAGATTTTACTTCCAAAGGTTGAAACGAAAAATGAAAAGAAATTTACACATTTATGACGGGCAGTACTAAGCATATGTAAATTAACGAAGTGAGGAAGTGAGGGGGGAGAGAGACATGATTGAGTTAGATGTAATATTTCTATTCTTTCAAATTTAAATTGTGTGAGGAAATCCAGACATTGACACATTAAATCGGTTAACTTAACGGAAGTTATATATTGATATGGAAGGGGGAGAAGAGAAAAAGGCATAAAAAGAAAAAGAAGTTATGAGAGAAAGTGTCATTAACTTTCTTTGGAATGAAAGGCCCGAATTAGGCGCTGTTGTTTGGCTTTACTTTGAGAGTTCATAAATATTATAATGTTTGATATAAGTTTGAATGTTTAAACAGTCTATAATGAATTTAATTATATGTTTGTTAAAGTTTTTTTTAAATTTGTATATATATATATATATATATATATATATATATATATATATATATATATATATATATATATATAGACAGATATTTTATATTCATAATAAATATACATTTTACGCTACAGGCGAGGAAAAATTTATTATTAAAAAAAAGGCATGTTATGATTAAATTTTGCTCCCATCAAAATATCCTCCTTTGGCTGTGATTGCTGCAGCATAAATTTTTAGCGTTTGTTGCAAAAGTTTCTCCAAATATAAGTCTGATAATTGATTCCATTCTTTTCTCAATGACTCTAAGAGATCTTTTTTATTTGTTTTCACTCTTCTGTCAAATTCACTCCATGCTAATTATGGGGGGTGGCTTCAAACCTTTGAACTGTAGTATATATATATATATATATATATATATATATATATATATATATATATATATATATATATATCGTAGAGTAATACATTTCAGATGCAACAAGGAAGGTCTTCAGTGATGCACTGTCTTCATTGCCGATTTCGGGTTTTGAATCATATCGACTTAAACAGCAACCCCGACCTGATTCCAAAAGATTCAGGCCGCCTCCTTGATAGCATTTTGCTACACACCTCGACATTGCAAAAAAAAAAAGTATGTTTTTTAACTTCTCTCTGAGAATCCCTCGCAGCTCTTCGCGGGGTTGACGCTCCTCTGTGTTCGCCCTTTTAAAGATCTTCTTAAGGGATCTTATTTCTTTTCTTAATTCCTTAATTCTTTTCTCCCTACGGTTGGCAGTGTAGGTCGTCTTTGGCTGGCGGGGATCTACGAAACCAAATCTCTCTGAAGCCATGCTAGTTATTATTGTAGTCATGAACTTCAGGCGGCTATACACGTCTCCCTTTGTAGCCGACTGGAGTATGTCGCAAATGTCCGTGTCGAAATCCTGCCAGGCCCCGTTGTTGTTCGCTGGGGGCCACTTTATCTTCTTTCTGGACTCCATGCTCTGAGCGGGAGGAATCGTAGCTTGGAGTGACTGGACACTGTGGTATGACTCCTGGTCCTGCACCTCCTCTGTTTTACCAGGTAATGTACCTGCACGTTGCTCCTGATTTTCCCCCTCAAGGCATTTCATCCGGTTCTGATGTATTTTTAAGCCTTTCTGATTTTTGCAAATCTTGCCGCATCTGCATCTGCTCGTAATCGATTGGGCATTTCCGTCCGATACCATTAAATCCGTCCTGCTGGGGATCTCTTTCGCACCCCCACCTCTTGGGATCCCCTGGGGGTGTGATGCATTTTGGTACTTCGTAGCATTTTTGGGTTGCTCCTCGCGGATCATGCGAGCTGGGTAACTAACCCAACTTGCCCCAATAACCGCCTTCCCGGCCTGCCAATTGTCTCTCCAACCGTCACCAGGCCTATTCCCTGGTTGCCAACTGGTCTGTTCCCAGTCGTCACTGATAATATCAGATTTTTTAGTAGAGTAATACATTTCAGATGCATCAAGGAAGGTCTTCAGTGATGCGCTGTCTTCATTGCCGATTTCGGGTTTTGCATCATATCGGCTCAAACAGCAACCCCGACATGATTCCAAAAGATTCAGGCCGCCTCCTTGATAGCGTTTTGCTACGCACCTCGACATTGCAAAAAAAATTAAGATATGGCTCGGATTCCGACCGTTCTTATTGACATACGTCAGTCAACATAAGCCAATGAAATAAAGACTTTCCCCCCTTCCCTCCTATATAGTCTTGTCTTTCGCTTCATCCGGTTTTGATTTGCGCTATTTCCCTGGAATTCGTAACGAGGTAAGCTGGACTGGTTCTTGCAAGGTTCAATCCAATGCTTTACATTTAATTAAATACTAATTCAATAACTAAACCCTACCACTTACATTACCCCCCACAAAAAAACAAAAAAAACATTAATAATTCTTACTATTCTATAAAAATCTTTAAGTCTAACCCTATATATATATATATATAGACACGCACATATCTATCTATATATATGGCATTATATTTTACACTGATCATTTTTGTAATAATTTTAAAAAAATGAGATTACACACATTTTACATAGATAAAGTTTTTCGTAAATAATAATTATTATTATTGTAATGTAATGTTTTATTATTATTGTAATTTATTATTATTGTTATTATTATTATTGTAATATAATATATTATTATTATTGTAATGTATTATTATTGTGGTAATGTATTATTATTATTGTAATATATTAGTATTATTATTGTAATGTATTATTATTATTGTAACGTATTATTATTATATATTATTATTATTATTGTAATGTATTATTATTATTGTAATGTATTATTATTATTATTATTATTAATGTAATATATTATTATTATTATTATTATTATTATTATTATTATTATTATTATTTTTATTTCCTTTGATATTGAAGTTTACACATTTCTTTCCGGGTCCCGCCCAGGGACCTAAGGTTAGAAATGGCATCATGACACTTTCCACTGCAAAAAAAAAAAAAATAATAATTACATAGATAAATCCCTTCGTAAAGTGTGGGCTGTACTTGTCAGAACAATTTTTTGTATCTCTTTGAGGCATGGACTTCCAGGGATCCCTTCAATCAGCCTACTGAAATCTTTTCTAACCAGTCCAAGGGTTCCAACTACAACAGGAATTGTTGATGTTCCCATGTGCCACATTTTTGAGATTTCTATTTCAAGGTCCTTCTATTTTGACAGTTTTTCGAATATCTTCAAAGATACATTGCAGTCTGCAGGGACTGCCATATCAATAAGGAGGCACTTATTTTGTTTGTGGTCTTTAATAACAATGTCTGGGCGGTTGGCTTTGATTGTTCTGTCAGTGTGTATTGTGTTGTCCCATAGAATTGTAACAGGTTCTATCTCCGTAACCGGGTCAGGGTGGTGTTCGTACCCATTTCTTCCAGTTTCCTTCCCATAAGAGTTGCAAATTTTCCAGTGCAGATATTGGCCCACTCTGTCATGCCGGGTTTTATATTCAGTGGGTGCCAATATCGTGCAACCTGATATAAGATGATCAATGGTTTCTGGATATTTGTCACAGAATCTGCATCTTAGACTAACACAGTATTTTAGTATATGTGCTTGATAATTCCTAGTTAACAAGCATTGGTCTTGTGCAGCAATGATAAAACCCTCAGTTTCACCTTTCAACCCTGCACTACTGTATAATAATAATAATAATAATAATAATTATTATTATTATTAAATTATTTAAGAATTTGGCATGAGGAAAGTTTCTGCTTGGTGTCTTCCAAGTCTTTTGACACCTGATCAAAAGAGAACAAGACTGATCCCATCACAGGAAAAGCTAATATTGTTCGAGGCAGATCCATCTGCTTTCCATGAACGTTTCCTAACCCAAGATGAGTGTTGGGTTCATCACTTTGAGCCAAAGAGACAAGCCATGTAGTGGAATTATTTCGCCTCACCTGCTCCAAAGAAATCCAAGGTCGTTTCATCTACAGGGAAGATGTAAAAAACATTTTGTTTATTGGCTATCATCAAAAGGACCACACCATCAATGGAAAGTACTATGTCAATTTGCTGAGGCAGATACGAAAGGCTAAGTAATCAGAAAAACTGACGAATGAGATCTTGTTTCATCCGGACAAAGCTCCAACGTACAAATATTTGGTTTCAATGGATTCTGTACGTGACCGTGGCTTTGAACTGGTTGATCACCCTCCCTATTCTCCTGATTTGGCCCCATCTATAATTTGTTCCAACATGAAAAACACTTTGCGGGGAACCACTATCGCGGTGATGATGACGTCATATTTGCTGTTGTTGAATTTTTTATTTTTCACCAATGGGATCTAAGCATTGCAACATCGATGGAAGGAGTGTGAGGACGGCAATTTGGCGGAGGGGGGGGGGCTATGTTGAAAAAATAAGTCTCATTTGATCACATTCTATGAGAGTATCTTGGTCAGCCTATGACAGGGACGGGGAGAGAGAAAGAGAGAGAAAGAGAGAGAGAAAAAAGAGAAAGAGAATAAACAAAGGCATAAAGCTAAAAAAAAGAAAAAGAGGTAATAAAAGAAAAGACAAATTAGATAAAATGGAAAAAGAACAGAGAGAGAGAGAGAGAGAGAGAGAGAGAGAGAAAGAGAGAGAAAGAGAGGATTAAAGAAAAAGTGAAAAGAAGACGAGAAATTATAAATAAGAGACAGAAAGGGAGAAACAAAAAAGTATAAAAGACGACGAAAGAGAAGGGAAGTTAGAACGAAAGAAAGAATGATACATATGAAAAAAAGAAATCTTTGGCATTGGGTAATGGTTAACGAACTAGTTTGATCGCCGATTATTACCTAGTGAGGTTCGATCCTCTCCCGGTACCCTCATACTGATGTCTTTGTAGCAAACTAAACTGACCTTAGTAAATGACAACATAAAAGAAAAAAAAGTGTGTCTGTGTGTGTCTTTGTCTATGAGTGTGCGTATGTGTCTATTTGACTGTATATGGATGCGCCTGTGTTTATGCATATGTGTGTGGTTGTTACATGTTACTTCCGTCGAGAGGGCTCAAATTGCGAATTGGAACGCAATAGATTTTTCTTGCTTGTTTCTCTGGGTAAATTCACCCCACCCATCAGCATGTCAACGCCCCACCTTTATTTTTATCCTTTCCCCCGACCCGTCTTCTACGTAATGATCTCTTACCTTCTTTTATTCCTCCTTCCCCGGAGGAGGAAATGAATCGAAATATGGTTATTGGGCACATTTTGTAAATCGTTCAATTAGTAGGAATCGCCGCCATATTGGGGAACATATAAGCTAAGAGAAAGACGAGGCTGTTGAGAACGTCGTGATTAGAAATTGAAATAGTGGCTGGATGACGTAATGTCCCACTTACCCTTTTGCAAATCATATAATTAGATTATCTGATGAATGAACAAACGTTCTCCAGTTTTTCCTGTTCCAAAACATAAGCGATGTACACGAAGAAATCAGCTGTTGGCTTAACAGTGTTCAAAGTCACCATGGAAACTGTTTAGTTTACCAATTGACATATCCGGAGTTTACTTGGTGTTTGCCTGGGACTAATGTCCTTATTTTGTATTTGTTCTTTCTTTCTTGGCCACATTCTCTCAATCATTCAATACCATTATCAGAAGTCAAGTTTAACGCAACGTGCCTAACGTATCTAATATACGCAGAAGCCTAAACGAGTAGGAGACCCACATTTTAAGATAAACAGGGGGCCATATTGGTGGCGCACCAAACAATATCCACGTGTATAAGTTGGATACTATGTTTATCCTAAAATTATCTCAGATTATAAGGTTAAGGTACCACAGTCTTTAAGATTAGTAGAAGGTCACTATGTTTGGCCGCATCAGTATCTCAGATTAGCAAACATTCATATGGGTAGGGCATACCATTATATAAAATTATTAGATGGTCACTATATTTCGCCACATCTGTCTCTAAGATTAGCAGAAATCCATATGGATAGGGAATTCCATTATATAAAATTATTAGATAGCCACTATATTTCGCCACACCAGTATCTAAGGTAAGCAGAAATCCATATGGGTACCGAGTCCCGTTATATAAAATAATTAGATGGTCACTATATTTGGCCCCATCAGTATTTAAGATTACAGAAATTAATATGAGTAGTGAGTCCCGTTATATAAAATAATTAGATGGTCACTATAATTGGCCACATCAGTATCTAAGATAAGCAGAAATTAATATGGGTAGTGAATCTCATTATATAAAATTATTAGATGGCCACACCCGTCTCTAAGATTAGCGGAGAGCCATAGGGTTTGGGCATGCCAATATATAAAATTATTAGATGGCCATTATATTTAGCCACACCAGTCTCTATGATTGGCAAAAAGCCATATGAGTAGGGCACTTCATTATTTATGTTTGTTTGATAGGCACAGTGTCTGTTCCCACCAGTATCTAAGAGTATCAGAAACCCGGTTTCGTAGAAACACAAGGGTTGGCCACACTAATATATAAGTTTGCTAGGAAGCCAATCGAACACCGACGAGGCGACATGTCCTTTTCTGTCTTTAGACCTAGGCATAAATATTTTCCATGCAATATGTTTCCATTCCAATGCAATTATATATTCAGTGATTTGTAAGGAAGTTTTGCAATAATTTATTTACATTTCTAGAGTAAGTTATTTATAACGGATTTCTAGTGAATTCAAATGCTATTTTACATGGAGTATCAAAAATACTATTACATACGTTGGGAACGGGTTCCTCACACAAGGTTAGGATAAAAACCCACATCAATATTGGAAGGAGCGATAACAGCTATTGGACTTTTACTGTATGTCTTAGCGACGACCACCCTTCATCGACACTCGTAGAATGAACATAAAACAGGCTGCCCTAAGGTTAGTTTCGCCCTAAACTGCAAGCTTCAACAAAACCAAAACATTAACCTAAAAACTAGAATCATGTACTTAACTAGCCACATTAAATCGAGACTTTTATACGGTTGTTATGCATAGTGCCAAACTGGTGCTAAACTGTCTGCTGTATACAACGGCTTTCTCAGATCGATGGTTAAAATTGCCTCGTGTGTATGAATCACGTAAATCTCAGCGAGGATCATACTTCGTCGAACCTCGTTGATTAGCGCTACAGAATCGCAATCAAAGGACTGTAACAAATAAAAGAAACCATATCACTTGAGGTCTTTCGGCAATAACAAAAATGTATCGCATTTCTAACTCAAAGTGAACATCATGATCTAATCATGCTTACATTTCGCCAGCGGTTAGGTAGGTGTTATATAGGAATAAAATATCGCCGCCGGCACTTGAGTTTGAACAGTGAGCAAACAAAGGCGATCCCATTATTGAATTAAGTAGGCCAGCTGACCATAGAGGAAACGCATATATAGGAAGCAGCAGACGACTAACGATCGCATATTTATTGTATTCTCTATTGCTATTCGGATCACAATTTCTATTCTATCCTCTGTTACTATTCGGATCACCATTTCTATTCTATCCCCTATTTCTATTCGGATATCCATTTTTATTCTATCCCCTATTACTATACGGATCGACATTTTTCTTATATCCTCTACTACTATTCGGATCGCCATTTCTATCTTATCCTCTATTAATATTCGGATCACTATATCTATCATATCGTCTATTACTATTCGGATCGCCATTTCTGTTCTATCCTCTAATACTATTCGGATCGCCATTTCTATCCTATCTTCTATTACTATTCGGATTTACATTTCTATTCTATCCTCTATTTCTA
>OZ038489.1:45739711-45752211 GCA_964036315.1 Acanthosepion esculentum | reverse complement strand
AAAAGAATTTTTCAGTAAAATAGGTTTCTGAATTCCAGTAACTGTTATCGCTCTTTCCAGTACTCGTGGGGTCTTCCTTCATGACATTCTGCTTGAAGTTGCGCCAACATCAGTCATGTCATTATTATCTCGTTATATGTGCTATCCATTTTAACTGAAAATAGATTTCTGATGCTCAATAGCTGTTATAGCTCCTTCCATTATTGATGGGGCGGGGACCTTCTTAAACTCTTACGAAAAGTTAACATGATTAGATCATGATGTTCACTTCGTGTCACAAGTGCGATCCATTTTAGTTGTTGGAAGTCCTCAAGTGATGTGGCTTATGTCATTTGTTACAGTGCTTTGCTTACGATTCTGTATCGCCAGTCAACGATGTTCGACGAAGGGTGGTCCTTGTTGAGATCTACATGATTCACGTGAAATTTTAACCATCGGTCAAAGAAAGAGGGTTGTATACACCAGACAGAGTAGAATGAGTTTGGGGCTATGCATAGCATCCGTGTAAAAGTCTTGACTTGAAGTTGCTAGTTAAGAACATGACTAGAGTTTTTAGATTAATGTTTTAGTTTTGTTGCAACTTTCACTAAGCAACGTTTGTTTGTTTTGTGATGTCAACGAACACTTGTCATCACTTTCGTAATGCTCATCGTAGTAGAGACTTTGTAATCGCAGATACAACTATAGTACGCCGTTGAGCAATACTGGTGTCAGACGTCTTCGAATATCACTCGCACTAATAGTAATTTCTTGATAATACTCGCTCGAATGGTAATCTATATAGTGATACGAATAGAGAAATAGGATAGTGAATAGAGTAGAGAATAGCGACCCTTATAGTGACAGAGGATAGAATAGAAATGGCGATCCGAATACGAATAGAGGATAGGATAGAAATAGCGATCCGAATAGTAATAGAGGTTACAATAGAAATGGCGATCCGAATAGTCATAGAGGATAGAATAGAAATGGCGATCCGAATAGTAATAGAGGATAGAATAGAAATAGCGATCCGAATCGTAATAGATGATAGAAAAGAAATGGCGATCTGAATAGTAATAGAGGATAGAATAGAAATGGCGATCCGAATAGTAATAGAGGATAGGATAGAAATAGTGATCCGTATAGTTATAGAGGATAGAGTAGAAATGACGATCGTTAGTCGTCAGCTTCTTCCTATATATGCGTTTCCTCTATGGTCACGTGGTCTACTTAAATCAATAATGAGATCGCCTCTGTTTGCTCACTGGCGATCTATGTTCAAACTCAAATGCCGGCAGCGACACTTTATTCCTATATGACGCCTACACTAAAAACTAAACGTAAACATGATTAGATCACGATGTTCTCTTCGAGTTAGAAGTGCGATACATTTTAGTTGTTGCTATCGCGGAATGTTCTCAAATGATGTGTTTTCTGTTATTTGATTACGATTCTGTAGCGCTAATCAACGAGGTTCGACGAAGTATGATCCTCGCTGAGATTTACATGATTCACACACACGAGGCAATTTTAACCATCAATCTGAGAAAGCCGTTGTATACAGCAGACAGTTTAGCACCAGTTTGGCACTATGCATAACAACCGTATAAAAGTCTCGATTTAATGTGGCTAGTTAAGTACATGATTCTAGTTTTTAGGTTAATGTTTTGGTTTTGTTGAAGCTTGCGGTTTAGGGCGAAACTAACCTTAGGGCAGCCTATTTTATGTTCATTCTACGAGTGTCGATGAAGGGTGGTCGTCGTTAAGACATACAGTAAAAGTCCAATAGATGTTATCGCTCCTTCCAATATTGATGTGGGTTTTTATCCTAAACTTGTGTGAGGAACCCGTTCCCAACGTATGTAATAGTATTTTTGATACTCCATGTAAAAGCGTATTTCAATTCACTAGAAATCCATTATAAATAACTTAGTATATAAATGTAAATAAATTATTGCAGAATTGCCTTACAAATCACTGAATATACAATCGCATTGGAATAATTCATTGTAGAAATCATTTACAGATATCTCACAAGAGAATTGCATTATAATTAGCAACAGCATCTGGAGTGAATGAATCTGAAGTTTTTCCTTTCATCATTTTGGTAAACAATTCAAAAAACTTCTGTTGTTGTAGTTGTAATTGTATTTGCTATTTATGTTTTTGTTGCTGCAATTGTTGTTCTTGTTGTAGTTTTTATTGCTGCAACTGTTGATTTTGTTGTTGCTTTTGAAGCGCCAACATTTGAATCATAACTTTTAATTCTTCCATTCTTCTGTAATCTGCTGAATATTTTGAAGATTAATTTTTTCCTCCGGTAATTTGAAGGAATCCTCGTGTAAGTTGAAGGAATCCTCGTCGCTAATTTTGTAATGTCAACGAATACTCGCTGTCACTTTTGTAATGCTCGATGTAGTAGAGACTTTGTAATCGCAGATACAACTATAGTAACGAATAACACTCGCACTAATAGTACTTGTTCGATAATACTCGCTCGAATAGTAATCTGTATAGTGATTCGAATAGAGAATTAGTATAAGTGAATAGAGCAGAGAATAGCGGTTCGTATAGCAATAGAGGATAGAGTAGAAAGACACTATTTGCATTATTCGGACTATTGTCCTCATCTTTGTCGCCATATTTATTACAACGTTTTGGCCGTTGTACGCTCCGGCCTTCTCTTCTTCAGGTGGTTGGAATGTCGAACTGAACCCTTTTATTTCGCTCACTGGGGTAGACTGTTCTAGTTCCACTTGCCACGTTTTAATGGATGTCAGTTGTCAGTTATCTCCTGTTAATTCCCCTCTCCGAGTTCTCCACTGCCTTAACCAGGTATTGAACTCACAACTCTGGATCCTGTCACTGGATCGAACTAACGCCTTTATCCACTGTGTCATGTGTACATAATACCTCATCTCAGAAATATAGACAGATACAGAGTAGAAAGAGTGATAAATTAGACACCACGCTAATTCCCATATATGCATTTCCTTTGCGATCACGTGATCTACTTATTCAAAATGAGATCGCCTGTGCTTTCTCACTGGCGATCTGTCTTCAAACTCCAGTGTCGGCAGCGACACTTTATTCCCATATAACTTACAGATATCTCACTATAGAATTGAATTATAAATCACTAGGGGTCGGAAGTTATCTTTTTTGGTAAACAGAACAGGTGATATTTGCACTGTTTATATTCGATGAAGGATGGTCCTCGCTAAGACATACAGCAAAACAGAATGGGTTATTGTTGGGAATGTTCAGCCAATTAGGGTGATCCCACATATATCCGTTTAACACCTTATGGCTCAGCATAATGAAATAGAAGACATTGCTTTTCGACTATCGTATTATATTTTTATTTGCCTGATTTCATTTCGCAGCTGTGCTATTTTTACGGAGAAAGGATTGAAAAAAAATCTCTAGATCGACTTTTAAAATACAGTTCCAATCGTTGCAACGGGTAAATATCAATTTCGAATTCCTTGTAAATATATCTAATTATTTTGTTGATATGCACTCTGTACTCGTGCATGTGCACACGGGCATGTGTACACCGGCATGTGCACATGGGCATGTGAAAACGGGCATGTGCACACGTCTATGTGCACACGGACATGTACACCTAACTTTTTCTGCAGCCATTCTCATCGCCAATACAAAGTGGATGTTAACAGTATCATCTCAAATTTACAAAGGGCAGGTAGTAGTGGAGTGCCATGATCAATAACAACATGAAGGCACGAAGAAGAAAAACGTTTCAATTAGCAGCACGACAAAATTTCCTGTTTCCGTTTTTCGTGCTTCTTATTGAAACGTTTTCTTCTTCGAGTCTTCAGGATGTGGTCGATCATGGCTCTCCACAACTACCTGCTCTTTGTAGCCATCAGTAAAGTTTATGCCATTTAGTAAAATTTGTTTTGTCACCATCCATCCCAATCCTTGTTCTATCGTCCATTTTCACACGGTTCTTAGGTATATTACTGCTTTTTACCCTTTTGCCTTCATATGTCTTGTGAGTGTCAAATTCTCCAAGCCCCTTTCCTCATTATGCGTCCATCCGTCTCTTTCTGACCCTAAGTATTTTTTGGTTCCATTTTCCTTAAAACTTCCTTATTACAAATATGTTCAGTTCATGGCATTTTCAGCACCCTACTTTTCGGAATCCTACTTTTCAGAATCCTACAACGTTGCCTGAAGACTCTTCTTCATTTGTGAGGAAATTCTTTAGTGTTCAATGTCATATAGGAGGACGATATTACTTATCAGTGCAACACTTTTCTTTGTTTGTAATGAAGTTTTTCTGTTTCTTAATACGTTGCTTAACTTTTGAAAAGCGTCTTTCGCTATCGTTGCAATGTGGATTTGTTTTAGTGTATATATTATATTTCATTCTTCATATTTTTGCTTCACACGTTTCCGGTTCCGTGACCTTCTTCAGACAAATTAAAGGAATCAATTTTTAAAGGAACAAATTTTCCTTATATTCTTTTAATGTTTAATTGTTCATTTTCTGTATTTGAAGTGAGCATTGATCTTATTTTTCGACTTCTGATATATATATATATATATATATATATATATATATATATATATATATATATATATATATATATATATCACCCAAAATGAAAAAAGATATCAACAAAAGATCCGGAATTTATATGCGGCGCGCGAACAAGACAAAGTAGCTCATTGCGCCCTAATGTCTCAAAAGACTAATATTTTGAGCTAGTTTACTACGACGAGGGACTCTACGTTGACTTTTTTTTCCAGTGGCGTTTTTTTTTTCTTTTTTGTTTGGTTTTGATTTGTGTTTGCATATATGTTTAGCGATTTTCACGCGATGGTTTATATATAAATTACATTGTGTGAGAATATATATATATATATATATATATATATATATATATATATATATATATATATATATATAGCGGGGTCGAGTCTGTTTCTGAATGTAATGTAATATTTCGAGAAGTTTCGAGGAAAATTTTTTATGTAAAACAAAAATGTACAAGCAATATTCACGTTGAAATATAATTTACCAACCAGACACGATCTGGTCGGCCTTGGGCAAGCGAAAATGCTTATTACGAAATCACGGTAGATTATTGTCGGACTACTGATGTGAAAACCGGTGGTGACTTGGCTTTAATGTATTTCATGTCACCAAATGTTAACAGATGATATTAAAACAATGAAAATGAATGAAATGAATGAAGGAAAGAAAGAAAGAATATATTATATGAAAGATGAAACATGAAAGAACAAAGAATATGAATGAATGAATATAATATATGAAATATGAAAGAATCAAAGAATATGAATGAATAAATGAATGAATGTGTGGATAAATGAAAGAATATAATATAAGGAAGATGAAAGATGAAATATGAAAGAATGAAAGAATATGAATGAATGAATGAAATGAATGAATGAATATAATATATGAAATATGAAGGAATGAAACAATATGAATGAATAAGTGGATAAATGAAAAAATACAATATAGGGAAAATGAAAGATGAAATATGAAAGAATAAAGAATATGAATGAATGAATGAAATGAATGAATATAATATATGAAACATGAAAGAATGAAAAATATGAATGAATGAGTGGATAAATGAAAGAATATAATATAGGGAAAATGAAAGATGAAATATGAAAGAATAAAAATATGAATAAATGAAATGAATGAATATAATTTATCAAATATTAAAGAATGAAAGAATATGAATGAATGAGTGGATAAATGAAAGAATAAAATACAGGGAAAATGAAAGATGAAATTTGAAAGAATAAAGAATATGAATGAATGAATGAAATGAATGAATATAATATATAAAATATGAAAGAATATGAATGAATGAAAGGATAAGTGAAAGAATATAATATAGGGAAAATAAAAGATGAAATATGAAAGAATAAATAATATGAATGAAATGAATGTATATAATATATGAAATATGAAAGAATGAAAGAATATGAATGAATAACTGAATGAATGACTGGATAAACGAAAGAATATTATATAGGGAAGATGAAAGATGAAATATGAGAGAACGAAAGAATATGAATGAATGAATGAAATGAATGAATATAATATATGAAATATGAAAGAATGAAAGAATATGAATGAATGAGTGGATAAATGAAAGAATAAAATACAGGGAAAATGAAAGATGAAATATGAAAGAATAAAGAATATGAATAAATATAATATATGAATTATGAAAGAATGAAAGAATATGAATGAATGAATGAAATGAATGAATGAATATAATATATAAAATATGAAAGAATGAAAGAATATGAATGAATGAATGAAATGAATGAATATAATATATGAATTATGAAAGAATGAAAGAATATGAATGAATGAATGAATGAAATGAATGAATATAATATATGAATTATGAAAGAATGAAAGAATATGAATGAATGAATGAAATGAATGAATATAATATATGAATTATGAAAGAATGGAAGAATATGAATGAATGAATGAAATGAATGAATATAATATATGAAATATGAAAAAATGAAAGAATATGAATGAATGAGTGGATAAATGAAAGAATATAATAGAGGGAAAATGAAATTTGAAATATGAAAGAATAAAGAATATGAATGAATGAATGACGTTTATAAGCAGTAAATTCGACCTTGCTAACAGGACACTCCTCTGTGGCAGAATCGATTGAAAAGGAACGTCAGGCTATTTGACTGTTCCGTATAGGATACAGGTTCGAATACTGTCGAAGGACGTATATTTTCTATGAAAATTTCTCGGACATTCAGGCCGGTAAATGTTATTTAATACTGTTTATTATAAAACAGAGCATTTACTTAAATACTTGCATCTATAAAAAGAATGTTAAACATAAAAATGTCTTTATATACATCTTTCAGCCTTTTTATTGCGATTTCTCAGACCATTCATATCTATCCATCTCTTTGTTTCATATCTAACAGCCTTTCATGTCTATGAGCCGTTTTATTGATATCTATCTATCTATCTATCTATCTATTTATCTATCTATCTACCGTTTAATTCTATCATCCCATTTCTTCTTTCTATCTATCTATCTATTTATCTATTTATCTATCTATCAACAGTTTCATATCTTTCTATCAACCGTTTAATTTCTATCAACCGATTCATATCTATCTATCTATCTATCTATCTATCTTACCCTCTCTCCCTATATATATATATATATATATATATATATATATATATATCATCAACCTATCAGCCGTTTTATTGCGATCTATCAGCCCATTCATATCTATCCATCTCTTTGCTTCATATCTATCAGACTTTTAAAATCTAACAACCGTTTTATTGCTATCTATCTATCTATCTATCTATCTATCTATCTATCTATCTATCTATCTATCTATCTATCTATCCCACACTGCTTAAACCTATCAGTGCCAATGGCAGTAGACGTGGATCAATGTTAACAAAGTGCTATGATTTTGATTCCCTACGAAAAAAAAAGAGTAACCGACACAGAATAAATCAGCTAATTACGTGCTGATTGTACTCAACATGCTTAAACATAAAAACGTTGTTTTTTTTCCTGATGAACGCTCTCACACATATGTACACATATACACCTATTAACAGACAGACATACAGTTATATTTATATATAACTGACAAAATGGTGTTTAATTGTAGCACTTTTGTCAGCATACAGCAAACACTAACAGGATGGTGGCTTAGGTTACTTTCATATTCGTGTGGATATTATTGTTGCTTGAAATGTTGATTCGACCGATTGGACTCAATCATTGTAGAATGTTTCTTCTTTTTTTCTTTTTAGCCGCTGCAATTATCACTTGGTCATTGAAATGAGACGAGCGTTGACGAGCATTGTGGATTGTTTGAAATATGATTAAGCCAAGATACCACGTATTTCTGCAGAGCTCAGTTGTAACAGCAAAGGGCAGCGACCTTGCATTCGAAATGCATATTTTGCTACAATTCTCGCCTGCGAGAAGCAAAACTGATTTCAAACGAGATCATAACGGCCTTGGCCGAGAAAGTTGAAAATAAATTATTAGTTCAAGACCCCCACCCCAGGCAGTACCTAATCTTTTGGAGGGAGGATTAAGTCAATAGCCGGCATCTGAGGCGTAACTAAAAGGGGAAGTAGCGAGCTGGCATGACCAATTTTTCCACGAGATTGCCGGTAAACCAACTTTAAACGCCGACTTTGTGTCACACCCCGTAGCAATACGGGCGCACTGATCTCTCCGCTGATCGAGCTCTAACAGCCCAGTGGAACGGCGGAGGGGATTGGCTTGTAAAATCAATACCTTAAAACACAAGCCAGTAAATTTTCATCACCAAGCTGACCCTGAAAACCCACAATTCACGATGAATGCTTGCATCCTCAAAGAGGTTCCTTGATTTGACCCCCTATTGGGAGGTTCACTCCAGGCACACAAATATATATATATATATATATATATATATATATATATGAAGAAATATAGTTTTAAGGTGTGCTATATTTATAGGATAAAGTGCTCAATATCAGAGATAGAGTGTATGTAAATATAAAGTGAACACTCAGAAATGACAGATGTGGCCTAACGATTGTGTCTAGGATGAAACAGTCGGTTGCCTCTGAGTGTTGTCTTCAGTGTTTACTTTCATATATATATATATATATATATATATATATATATATATATATATATATATATATATATATATGATCCTACGCCAAAGATGCTGGGGAAAATGGTTGGTTCATTCTGATTGGTTGTTTTTTTTTCTACTGGTTCTCAACCTTTTGCAGGTTATTTAAGCCAGAATTTATGCGTGGGTGAGGGGCATAATAGTTTAGTCATACAAATCTTACTAATTAACCCATAGCTGGCGGGAGAAAAGATGAATTCACATTTTTAAGGGTATTTGCGCGTAAGTTGATGTAACGAAAACAACGGGATTTGAAACCCGGCTCTCTGATTAACAATTCCGAGCCCTTATCCATTACACCACCCGCACATCCAAGCTCACAGCGCCTGGTATTCCCAAGGTTCAACGTTGCTTTACTTCAGTGATCCTCCGGGAACCAGTGTTTCAACGTGATGCGGCCGTAAGCCTCTGTTCATTCTATCGTCCCAGAAAGTAACTGACTCTTGCTCTACATTTACAAGTGCCAGGTCAGCTCCAAAATGGATTATTGCTGTCTTATCGTGACTGAAGATGCCCAACCATCTCTTTTTCCCGCTTTGACGTAGTTCTAAAGCGTCTACGCCGTCTTGTAGGTGCATTCTTTTCCACTCGGCAACTCCTTTTACAGAGACACAATGTTGCAAGCCTATCTCTGTCCTATTGCTATTTCTATGGAAAATCTTCTGACGTGTTGTATTCCCCAGTTTCATCAGTTCGGACCTTTACAACCATGACCCATTCTGGTATCTATGCATACTCGAACAATCTTCATTCTTTTCGCAATTTCATTGGCAAGGAAGAAGTTCAATTCGGAAAGGTTTTATTTCCCCCAAGAACAGCAGCGATGTGGTACAGTCTCTGTACGTTATCTATCGTATACTTTTTCATAATTTGTATTTCTTACTCCCCACTATGGTGTCCATAGAACAACCTCATTCAGTAACCCTCTATCTTGAATGCCTCTAGGGCCTTGTATGAACGTAAAAAAAGTACTAGATATCTATCTATGTAGATGGGGATTGAAGTCTCAATTACTGAGTCACCAAATTCACAAACCAACGGTTTAATCCACTAAGATAAATGTAAATTAAATTAAATTAAATTAAAGATAAATTTAAATTACTTTGGAACGTTGGAAGCAGGGTGAGAAATAAATGAGCTGTACTAAACGAACAAAAAAGTAGTAGTACTAAACGAGCAATAAATGTGTAGTACTGTTATGGTGAAACACACCTAGTCTATAGATAATAGACTCTCCCACCTAATATAAGTAGGAGTCAGTGAGGGTCGACGGGGAGTCGAATACGAAAGTAGTCAGCTACCACAACTAGATTACTCTGCGTAATACTTATTATACCAAGTTCCTAACGTTTTTGTACGTTGAACCTATTTAGGACCGAATTTAGTCCAAATACAGTTTCCACTGCGGAAAGTAACTCTACAAGTACTAAACGAGCAATGTAGGAGTAGTTGTAAACGAACAATAAAGGAGTAATACTAAGCAAGCAATAAAGTAATAATACCAAATGAACAACAAAGGAGTAGTACTAAATGAGTAATAAAGGAGTAATATTAAACGAGGAATAAAGGAGTAGTACTAAATGAGCCATGAAGGAGTAGTACTAATCTTTGCACTCCAACAACTGTGTGAGAGGGTGATTGAACACGACCAAGATCTCCATCTGGTATTCGTGGACCAGGAAAAAGCGTTCGATCGAGTCAACAGAGATAAGCTATGGGAGGTCCTCGACCAGCACGATGTTATGGGGAATCTGCTAGACAACACTCGGGCCATGTACACTAATAGCAGGTGTACGCACGACAAGTGGAACGTCTGGCTGGTTTCCAGTAACATTTGGGGTTATGCCAGGCTGCAATGACTCTCCTCTACAGTTCGTAATCTATTTGGACCAGATTACAAAGGAGGCCAATCCAGATCCTGAGACACTCAACGAACTCATATTCGCCGACGACCAGGCAGTGATGAACAACGACAGGATCCAACTGCAGGAACACACTGACCAACTCAACCCAAGCTGCGAGAAATACGACATGAAGATCAGTGTCAGTAAGACCAAGGTCATGAATGTCAGCAAGAGACCAGAAAAACTGGACATTAACATCAATGAGACGCAGCTAAAACAAACCAGTGGATGTAGATTCCGTATATAAAGATTAGATAAAGAAATATTAAAATTTTCCGTTTAACTTTCAAGGGACATGGAATGGAACGAACTACCTCTATCTAAGACGTGACTGTCATGTTGAGTGCTTATTCTTTGTATGACATGTTTTGACTTTCGTAAAAGACACCCAAACGGTATTTAATGAAATTATCAATGAAACTCGTACAACTTAATCGTAAATTCACAATATATTACTTTTTTCTTTATTAAACCAGCCATTTAATACCGAAATTTAACGATACTTATCGAAACTGCACTCAGAGTTTCATGATAATCCACTTGTCAGAACTCAGATGAGAAGATAAAAGCTGGAAATTTAAATACCGTATTTGACGGCATATAAAGTGGACATTTTTTTCTAGAAATATCTTTTAAAACTCCTCTGTGTCTTATATGCCATATATAGGATTAAAATTCGCGATAGCCGGCCGAAATTAGCTACCTGGCAACTCCTATTTGCTTATACTTTATAGTAACTTTCATATACCTACTGTCATTATTTAAAAGGCTATTATGCAGATTAAAAGTGTTATCATTGATAATATTCATTATATTAATTTCATCACATTTAATATTAGTACTTTGTTTCACTAAAATTATATGCAATAAATTAAAATTATATATTTGTAAAATATAATTGTTTCATTAATATTCTTCTTGCGATAACTTCCGGTTGCTTTGGCATAAATTCAATCAGAAATGTTTATATCCTAATAGAGATTAGATTAAAACTGGAAAGTAGAAAGAATCTGGACATTGCTAGAAAACTGAAATAAAAAGAATTGTGGATAATGAATTTGACACCTGTCGCCATCATCACTGAAAATGTAACTTTATCGTATTTGATGGCATATAAGGTACACTTCTTTTTTACTAAAAATATCTTTTAAATTTCCCCTGCGTCTTACATGCCATATGTAGGTTTAAAATTCGCGATAAATTAGCTACCTGGCAACTCCTATTAGTTTAGACTTAAACATAAAGGAGCAATGGAACACGTGGATGGCAATGCCAGATGACGACCTTACACTTACAGGAAGAATAAAAAGACCCAGCATTGCACAAGTCTGCGAATGGGTGAAGCAAGTTTGGATTAATATTAGACCAGAAATTGTTGTGAAATCTTTTAAAAGGTGTGGCATTAGCAATTCTCTCAATGGAACGGAAGATGACGCATTATTTAACGACGATGATAGTAGTATTGAAAATGAGTCTCAGAGTTTTGATAACGAAGGCGAAGAATTTTATGGATTTGAAGATGAATAAAATTTTAATGGTAACTGTACTGTTTTGCTCAGTTGTAGTAATTGATTGATTTTTATTTTGTTTTCTTACCTTTGGATATAATAAAGATTTTATAGACTCGTGTTCTTTTTTTTTCTATTATTGTTTGTTTAATTGTAATCATAGCTTGTTTAACCAAAATAATACCTCATAAATATAGACTAGTCTTCACCATTTACTAATAATTTACTAATTTTACTAATTACTAATTTTTTCTTGATTTTTCCCTGCTGAAATTGAGGTGCGTCTTATACACGCGTTGGTCTTATATGCCGTCAAATACAGTAATTATTTCACTACGGAGGACATATTTGTAAAATTTACTTTAACATAACTTTTATA
>OZ038489.1:45724711-45734711 GCA_964036315.1 Acanthosepion esculentum | reverse complement strand
TTTCAGATTTAACAACTTAACTTTGGCAATTTCAACCATGGAAAGATTAACAATTAAACAACGTGTTAAAGTTATCGAAGCCTATTACGAAAATGGACGTTTAAATTTATAAATATCCGGCCCAATGATTCCCCTAGCAATAAAATGCACACCAAACAATGAACTTTTGTGGATGCAGTGGCTTTTCAACAATCTTTCTTGGATTTTCATCAGACCAAATGCGACAATTCTACTTATTAATGAATCCACCAAGATGAAAATGGGCTTCGTCACTAAAGAGGATTTTTGTGAAAAATCTTCATTTATTTTGTTTACAATATTAATTGGTGTTGAGTTAACATTTAAAACCTGTATTAATATTTAACTTCGCTGAGAAGTCAGCTGATGGATTAATGGTGAAAAAATACAAAATACTCCTAATTTAGCAAAATGTGTTATGGACAGCCGAATCCAAATTTTTTGGTAGTAAGAAGATCCTAGAGAAAGGCTGAAAAATAAAAACAACTATCAACATTTCCATTAGTTTTTAACTATCTTTGTAACGAATATTGCAACCCATGTCGAGAAATCATCAACATCTTGTCAATTTGTCTTTGAGAGTCGCCTTCGTTTTAATAAAATTTCAACTTGTGCCCTTACTTCAATGCTTAGCTGCTTTGATTTTGTCATTTTCTATAAATTACTTCAAAATTTAAAAAAATTAAATTGAAATTACTGTCGTAATGGTACAAACTGTTTTTTATTCAGAGATAGCTACATATATCTGGCTATAATTCTGAGATGAGGTATTATGATTACTTACATTATTTACATTATTCGGACTGTTATCCTCATCTTCATCGCCATATTCATAACGTTTCGGCCGTTGTACGCTCCGGCGTTCTTCAGGTGATTGGAATTTCGAACTTATTCACAATTTAGCAAAATATATTATGGACATCCGAATCCAAACTTTTTGCTAGTAAGAAGAGACTAGAGAAAGGCTGAAAAATAAAAACAACTACACTGTAGTTACTGAAATTTTATCTTGTACTTTAAAAAAAGAAGCAGGAATATATCATTTTAAGTTGATTTTAAAGAAATATAAGATATACCCAAACATTTTGTCTGTAGTGTATATACACCCATGTGAAAATTAATTGAAACAAAACGAATAATTCCGTTATAATTTACTTTGTTTTCCTATTTTTCCAATGAAACATGACCCAGTGCCCGTGTTAGGGCTTCGTATGTTCATTCCATGAAAACGTTAGTTGCAGATTGACCACAGATCCTCGATTGGATTTAAATCAGGACAGTTTCCGGTCCAGTCTATAGTACTTTGATTTGCTCACTGGTATGGCTTGCAGTGCGTTCGTGCAGCATTACAATTTTCGCACGCTTCCTTGGAGTCACGTCCGTCGTAGACAATGGCCGTAGGACAACTAATCGACAGTCAAGACAATATTGTCTGGGCGTGATGAAAATCTAATGCAATCACGGATTATGCAATATTTTTCAAGGCCAAACAAATTTCATCATACACCTCGGAAATAGATCCATATAACTTCACATGACTACAAATGAACTAATCTGAGGAAAAAATAGAAATTGATTACACTTTTTCACTCCTGTGGGTTTCAAACTGACCGTATGGTGAAAGAAAGAAAACTAAATCGGTGGGTTTAATTAATTTGCACAAGGGGGTAATATATATATATATAAATCCTTTACGTTCTCATTTGGTTTTCAATACCAGGTAAAGTCATTATTTAACTTTTAATCCAAACGTACTGCCCTCAGTTGAAAAGGGTTTGGCGCAAAAGTCTGCGATGAAACATCTTTGTGTAACGGATATGGCTCGAACATTTTCACTGCAAATTATCATTATTTATACCCTTGAACATGATTTATACAATCGTTATATATATTAGCCATGTCATCCGCATTGTGCAACGTTGTACATAGAGCTTCTATGTGGCAGAAGAAATCAAGGCCGACCACAGAAGAGGTACATATACTCCATCAAAATCTCCGCTGGTTCAAGATCAAAGCAAAGCAGCCACAGGAGTTTGCTGCCGACCGATCGCCTTTAACAAAGGACTATCGAGAATTTTTTTTCTTTTTGTTATATAGGAATAAAGTGTCGCTGCCGACACTTGCGTTTGAACATAGATCGCCAGTGAACAAACACAGGCGATCCTATTACTGAATTAAGTAGACCACGTGACCATAGAGGAAACGCATATATAGGAAGGCGCATGCGACTGGCGATCGCTATCTCTAGTCTATCCTCCATACTATACGGATCGTTATGTCTATTCTATCCTCTATTACTATTCGGACTGATATTCTCTACTCTATTCACTATATTCGGATCACTATACGGGTTACTATTCGAGCGAGTATTATCGAGCAAGTATTATTAGCGCGAGTGATATTCGAAGGCGTCTGACACCAGTATTGTTCAACGGCGTTAATATAGTTGTATCTGCGATTACAAAGTCTCTACTACAACGAGCATTACGAAAGTGACAACGAGTATTCGTTGGCATCACAAAGTAGCAGCGAGTGTTCGTTAACGTCACAAAAATCTTAAACAAGTAGTGTCTGGTGACATTTAAATACAGACAAACCTCTTATCAACGGGGTCCGTTAAAGCCGATTCTCCGTCGATGACAAGGGATTATTTTTTAGTTATAAAACTGCTATATTACCTACCACTAGTTATGATCATAATGTAAATACAATAAACATGTATATATGGCATGGATAAATATATACTTAATAAAGATATATTAATCAAAATAAGAAAAAAATAGATTTCTCACAGTTACTTTCTTACGCAAGCTCTACAGCTAATGTATCGTACTTTCCGTCTTTGTTTACAATTGAAAGGCCCGCCACCGCCGCCTAGCGGTCACTTTGAGAAATAATACGACTTGTTCCGCTAAGCCCGCAGATTTTGAAATATAACGCTGACGATTTGGAAGTTGTTTTTTTTTTCTTCCTGCAGATTTCTCTTTAATTATTTTTCCTGTAGAATTTGTCAGTTACGTCCGAAGTCTGTTGATAGTCGTCCGTAGATGAGAGGTTTGTCTGTAAAACTGTAATCTCCGAATCTGTGCGGTTGACAGTTAAAGCAACTAGAACTTCATCTTTTCGTCCAAGCTTGTATGGCGGGGCTGACAAAGGGGAGGTTAAAGTTGCTCGGTTATGGCTTTCTGGAAATGTGTTCACAAATACCTGATTCCAACTGCAGATGTCGCAAAATTTCGTAGAACATTGAAACGACAAGGACTTCACGAACAGGTTTCTGAAAAACAAAATACTAAAAAAAAAAAAACATGTCACCGTAGAAGAGAATATAAAAACAACGTTCGTTTGCCAGTCGTTAGCATGTTTTTGTATCAGTTAGTTGATTAAACGTTTACCGTGGCTTTAAAAACGAACATTTTAAAAGTATATATTCCCGGAAGATATACAAATATATTAAAAACACAAGGGTATGAAGAACAAGAATAAGAAAAATATTACTCATTGTAAAGTGGCGAATAAAAAAGTATAACAAAATAGTAAGACTAAGAATCTGGCCGAGAGTCATTCCTCACTCTTCAGTGCTCATTCGACGACAAAAAGAAATATGTAAAAAGTGGGGAAGGAAAAATGCTACCAAAGAATTCAGTCAGCTATGTGCCATGCGTGATACACGATTAGGCGATCATGTATCTTTCGATACATGTCTGACGAAGTAGATTTTTTTCCCCGGATTAGGTTGTCATTTCTTTCCGCGGAAGACCGGTTGCTATCAAACGCTATAGAACCAGGTCTGTCCTGCTATTTACCCATAGCTGGGGGGAGAAGAAGGGGTATTAGCACGTAAGTGAATGTAATGGATTCGACTGGAATTCGAATCTCCGATTCCACGATCCAAGACGCTATCCATTATTCCACCGTGGCAGTTTGAATTACAGACAGATTAAATTAAAACGCAGCAAACATTCTAACTGTTTACGGAGGGGCAATTGTTAAGACTTAATATACTTTGTTTCAAGCACGTTCAAATGTTAAGTAACCTTCCCTCTGTCAACAAATTTAAATGGTTGCTGGGTGTTAATGTAATCTGTGGTTCATATTGCTCCTTTTCTGGTAGTATTCACCTTCATATATATATATATATATATATATATATATATATATATATATATATATATATATATATATATATATATATATAAATATATATCTATATATATATATATTTGTATATTTATATATATATATATAAATATATACATATATATATATATATATATATATATATATATATATATATATATGTACGTTCATATGTGCTTATGCGCACTGCAGCTCACGCTGCATCGCGCACGTGCGTGTACGTATGTCTGCGTACGTATGAGTAGCGTTCCGACGACAAATTTTCTACAACTACTATAAAACACCGATATACGCAACCATAAATAAATCAAAAATTTCAAAAATGAATCAGTTTGTCTGACGTTCGCAAAGCGCGTGAAACCCGGGGTCACAAACTCCCATCAATTTAGCTAAATATGTTAGCTCTATTACTGATATTGAGCGCTTTCCAATAAGTACCGCGCATATATAATATATAAATAATATACATAAAAATTCCATATATATTTATATATATACACATTTTATGTGCATATATATATATATATATATATATATATATATATATACTCGACTCTCCAGTGGAATTCGACGTCAAGCAGATCAGTTCCTAGGAACCGAAAACCCGACACCAGCACATGAGATTTGATTATAGTGTTGAAGGTTTGTGCAGAACCATCCACACTTTTTGAAGGGCCGAATACAGAGACCTGGTGCACTACGCGCCACAGAGTCCCCAAACCACTCTCCGCAGGTCCTTCTCCTAGACCAGTTGCCATCCAAGGCTATAGAACCTAGTCTGCTATAAACCCTGCTATTTACCCATACCTGTAGAAGAAGAGGATTTATACCTTTCCCTTGGGTATAAGCACGTAAGTGAATGTAATGGATTCGACTGGAATTCGAACTTGGCCCTCCGATTCCTCGAGCCAGCCCG
This sequence comes from Acanthosepion esculentum, assembly GCA_964036315.1. Taxonomy (NCBI): domain Eukaryota; kingdom Metazoa; phylum Mollusca; class Cephalopoda; order Sepiida; family Sepiidae; genus Acanthosepion; species Acanthosepion esculentum. Next base: position 45,729,637 of record OZ038489.1, on the reverse strand, counting down.
CTATCCACTACTCCGTGGAGTTTTTTCAGGTTTTGAGATAAGACGTTTAGCCATCTTGACACCATTTTTCGTAAGAATCACTGAAAAACCCTTTGAGTAAAAAAAATCTTAGTTTTTGCCAATGTCTTTCGTGTTCCGATTTTATCAAGGAAAATTGAAGCGAAATGTTTTTGTTTTCAAAGTTACATTAAATTCAAAATTTAAAGAGAGAGAGAGACGCTTTTGCGTAAGCCTCTTTCTGACTAACGTTCACTATTTTATGCTAAGAGATTTTTTCCAGAAAAACGAAAACATTTCGCTTCAATTTGCCTTGATAAAGTCGGAAGACGAAACGTGTCGGCAAAAAATAAGATTTTTTTCCAATAAATATTCTTCTTATATCAATTTTGTCTTATCCACAGAACTGTTCTGGGAATACACACACACACACACACACACACACACACACACACACACACACACACTGTTTATACGTTATTTTTATACATAAAAAACATAAGTAAATGCTATTTTTTATAATAGGCAGTATTAACAACATTTACCAGTTTGAATGGCCGAGAAGTTTAATAGAAAATATGTGTCCTCCGACAGGAATCGAACCTGCATCCTACACAGGACCGCCATATAACCTGACGTGCTATACCATTTAGCCACAGAAGAAGCGTCTGGTCGTAAAGGTCAAATTATTGTTTTTAACGCGAGGCTTCATCTATAGCTAAATGGTATAGTACGTGAGATGACGGTTCTCTGTAGGATACAGGTTTGATTCCTGTTGGAAGATATATATTTTCTATGAAATTTTTCGGACTTAATTATTTGTATCTATAAAAATAACGTGTAAACAGAAAATATATTAAATAAAATGTCGGACTTAGTCCCTTTCATAATATATATATATATATACATTTTTTTATTTATTCAGTTTCATGGATGTTAGATATATCACGGATATTGACCACTTTCCACTCAGTACAGCGTGTGTTTACATATATATATATATATATATATATATATATATATATATATATATATATATATATATATATATATATATATATATATATATATATATATATATATATATATTACTAGCAGCATGGTCCGGCGTTGGCCGTGCTTGATTAAAAAATCGTACGACTCATACAGCAATCGCTATCACTTAAAATATTTTTGCCCTTCATTACCTTTAAAGGAGCGCCCTTTGTAGTGATGATGTTGCTACATTTCTTCTGAGCTCTATACTAAACATTAAATCTGTTACGAAAAAAGAACTAAGCAAAATGAACACAAAACGATCAGCTTTAAAAAAGGACTCGTAACTGGAAAAAACGAATGAAAAAAGAATGTTAACAACAAATACTTTTTCACACCCAACCCAGTTCTGCGAAATCAGAATCAAGTTTAATCATGAGTTTAAGAGATAAAGAACTGACAAATTCGCAAAAAGAACTGATTGTTAAGCTCTGGAAAGAAGGTAAAAGTTACAGGAAAATTTCAAACAACCTTAATATTCTATTTACTAGCATTAGTTCATTCACTGCAAGGTATAAAATAAACTCAAAACAGTTGAAAACCAAAGAACAGGTGCTCCACGTGAGATTTCTGCAAGATCTTCGAGGAAATTAATGCGTCAAATTAAACAAAATCAGATGGTTACTCGACAAGAGTAGCAGGATGATTTGCTTTCATCAAGAATCTGTGTCACTAAACGGACAATAATCAATGAAATTAATAGGAACAATCTAAAGTCACGCTCCTCTCGGGAAACTCCACCGCTATTAAAAAGACACGCAGATGCCAGATTGAAATTTGTTCGTGAACATAAGGAAAAGCTAAGGATAAGGAAAAATCGTATTGGAAAAGAGTATTATGGACAGACGAAACCAAAATTGAGTTGTTTGGATGTAATCCTAGAAATAATGCATATATATATATATATATATATATATATATATATATATATATATATATATATATATATATATATATATATATACGGGGTGTGTAAGAGTAGATGTTGCAAACATTGTGGCGGGTTCTTCACATCAAAACAAAGATAAAAGTCCATAAAACCATATTCGTTTTTGAGTTATTAAGTTTAAAGAAAGTTTACGGTAGATGGCGCTGTTTTGTCCTATACACTAGTTTACATTTGTCATTCTTGTACATTTGTGGCTAGTCTGTCTTTAACGTTTAACGTGTGTAGTAAAGAGTTAACTGAGAAGTAGTCCGTGTAACAATGTCAGTATAATCATATCCTGAGTAGGCAGATATGATTTTTACATACGGACGCGCGAATGGTAACGGACGCGAGGCTACACGGCTAAATTAGATTGCGCTTCCAGACTTAAGTTAGCCGATATGGACTTTTGTCCTTGTTTTAGTGTGAGAAACTCTCTCCGAAAGTTTGTAAAAGTATTTTTTATACTCTCTATCTATCTCTCTCCCTATATATATATATATATATATATATATATATATATATATATATATATATAGAGAGAGAGAGAGAGAGAGAGAGAGAGCGATAGATAGATAGATAGATAGATAGGAATGGATTTTTCATTTATTAATCTGATATATTTTAATTTATTACTTAAACGAACATTTATATAGATACAAATAATTGCGTATATGCTCTGTTTTTATTTATTTATTAAGGAGTATTTTTTTTTGTTTTCCTTCTACCGGCCTAAATGTCGTTAAATATCTTGATAGAAAAATATGAGCCCTCGAATATTTAGGCCGGTAGATGGAAATAAATGAAACATACTATTTAATAAACAAATAGAGCATCTACTCAAATATAGGTATACATTAAAAATAACATCAATAAATTAATATATATGTGTATGTGTGTATGTATGTGTGTGTGTGTGTGTGTGTGTGTGTCTGTGTGTGTGTCTGGTGAGAGTAGAGAGAAAATGAAAGAGAGAGAGAGAGAGTAAGATGGCGCGTGAAATTTCTATATATTGGCGCGAAAAAATAAAATCGAAAAACGTAAAGTGTATAATACATATTATTAGTTTTCTAACGTTACAATTTTTTTCTTTTTTTTTTTTGAAAAACATCATTCAAGGGGAAATGACTTCAACAGAAAGAATTATTTACAGAAACATGCTAATAAAGGCAGTGAGAATGCCTTTGCAAATGCAAATAAATACGTACACTGAAGCCCTCACTTCAACACACACACGTTATCGAACCCACGAAGTCGATTCTTTAGGTTACATTGATTTAATTCATTAGTACAGATGCGCTCCTTCCTCGCCTGCATGCAGCGCTTTTATAAAAATATATATATATATATATATATATATATATATATATATATATACTTTTTAAACATCCGATTTACGAACATTAAAATGTTGTGTCTTTCGCTATTCTCTCAAAGTTTTTAATCAAAAGCAACAATTTTTTACACAAAATGGCGCTTCTGTTACGCATAAGCCGCCCTCCCTGCAGACAATGCAGCCACGTTGACGATTGAAATTGGGGAAATCAGCGTCGAATCCAAAAGCGATAATAAAGACGCCATACAATGTCAAAATTAATGCAGAAGGTAAAAAATAAAAAAAGTCAAATAAAAGATAAGAAGAGCATTGATGTATCAACATTTATTGCAGAAATATTTTAAAATACATAGCACACACAAAAAAGGGAGTTCGTAATGTCTTTTTGTCTACGGGACAATCCCTATAGAACAATTCTTATTATAGAGGATTCAGTATATTCATTATTGATTGAGATTCGCTGTTGATCAGCCATGCTGAAGCCTGCTCGAAACTTTTTTTAGTAATTAAATAACGTACGTATACCTGAGATTTAAATGCGTTTCGACACAATCGCCGAGGTTATGCAAGTCTTTAATTAAATTGATCTATTTACAGATTAAGCATCTTAACAGATCCCACTTGATCACTGAGATCAATCCGATGCATTGAACAAATGTTGGCTAAATCAGATTTAGTTTCGATATAAGAATGAAATGTCTCCGGCACAGGGTCGATGCAAGGGTCTAATACCCACCACGAACCTATGATACCCACTTCTACTACATCTTAATTCTCCTAAGGTAGTATTCATATAAAATGCAATTTTTATTGTAGCCTAATTATGTACAATAATGGATCATATGCAATTTAGGTGAACACTTCAACTAGAAAAATTGAAAATAAATACAATATATCTACTTGTCATATTAGATCATTCCCTCTTAAATAAATCAATAGTGTTTTGCGTCAATTTTTAACATAAACTTGAGATTTTTCTTGTTAGAAGTTGAATACTTTTAACACATTCGACATTAAGGATGGTTTGGTTTGTTTTGTTTTGTTTTACGGCATATCAACCTCAATGGGTTATTTAATGCCGACAAGATTTTTATTGCTGCTAATATTTTTGTTTCCAAAATGTATTGCTGGTAATATTTTTTTCAAAAATGTATTGCTGCTAATAATTTTTTACAAAGTATTCGTGGTATTAAAACCTATTTTTACACTTTCATAGTGTTTGGAGGTTAACTATTTGCTCGTAGGTGGGAACCTAACAGGTGCTACCACCCCAAGTCAGGGTGAACCTGGGAACACGAGCAATTAAGAGGTGGTTCCACACCCCTCAAAACCTCCTGATCAGAGGCCTTGCTGTTGGACGTAGTTTATCGTCTTACCCAGGATACGGATGCAGATTATCGTCATATCCAGGACGGCAACATTAAGGATAAAAAATAGTGAATTTTATATAGTTTTTTTTTTTTCGAGACTGAGCATGCGCAAAACAAATTCACGGATTTGGGCCAAAAAACAAACCCAGAATGCCGTCAAAATCTGCAAAAATGTTCATCCTTTAATAGTCAGTTGTGTAGATAAAAAAAAGAAAATGTTGATAAGATAGCAAGAATCACAATTCACTTCCCGGCGCCCC
>OZ038489.1:45714711-45719711 GCA_964036315.1 Acanthosepion esculentum | reverse complement strand
TGTAAATGAACGTATGTATATATGTGATTTACATAAATGTATGTGATAGATATATATGTATATGATAAAACAAAATATTTAACAATCGCCTTCAATCATTACTCCATCTTAATTGAAGTCCAAAACCTTAAGTAAAAAAGATTACCCATCTAAAAATAGTCTTAAATTACATTCTTGAATTAGACTCAAACTTATGAAGATGTTGCCTTAACAATCATTTACAATATTGGAAGATTAATATAAGTAAACTGTTATAATTTAAATAATTAGTTTTAATATACTTTCTATGAATGTATTTTTAAATATACTATTTAACTTATATTAAATCCCTAAATTATTTGTTAAAAGAGTTATAATTTTAAATTGCTAACAAATATCAATTTAATTTCTTCGGTGATTTTAAAAATTAAATTACTATCAAACATTAAAATATGTTTTACATAAATTGCTAAAGTTATCTCTCCTACTGTCGCTTAGCAAAACTTAATGACAGCTTCTTTCTCTCTACTTCCCCCTCCCTTCTTTATTTCTCTCTTCTCCCCATTCCCTCTCAATACATCCCTTCCGTTAAGTTAACCGATTAAATAGGTCAATGTCTGCCCCCTACCTTAATACTAAGTATGATAGATAGAAATAGTAAAGTAAACCCTCTCTAAATTCGATCATGTCTCTCACACTACACCCCATTACCCTCTCTGTTAAATTACATAAACTTATTACTACCAGTCAAAAGTGTATAGGTTCATTTCAATTTTCATTTATCATTTTTCGTTTCACCGTTTGGAAGTGGATTCTGATGAGCCAGTGTCCTGTAATAAAGGGCTTGGCGAAATAAATTATTACATGGAGACATAAAGTGGTCTGTTTTTCCTTTAATATATATATATATATATATATATATATATATATATATATATATATATATATATATATATATGCAGACTCATTTCTTTCGTTTTGTGATCTGATGATGCCTAGAAAGGCGAAACGCGTAATCAAATCTCGTTTCAATTAAGCGTTTTCGATTTGTCGAAATCCTATATCCTATTTTTACCCCCCCCAACATATATATATATATATATATATATATATATATCAGCAGCATAATAACAATTCTATGTAGAAACAATTAGAAATTCTATGTAACTTGAAAAAGAGAAACATAATGTTGAAATATTGTTGAACATTCTTAAACACCGTGTCATTTTTTTCTTTTTCATTTCCTTTTTCCTATTCTTTTCGGGAAATTTTCATCTCTGGGAGTGTTTCAATATATTATTGGGTTGGTGCATAATTATCAGGCGTTTTTGAAACAATATTTATTATTCAAAGAAACATTACAATTCAACAATAACATTTTTAAATGATTATTTCGGAGCGTATGATTATCGACACGCATTTTGATAACCTGAAAATAAAATAAGATTTTTATTTAAAAAAGTAAACAATGCAGCAATTTTTATTAACAAATAACTCGCCTTCAAAAACGCCTGATAGTTATGCACCAACCCAATGCAAGAGTTACGCCAATCATTTTGATTATTAATAATAATAATCATCTACGTCAAGTTTCTAATAACGGGAGAAAATATCTGCAGTATTTCTAAATAATGTCTTTGATCGTTATCAATATTTCGTTCATGATTGATTTGATGGTAAATTATGGAATATTTGTCATGAAGTTGATTGGCATTCCTTTAAGCCCCATTATCTGAGTTTGACTTTCACCAATTTGTCTCTGCATGGGACGACTGTAGAGTTTAAATAATTATATAGCATGCCCGTCGTATGGTTAAAACATATAAACTGGATTTCCGAAACATCGACAGCGAATTTGATCCTAACTATGACGTCATTATTCCAGGAATTTTCTGGTTCGACCTGAAAGAGAAATGTAGAGGACCGTGTGGGTTTGAGTGTTGTTGAATTAGGGACACGTGGTGTTTATTCCTGCTAGAAGAAGGTCCAACTACAAGAAAATGGCGGACTCAAGTTGAGTCCAACCGAAGATGAAAAGAAAACAAACAAGACCGATATATATATATATATATATATATATATATATATATATATATATATATATATATATATATATATATATATATATATATATGCTCTGTTTATAATAAACAGTATTAAATAACATTTACCGCCCTGAATATCCGAGAAATTTTCATAGAAAATTTTCGTTCTATGAAAATTTCTCGGACATTCAGGCCGGTAAATGTTATTTAATACTGTTTATTGTAAACAGAGCATTTACTTAAAAAATACTTGTATCTATAAAAAGAACGTTAAACATATAGATTCCTGTCGGAGAACGAAAATTTTCTCTGAAAATTTCTCGGACATTCAGGCCGGTATATATATATATATATATATATATATATATATATATATATATATATATATATATATATATATATATATATATATATATATATATATATATATATATATATATATATATATATTATGAAATGGACAAAGTCCGATAATTATTTAAAGACATTTTTCTGTTTAATATTCTTTTTATAGATACAAGTATTTAAGTAAATACTCTGTTTTGTGGCCGAGCGGTAAGGCACGTCAGGCTATATGACGGTTCCGTATAGGATACAGGTTCGAATCCTGTCGAAGGACGAATATTTTCTATGAAATTTCTCGGACATTCAGGTCGGTAAATGTTATATAATACTGTTTATTATAAACAGAGCATTTACTTAAATACTCGTATCTATAAAAATAATGTTAAACATAAAAATGTCTTTAAATATATATATATATATATATATATCAACAAATATATGTATTAAACAACAAATTTACAAGTGACAAAGACATTAACATTTGTGTTTGTGTGTGAACGTAAAGAGTTTGTATGTTGGTGAATGTTCGTACGTACGTGTATGTGTGTTTCATGGCGTTTTCCCATAAGTGGGCGAAAACGCGGATTTCTACGAGAGATCACATTTTGCCCGCCGAAATGCAAAGTAGAAAAGAGAACGAGGCAAGAAGTCGCCCAGTATCTATAGTGTAGGGAGAGCGCCTCCTAGTGAAAAATAAGGGAATTAAGGAGGAGCTAACTCCGACAGAATAACACTATTCACAAACGGTAGACTTGCAAGTAATGCATCACTTGGCGCAATTCTATGTACAACTTGAAAGAAAAACAGGTTGCAATTTTTTTTTTTTTTTTTTTGCGGGGAGAAGACAAAATACATATTTTTATGTTTTATGGTCGTCGGCTTTTTCTCATATCCAAGAATTTAATTTCATCTTTGCTCATCTCTTTCTTACTCGTGATGGCGTTGATGACGAAGTAGACCGGCTATTGCATGGAAGAGCTGATCGCATTAATTACATGGTAACCTTGCTGTAGGACGAGGTTGATTTTGTTGAGTCTTTCGCTCTTGTCCGTTTGACTTCCTACTTTTCTCTGCTGCTACCTTCGAAGTTTTTGGTACCAATGCTGAGGGTCTCAGTGTTGTTTTGAGTTGATCCTTGTATTTACGAAGAGGGCAACCGTGTGGTCTTTCGCTTGAAGTCAGCTGAATTGAAACGGACGATAGGCCAAACTATCTGAGTAAAAAAATAAAATAAAATAGTAAATAAATAGAGCCTTATATATATATATATATATATATATATATATATATATATATATATATATATATATATATATATATATATATAAGGCTCAAACACTAATATTCCATGGTTATAATTTATTACATTGGAATCGTAATCACGATCCAATTCATCAGACCTACAATTTGAAAAAGAAATCGTAAAATATAACTCCACGTATAAAAAACAAAATTTTAGTGAGAGTAATTTTGTGGGACAGGGAAACAAGCGTGAGAGGGAAATGTATGAAAGCTCTAGAGAGAAGTTTAACGGAAGAAAGAAGAACGGAAAAGGCCTAAAGGTGAAGGTGGGATTAAAATTTAACAGAGAGAAGTTTTAAAGAGAGGAGTTAAATAACGCTTTAAATGAGTGACATATATATATATATATATATATATATATATATATATATATATATATATATATATATCGGGTGTAACAGCAAAATTCTCTAAATCGTGGAACATCATGGAATAATTGTCCTTACCACAAAATGTTTAATATCTAAAAAAAACACTAACCTAATTAAGTTTCTTTTTAAGAGGTTTTCAGATTGGCGTTTAGCCATCTTGTCACCATTTGTCGTAAGAATCACTGAAAAACCGTTTGAATTATTCAGCTAGGAAGAGAACAGGTTAAAATTGTTTTGTGTCAGCCCCACTATATCTTCTCAACTGAGCAATGGTGAGAGGAAAAATATAATTCAAGCCTTCATCAATGGTACCAACATTTATAAACCAGCTTCCATCTTCAAAGTACATTCAAAAACCATCAAGAGAATGGTGAATAAGTTTAAAACAGAAGGAACAGTTGAGAGGAGGTCGCAACAGGAAGAGGGATCATCATTTCAACTTAGAACGAAAGAGAACAATTGGAAAAATGCAACTCAATCCACAAGACGTTTGGCAAGTGAGAGAGGGGTTTCAGCTGTGATAGTCCAAAAGGCAGTAAAAAAAGTTAGAAGAAAGAAAGTTAGAAGGTTAGAGAGGACGAAGATCATTTTGAATAAGTTCGAAAATGATCCTGGAATAATATCTATATATAATTGAACCTTATTCCAATCCTACATGAGCTTCTGATCCTTTGCTATGATTTATTAATGATGAACATGTCAGTTTCGTTTATGATCGATTTCATCACGATTCTTGTTAAGAATAGCAGGACATAGCCTTGGTTAGCAACTAGTCTGTCCTAGAGAGAAGCAGTAACCTACCGTGGGGAAATCTTCCGCCTAGTCAGTCATGAAGCGAAAGGGACATGATCGCCCAATCGTGCAAGGCACTTAACTGACGAGTAACGAGGGAAGACAAATATGGCGGACCACAATTACATTGTAAAATCATTGTGCACGAATTAAAATAACACCCATC
>OZ038489.1:45669711-45709711 GCA_964036315.1 Acanthosepion esculentum | reverse complement strand
GTCATTCAACTCTCACATATGATTTTTGCTTCTTCATATTATTCATTCTTCTTTGTTTTTCTTTCTTTCTTTCTTTCTTGCTTTTTTCTTTCTTTCTTTCTTTCTTTCTTTCTTCATTCATCTGTTTATTTATTTCTCTTTTATTACTTTTTGTCAAATGTTGTTTTTTGCATTCCATAATTCTGAACCCCCCTCTCTCTCACACACTTTCCTTCTCTCTCTCTCTCTCTCTCTCTCTCTCTCTCACTCTTAGCTTTTCTTTTACTCTTCCTTTTACTATTTTTTGGTTTTCCTTTCCCTCTTTTTCCTCTATCTCTTCTCACTGTCTACCTTAATCTCTTTAAATGTTCTTCCTTTTTGTTTCTTATAACTCTCATCCTTTTTTTCCTTCCAATTTCCTTCATTTCTTTTCTACCCTCCCGCCTCTACTATCTCTGACCAAACACGTTTGATTGAATGATACGGACATTTAATTACTGTGGATTAAGTCCACTATACACCGTTAGAAGTTCCATCCAGTTAGCTACTCTGTACACCAGCCGCCGACTAACATTTCACAAGGTCTTCTTACATAAGGAAAAGCCATCATTAGACTCGCTACAAGATGAAAAGCCATTGCAGCAAATTAACGTTAATCAGTTGGCATTGGCCGAGCGAACATTGCAAGAATTGACCATTTTAATTACATTAGTAACAGCATCATCAAATCGAGCTGAGTAAACTCCATTGTTTCGTAACAAAACCAGTTCTCCCTTACCATGGTCAGATCGGCCATATTTGGAGAATGTTACCGGGTGATGTTACAATAATCAGCTTTGAAGAGAGCTCATCAATTTGGCGGACAAAGGAAGTGAAAGAGAAGGAAAAGAAGAATAAAACTTAAAAGTGGAGAATCAAGATAAATTAGGAGTGATGAGGAGTAGTAGTAAGAGAATAAAGCAGACATTAATTTTTAATTATTAAAGTAAATATTGAATACATTGGTTTTCATCAAGAAAAATCTTCGTGGAACAAAAGAGACTCGTTCTAATTTTCGTATCTTTCTCCCATGTCTTTTTCATCTTGAAATTTTCTTTTTCTTCTTGGTATCAGTTGTGCTTCTTCCTATGCCTTTTTAACACTTTTTTTATTTATTGATTTATAATTATTTATTTATAATAATTTGCATAAGCGTATTTTTTGGACATTCATTTTTTTTGGTTTATTTTTATTTATTTATTTGGCTTCTTACGAATTTGCCTTCATGTCTTTTTTTCATTTCTTCTCTAATCAAATATGTTTGTTATGTTCTTCTCCTTTCCGTCACTTGTATTCGCTTTTTAAAATTGTTTCCCTTTTCTTTTCTCTTCACAGTTCCTTTACTCTTTCTTTCTTTCTTTCTTTCTTTCCTCCATTTTCTTTTCAGTTTCTTTCTCTAGTTTCAATTTTTTTATTACTGCTTTTCTTTGTTGACTTCTTTTTCATTTTCTTGCCTTCATTGTTTCGTGTTTTTTTTACCTTTTAATTTCTTTCCACTTTTTTTCTATTTCTTTCTTTTTATGTTCACAATGTTTCCTTTCTTATTCTGTTTTTTTTCATTTCTTGCCTTCATTGTTTCGTTTTTTTTTACCTTTTAATTTCTTTCCACTTTTTTTCTATTTCTTTCTTTTTATGTTCACAATGTTTCCTTTCTTATTCTGTTTCTTTTTCATTTCTTGCCTTCATTGTTTCGTTTTTTTTTACCTTTTAATTTCTTTCCACTTTTTTTTCTATTTCTTTCTTTTTATGTTCACAATGTTTCCTTTCTTATTCTGTTTCTTTTTCATTTCTTGTCTTCATTGTTTTTTCTTCTTTCTTCTTTGTTCCCTTTTATTTCTTTATTTCATTCTTTCCTTGTTTTTCTATGTCTTCTTTTTGTTTATTCCATTTCTTTACCTATTTTTGGCCTTCATTGTTGTTTTTTTGTTTCTTTGTTCATTTTTGTTCATTTTATGTTTATTTTTCATTCTCTTACATTCTTTCTTTGTTTCTTTCTTCCTTTTTCTCCAATTTTTCCATATCTTTTTTTTCTATATTTTCAAAGGTTCTTGATTTTATCGCTACTTTATTTGTTTATTTCTTCCTTTCTTTTTTACGTCTCTCTACCAAAAGCAATCTTTTCTTTTAATTTATTGCTTTCTTTCTTTCTTTCTTTTCTAAATATCTCTTGTTGCTCTTTTTTCTGTACTTTTCCTTCTCTCTTTTTTGTTGTTCATTTGTTTGTTTCTTTTTTTTCATTCATAAATTTCCTTCTTTCTTTATTTCTCTCTCTCTCTCTCTCTCTCTCTCATTCGTCCTGCTATTTTTTCCTGCGATGCCTCTTCCCCCCAGTGTATACTCTTCCTTTCTCTTCTTTTGATTTCTCATTTTCCCACTCTTACGCCGTTTGATTTAAAATGCACTTTGTGAAATTACACAATCGTGTGGTTCTCGTTACAGTTTCGTAGCATCGGCTCCATAACACAATTATCAGAATAATTTCAAAATTAGAACTCATTTAATCTAACTTATTTTCCCATTTCTATTATTATTTCACCAATTATTAACACTACAGTCATCATCATTGTCGTGAAGAGAGTAGTATTAGTAGTAATATTACTATTAGTAGTAGAAGAATGAGAATTTATATACGCGTTTTTTTAATTGTTTTTTTTTTACCAGTAGTGACTGACAGATCTAGTTAAACTATTAAGAAAACTTAATTTATTTGGGAAAGATATTACAATAATCTAGAACATATTTTTGAATTGCAAGGATAATTTTTTTTTTAGGAGTGAATATTGTATTAACAATTCTTTTCTTTTTTTTTTTTTTTAGATAATATCGATTTTCAGATACAAGTCCTACGATTTAATTCATAGATGGAGAGAGAGAGAGAGAGAGAGTAGGTGGATTCATACAGTTCTCAAGAGTATTTGTGCATAAGTGAATGTAACGAACCCGACTAGAATTCGAACACTGCACTTCAATTACCCGCACATCCAAGCTTACAGCACCTCGTATTCCCAAGTGGTTACCCATCTAGATACTGACCAAGCCCGACGTAAAAATGAATTTAGCAAATACTCAAAAATAGAAGCGTAAGATAAGAATATGGCTTCTCACCGGATTTACTCCATTTTTACGGCGAAGTGATCATAAAGGTCCATACCAGGATTTATTATTGGCATGCACTATATTAACGATATATATATATATATCTATATATATATATATATATATATATATATATATATATATATATATATATATATATATATATACGCTCGTAGGTTGAGCACTTTGGAAGAAAAGGGAAAATGCTAAAAGCTCTTCGCTGTGAATTGAGCACTCTGGTAACCGGTAATGCTTATATCTCGTATACAATGCGTTAAAAATTCCCTACCTCCGCTGCGTGCGCAGATAGCCTAAGGGTGAAAGACTACGACTGGTTTCAATCCCGGTTTGAACCAATCGCAAGTCTATCCACACAGATGAGCCGTGATACACCGAAACAGTCTGTCTGTGGATGAATATATACGCCACCTCTCGTAGGTTGAACACTTTGGCTGCTACTAATTAACATTAAAAGCTCTTCGCTATGAATTGAGCACTCTGGTAGCCGATAATGCTTATATCTCGTATACAATGTGTGAAAAATTCCCTTCCTCCGATGTGTGCGCTGATATATATATATATATATATATATATATATATATATAATGTCATCCAGAGACAGACTGTTTCGCAGCTCTTCAGTGTGGCTAGACATTCGGTTGCCTCTTCTTGCTGAATTGGCGTCAGTCGGAGATTCTACCATTAAGCCGGCGGATGAATGTGAATTTTAGCGTATAATGTAATAATAGATAAACAGAGTCTCGCTATATCAGCCGTAGTAGTCGCTGTTTACAAATCCACCCCAGAGAGCGCAACCTAAATTAAATTTCAGGAGCCTATATAATGCCATCCACAGACTGTTCCTCTAGCTAGGATCGAAACCCGACTGAATTGGCGTCAGTCTGAAACTCTACTACTAAGCTGTCGGCAAATTTTAGCGTATTTATTTTTAGATAAACACACAGTGACCGACAGGATTCAATTCGTTTTTTGCCGAAGTGTGTGTGTGTGTGCGCGCGCGCGCGCGTGCGTGCGTGTGTTTGTACCTAGACTGATTAAATTATATTTTTATCTTTTTTAGAACATTTGAAATTTTGATTAAAAATCTTTATTTTGATGCGTCAACTTGGCAAAAATAAAAACTTTAGCGTCTTTTTGTGATGAAAAACATTAATTTGGAAATTCTTGCAGAAACCATATAATTATCGGATTTTCATGAAACTTTCAGGATTTATTCATAAAGGAATGAAATTATTTTAGAAATATCTTTCTTTTTTTTTAGAAAATACTAGTAAAAATATTTTTGCATCTATTACACCCCCACACACACACACTATTGTTCAATTTTTATGAAATTTCGAGAAATTAAATTTTGTCCCGCTTAATGTCTAAAAGCAGAACACCTTGGAGAATTTAAATCATGAATTTCTTTTTGTAAAACAAGATATCAACTTACCGAAAAATTGTAAAGTAAAAAATGCAATATTATTAAAATGCAAATAAAGATATTATTTAATTAGAAAATCTTTTACTTCCTTTTTATGAATAAGATATATATGGACACTATTGTCTAAAGAAAAAAATGTTTCAATAATGAATTTTTACAAGATTTTTTTTCATTTTTTCCTTTTAATTACAATAATTCATAAAGTTTTAAATCTTTTAAATGTTTGTATTACTTTGTCCCAGTTAGGTTATAGATTTTTTGTAAATACGGACATCCATACACGACAATATCAGAAAGTAAGAGCGATAACAATAGTAAAAGTAAAGACAAAATACCTAAAAATCAATAAAGCATTAGATTACGGAGAACTGTTTTGCTAAAGTCTTAAGAATGCTGGGCAGTTAAAAATTACAGAAAAAAACGCTCACGTTATATACCTCAAGTAAGTTTTCATATATGACCACCGTAAAAATAGAATCAAATAAACTTCCATCTGTCTGTCAACCTGTAATCACCTTAAATAAACAGCTACCTCTGTGTTAAAACATGCATTTGTACGATATTTAGACTAAAAGTAAGAAATATTTGTTTCAAAACATATTAAAAGGATAAAAAATATAATTTAATTAGTGTAGGTACACACACACACACACACACACACACACACACACACACACACACACACACACATATATATATATATATATATATATATATATATATATATATATATATATATCAGCGCACGCATCGGAGGAAGTGGAGACCAATAGTGTTATAAAAAATCTCGGAGAATTCCAGTAAGACATCTTTTATCATTTCTAAAATACAACGGTTCAGAGCTTAATCTAACAAATGGACATTTTGTTGTTACACCCGGTATATATATATATATATATATATATATATATATATATATATATATATATATATTTTTGTGTATTTAGGCAGCAATCCTTCTTTCATGCACATTTCATTAAAAATGACTGACAAGGTGCTTTTATTTAGTTTTTTATATAATTTCTCGTGCGATCTAATAAAGTTTTTCTTTTCAGAGGATAAATTATATAAAAACTACAAATTGTTTAACACGCAGATTAACTCTACACCTTTCTGACAATAGCTCAATTAGATCTCATTTAAATATTCATGGAGACCTACCGGACACTATTCGGAATATACTTGTCAACAACACTAATATAATAGCATCATCCACTTGCAAAAAAAGGCTAAAAATAATGGAAGCCTTACTGATAAAAACAAACAAACCAACACTTAATAATATTAACTTTGAACATGGACATAATATCTTGACCGTGTTTTGAAACAAAAAAAATGAATCACTTTATAAAACATACATATAAAAAACTATTTCTATTTCTAATTCTAACAGTTGAAATATAATCCTTGAAAATGGCTATATGTATAGCCGAAAGCGCTCGGATAAAAAAAGAACATTCGGACAGTTTTTATATAATTTATCCCCCGAAAAGAAAAACTTTATTAGATCGCACGAGAAATTATATGAAAACTAAATAAAAGCACTTTGTCAGTCATTTTTAATGAAATATGCATATATATATATATATATATATATATATATATATATATATATATATATATATATATATATATATATATATATATATATATATATATATATATATATATATATATATATATATATGATGATGGACTCTTCCATCGACGTATGAGGTTCTGAAGATCACGAACTAATTATCTGCATGCCTATGACAGGCATAACTTTTGGGACCGGCTCGAGAATTGCACAAAAGACCACAAACAGTACAGGAGAATGTACTGCATCCAAGTGCAGCAGGAACACTGTTATCTGTCTTATTTTGCTTTCGTGTTTCACGCAGTCGACTAATGCTTGCTTCTTGATGGTACATTATTCCTGAATGACAGCTAGAATGACACTGTGATCTCTTCTTAGGTACCTCTTCAAAGTTCTTGAATGGAATGTTGACGCAAGAAAGGTTGCTCTTCAGTTTATCTTTATACCTGAGCCAAGTTCTACCAACATTTCTATGACCACTATGGAGTTCACTGTAAAAGGATAACTTTTGGTATGCGATCATCACTCATCCTTGTCACATGGCCAGCCCAACGTAGTTGTGATTGCATTATAAAGGTCTCGATGGTACCAATCTTGCATTTTTGAAAAATCCGAGAAAGAACTGAGACGATTAAGACCATGTCAATGCTTTTTTTTTCCTTTTTTTTTTTTTTTTTTTACTAATCTGGTGTAATGGATAGCGGCTCGGATCGAGGAATTGAGGAGTCGAGTTCGAATTCCAGTGAAATCCATTACATATGTAATGGAAAGGTCGACATTTGACACTCGATCATCAAACGTTAGTTCACAGATTGTACGGAGATAACCTTTATGGAAGACAGCTAATCGCTTAATCTGCCATTATATATATATATATATATATATATATATATATATATATATATATATATATATATATATATATATATATATATATATCGGTCTTGTTTGTTTTCTTTACATCTTCGGTTGGACTCAACTTGAGTCCGCATTGTTCATGTAGTTGGACCTTCTAGTAAGAATAAACTGCACGTGTCCCTAATTCAACAACACTCAAACCCACACGGTCCTCTACATTTCTCTTTCAGGTCGAACCAGAAAATTCCTGGTTATAGTTAGGATCGAATTCGCTGTCGATGTTTTGGAAATCCAGTTTGTATGTTTTAAGACAGAGAAAGAAAACTGCAGAAACTCTTATACCCAAGCACTAGGTGGGAAGAAGGAACTGACCATCAGTTGTAAGAAGAAGAATTTCTGGAGTAAGGAGTTGTCATTAATTATATTCGTAATATCTTACCATTTTTCCTCCTCCTTCTCCTTCATCATCTGTTTATTCTTCTACAATTATCCCATTTAATTCATTTGAATATATTCACATGTCCAGTGTGTATCGCTAGAGATTGTTTGACCGCAAATCCCCTCAAGTCCTCCAAAACCAAACTGTTATAATTTCAGCCACGGCATTTCCTCCAATCAATGAGGCTTCTTTCTTTGAAGTTCCTTTGGGACTCAATATCGGTCCGCACCTTAAGCGATACTTATATATAAAATTCAAGATTTAAGATGCTGAAAAATGGTCGGTTTGTTCTGCTGCTTTAGGATGGAGTATCTGGCTACAGCTGGCTGTCCAATCCCCATTTTCCGGTCATCACAGATTTCAAAGTTGTTCACGTAGAGCCTTGTTGACGATGATTTCTTTGCCTCTTTACGAACCCTTCCCCGCAAGCGCAAATGTCGCAAGCCAATTCCTAATTCTTGCTACTTCAATGGTAGGACGGACTATATTCTTTAATGCAACCAATTCAGACCTTTTACAACTAAGACACGCTTTGGTATCTCCACAGGATTGAATCATCTTCATTTCTTCCGCATACCATTGGTCAGGAAGAAGTTCCACTTCTTCACAGGAAGGGGAGCAAACTCCTGCTTGAATGATTTTTCTGAACGCTACAACCAATCTCTTCAAGTGTAGCGTCAATTGTTTTATATCCTAAATATCCTTAGGTTTGGTTTGGTTTGTTTTACGCATATCAACCTCAATGGGTCATTTAATGACGAAAAAAATTTTTTATTTCTGGTAATATTTTTTCTTTAAGAATGTATAGCTGGTAACGTCTTTTTCCTCAAAAATGTATAGCTGGTAATATTATTTTTCCAAAATGTATAGCTGGAAATATTATTTTTTTTCCAAAAACGTATAGCTGGTAATATTATTTTTTCCAAATATGTATAGCTGGTAATATTATTTTTATTCAAAAACGTATAGTTGGTAATATTATTTTTCCAAAACATACAGCTGGTGATATTATTTTTCCAAAATGTATAGCTGGTAATATTATTTTTTCCAAAAATGTATAGCTGGTAATATTATTTTTTTCAAAAATGTATAGCTGGTAACTCTCTACATCGAGTGGCTCTTGAACCTTGAATTGGGTAAACATTTAGTCAGTTATGTGCCATGCGTGATACACGATTAGGCGATCAGGTATTTTTCGATACATGAATGACGAGGCAGATTTTTCCCGCAGTAGGTTGCCATTTCTTTCTGCGGTAAACCAGTTGCAATCCACGGCTAGAGAACCCGATCTGTCCTGCTACTTACCCATAGCTTGAGGGAGAAGAAGAGGATTCATACCTTTCCCAAGGGTATTAGCATGTAAGTGAATGTAATGGATTCGACTGGAATTCGAACTCGGCTCTCTGCCACATATCCATATATCGAAAGTATAATGAGGAGGATTTTAAATAATTCATCAGTGATTCAGTTCAGTTATGTGCCATACGTGATACACCTTTTACGCAATCATGTATCTTTCGATACATGACTGACGAGGTAGATTTTTAGCACGTAAGTGAATGTAATGGATTTAACTGGAATTCGAACTCGACTCCCCGATTTCTCAATCCAAGCCGCTATCCATTACGCATTAGTAAACAAAGAAAAGGCAAGCATTGACATGGTCTTAATCGTCTCAGTTCTTTCTCGAATTTTTCATTCATCTAACTTCCATTCGAGTGAATTCGGTGCGTTTATTGCCGCTATTATTAAAGCATTTAATGTTATCATTATTATTATTATCATTATTATTATTATTATTATTAATATTATTATCACATTCTCCTTCTCCTCTAATTCCTTTTGCCTCTTCTTCTTCTTCTTCTTCTTCTTCTTCTTCTTCTTCTTCTTCTTCTTCTTCTTCTTCTTCTTCTTCTTCTTATCATTATTACTATCATTTAGATTTTCCTTAAAATTTTCACTATTGCTTTATTGAATTGTTCTGTTTAGTTTTCGTCCAGACTCCGCCGTGCGTCGTAACTAGAAAAATGAACAGGCGTGCCGGCATCAAAATTTTCCTATGCGTACGCCGGTTGGACAGTAAACAATAGCTGATTACGAATGGCCCCGAATTGGCACTAACATCGTTTTCCTATGTACAAAGCAAGCAGACATGACTTCTTAAAACGATTAAATCACATTTTAATAAAGCGCGTCCATAAAACGCTTGCTGAATCGACGCAGTTGGCCTTGTTCTGTTCGCTATCTTGACGCTTGCAAATCTTGACGCCGTATTTGACGCCAGTCATCAGTATTCCGGTTATGCCAAGGCGAACGGAAGAAAATATCAGAAACGGACAAAAAGTAAATAATAAAATAAAATAAAGTAGACATTTGCTAATAATAAAGAAGAAGGGAATTTGGCATTGGTTCGTTTTCATTCAATATCTGATGATTTCGGAGATAAAGAAAAGATAAAGGAGAAACGACATAGTTAAGGAACGTTAACGCAGAAAAGGCTTCGTTTACGCTTACCCCCCTCTATCTCTTCCCCTATCCTTTTATTACTCTTCCCTTTCTTATTCGTTTCCTCTCTTTCTCTCTTCTTCTTTTTTTATAAATCTCCCATTCTCCATTTTTCTCATTCGTTTCCTCTCTCTCTTTCTCTTTTTCTATCTCTCTTCCCTTTTCTTTTTCATAATCATCCCATCTCCAATTTTTTTCATTCGTTTCCGCACTTTCGCTCTCTTTCTCTCTCTCTCTCTTCCCCTTTCTTTTCATTAATCTTCCTGTCTCCATTTTTTCGCATTCGCTTCCTCTCTCTCTCACTTTCTTTCTCTCTCTCTCTTTCTTTTATTAATCTTCCCATCTCTATTTTTCTCATTCGTTTTCCCTCTCTCACTATCTTCCCCTCTCTTTTTATTAATCTTCGCTACTCAATTTTTTTCACATTCGTTTCCTCTTACACGCTCTCTTTCTCTCTCTCTCTCTCTCTCTCTCTCTCTCTCTCTCTCTCTCTCTCTCTTCCCCATTCTTTTTATTAATCTTTGCTTCTCCATTTTTCTCCAACGTTTCATTGCTGTCAAATGTATATCATGGGTATAAATGCGGTATTTTGGTACATGTTTGGATTGGATGGAGAGGGCAGAGTTCTTTTTGGTATTTGTATCGATTATTAGAATATATGGCTTGTGAATAGAATTAGCCAGGAGTAGGATAGATAGTGATGACCTTGTGCCATAAACAATGTATTCATCTATATAATAAATTCGGATGCCAGTGTGGCACTGTGTCAGACTTTTTCAACTTTACTCATAGAGGCCGTAGCCCAACATATCATAGTATTTTGGAATCAGGCCGACACCGTGATCAACTTAAAAATATCCTGGGTCTGATCCGGAACCGCAATCCTGAAATTTGGAATTCTCAAATTTTTATTACTCTTATTGCTTTCGGATTCCGCATCTTAGCTTCCATTGATAAAAACAAATAAAGGAACACAACTCTCTGACTTTCAATAGAGTGTGTCACCTGACATTTTAGATTCCAAATTTTCATTACTGCGATTGTTTCGGCGATTTTTTTACGTGATTTTTTGCGACGAATTTTTTTGTACGATAACAATTTTTATAACTTAGAAAAAATTTAGGAATAATCGGAATTAATTGCGAAATTCGCCCATGAAATAGAAATAATTGTTTGTACTGTTGACCATATTCGTCGTGAATGTAGAATCCAGCGCAGTAAGTAATTTGTTCAATGAAACAACGCCAATACGACGAGCAGCAGCTGTTCAGTAATTCTTCAGGTTTTCAATATCAGAGGTTGGCAGTGAATATTTTCGGAGAAAGAAAAAAAACATGGATGCCTTTATACACGTCGAATTGAATATTTTAAGCTTTCTGATTGGTTAACTTCTATTGGTCAACTATAAAATCAATCAGCTCATTTTGGTTGGCTCACTAATACATAACGTACCCAAAAAACTCAAACATGTACGGTAAGTATGTACGTATGGAGATAATGCAATACTTTAATGTAGCAACCAATTTTGAGTTTTTTTGTAGTTTATTGTTGTCTATCGCATACGACAGCAGTATGCCTCGCAAAAAGAAATTTACACTAACAGAGGACCAGATTGCAATCAAAAGATCAAAGGCTGTAGAGTGGAATATAAAGTCCTATGCAAAAGAAAACCCAGATGAAACGGCAGCCAAGGGAGCTTCCAATACTGAGAATATGCAAACTCCTGAACAAGCCGTAACTCCAATCGAGAACTCTCATCAGGAGCTAGCTTAAATAATCTAGTTGTTAAATAAAATCGATACACATCGTTCTTTTTTGTTATTTACAAAGGTTTATGGTATTTTATGGCATTATGTATTCAGGTATAGATCGATTTTTTTAACCGGGGAAAGGTGAACCGTTTGAATATCCAAAATCTTTGGGTAATACATTTTTACATGAATCTATTTCAGATTCAACAGAATTTAACAAGACTAAAAAGTTTGCAGAACGAAGCCATGTTTTACGTCGTTTTCTTGGTATAAATTTTTCATGGTTGCGGTTAATTTGACACTTCTGGATTTATTGTCGCAATGAAATTAAAGTGATATTAAAGGAAATTATTACAATCGAGCAAAATATTTAAGAGATTAACATTTTAACAAATGAAATAAATAAATAAATTTTTAAGAAATAATTTAATATAAAATATTACTATAAATATTTAATAAATCATTAAATTTTAATAAAACATTTAATAAATGAAACTCTATTTTAACAAATAAAACTATAAGGTTGCCAAATAAAACCATATTTTACGTCATCTTTTTTGTATAAATATTTCGAAATAATAAGTATAGACTATTTTAATAAAGGTCAATTTTTACCTTTTTCAATTTTTACTGAATTTCTGTGCATTTTTTTAAAATAAATTTTATTGCTTTTTCTTTATTTATTCCCCTTTTTCAGACACGGACATCTTTTAATAAATACATATAATCATTAACGCAAAAAGTACATATAGTTTTATTAAATTTCAATAACTAATTGAATTTCCATCGACTGTTAAAATGCGGGAGTATAAGGTATATATATAAAAGTGCTCAATCTCAGGAATAGAATAGAACGGGCGTAAATATAAGTGTCGACACTTCAGTTAACACCGGACTGTGATAGTCTGTTTCATGCAAACTTCAGGTTATTGGCTGAAGATTGCACTCAAAAAGTATAATTATATATATATATATATATATATATATATATATATATATATATATATATATATATATATATATATATATATATATATATATATATAGGGTGTGGAATAGGTTTAAGGTATTGGTTATATTATTACAACTGAGTATCTTGATGAAACATTTCCTGAGAAATGGATTGGCCGAAGAGGTCCAATTGATTGGCCCGCACGTTCACCAGACTTGACTCCAATGGATTTCTTCTTTTGGGGAATACCCAAGGACAAAGTTTATAGTCAAAAACCAAGAAGTGTCGGTGATTTGAAAAATTACATAAGAGATGCATTTCAAGAAATTAATACCCAAAAAGACTTGTGCAAAAAGTTTGTCGAAGAGTTAGAGCTAGACTTCAAAGTTGCGTAAATTGTGATGGAAAACAGTTTGAGCACCTGCGTTGATAAAATTTAAGGGCTTTTGTATCATTGTTCACAATAAAATTTAAGGGCTTTTGTATCATTGTTCACAATAAAATTTAAGGGCTTTTGTATTATTGTTCACAATAAAATTTAAGGGCTTTTGTATTATTGTTCACAATAAAATTTAAGGGCTTTTGTATCATTGTTCACAATAAAATTTAAGGGCTTTTGTATTATTGTTCACAATAAAATTTAAGGTCTTTTGTATCATTGTTCACAATAAAATTTAAGGGCTTTTGTATTATTGTTCACAATAAAATTTAAGGGCTTTTGTATCATTGTTCACAATAAAATTTAAGGGCTTTTGTATTATTGTTCACAATAAAATTTAAGGTCTTTTGTATTATTGTTCACAATAAAATTTAAGGTCTTTTGTATCATTGTTCACAATAAAATTTAAGGGCTTTTGTATCATTGTTCACAATAAAATTTAAGGGCTTTTGTATTATTGTTCACAATAAAATTTAAGGTCTTTTGTATCATTGTTCACAATAAAATTTAAGGGCTTTTGTATCATTGTTCACAATAAAATTTAAGGGCTTTTGTATCATTGTTCACAATAAAATTTAAGGTCTTTTGTATTATTGTTCACAATAAAATTTAAGGTCTTTTGTATCATTGTTCACAATAAAATTTAAGGGCTTTTGTATCATTGTTCACAATAAAATTTAAGGGCTTTTGTATCATTGTTCACAATAAAATTTAAGGTCTTTTGTATTATTGTTCACAATAAAATTTAAGGTCTTTTGTATCATTGTTCACAATAAAATTTAAGGGCTTTTGTATCATTGTTCACAATAAAATTTAAGGGCTTTTGTATCATTGTTCACAATAAAATTTAAGGGCTTTTGTATCATTGTTCACAATAAAATTTAAGGGCTTTTGTATCATTGTTCACAATAAAATTTAAGGGCTTTTGTATTATTGTTCACAATAAAATTTAAGGTCTTTTGTATCATTGTTCACAATAAAATTTAAGGGCTTTTGTATCATTGTTCACAATAAAATTTAAGGGCTTTTGTATCATTGTTCACAATAAATTTTAAGGTCTTTTGTATTATTGTTCACAATAAAATTTAAGGTCTTTTGTATCATTGTTCGCAATAAAATTTAAGGGCTTTTGTATCATTGTTCACAATAAAATTTAAGGGCTTTTGTATCATTGTTCACAATAAAATTTAAGGGCTTTTGTATTATTGTACACAATAAAATTTAAGGGCTTTTGTATCATTGTTCACAATAAAATTTAAGGGCTTTTGTATCATTGTTCACAATAAAATTTAAGGGCTTTTGTATCATTGTTCACAATAAAATTTAAGGGCTTTTGTATGATTGTTCACAATAAAATTTAATTGTCAATGCAATAATTGTGTTAGTAAATATAATTGTATGTATATGCAATCTCCAAATAAATGTAATTATTTACCGTCTACCAATTCAAAGAATACTACACGTCTAATTCGACGTAGATGGTTGGTTAATATACCCTGTGTAGCAGCAAATTTGTCCAAATCGTGCAACAGCATAATTATCCACCCCACAAAATGTTTACTATTTAAAAAACCACTAAACTAATTCAGTTTCTTTTTTTGCAAGTTTTCAGATAAGACATTTAGCCATCTTGACACCATTTTTCATAAGAATCACTGAAAAACCCTTTGAGTTATTCAGCTAGAAAGAGAACAGGTTAAAATTGTTTTGTGTCACACCCACTGTCTTCCCAACTGAGTAGTGGTGAAAGGAAAAAGATCATTCAGACAGTCAGTAATGATATCAGCATTCATACTCTGGCTTCTATCTTCAAGGTCCATTCAAGAACCATCAAGAGAAGGGTGAATAAGTTTTGAAAAGAGGAAATAGTAGATAGGAAAACTGGACCAGGAGGTCACAACAGCAAGAGGGATCTTCATTTCAACTTATAGCTAAAGAGATCAATTAGAAAAGATCAAACTCAATCCATAAGACGTTTGGCACTTGAGAGAGAAATTTCAGCTATGATAGTTCAAAGAGCAGTGAAAAAAGACTTGAAAATGAAATCGTACGTGAAACCTGTGGGGCACCTTGTTACTCCAGGACATAAAATTAAGGAGGTTAGAGAGGGCGAAGATCACCTTGAATTAGCTGGAAAAGCATCCTGGAATAATATATATATATATATGAACTTTCAATTCTTCATGAGCTTCCGATCCTTAGCTATGATTAATTAACGATGAACATGTCATTTTCGTATATGATCGATTTCATCACGATTCTTCTGTTAAGCTTGGAGAGTATAAATTTTATTGCTCAAAGTAGAGTTCAGTAGTGTTATAAAAACGTCGGAGAATTCCAGTAAGATATCTTTAATCATTTCTAAGATACAACAATTCAAAACTTGATCTGATAATTAGACAATTTTGCTGTTACACGATTTGGACAATTTTGCTGTTACACCCTATATATGAATACAAATATTCAAGATTTAGATAGAGCCTGTCGTTGCACAAAAATCGAGTTGCTTTCTGTGACAGTAATTAAATCTGTTAGCATTTTTCTACAATTCTGAAAGGGCTCTCTCGCTCTCTCTCTCTCAATATATATATATATATATATAAATATATATAAATATATATATATATATATATATATATATATAAATATATATATATATATATATATATATATATATATATATATATTCATTTGAACACCTATGCTAACACACATATCCATATGATAAAACTACTCTAAAAGTGCTCAATCTCAGGAATAGAACGGGCGTAAATATAAGAGTCGATACTTCGGTTAACACCGGACTGTAATAGTCTGTTTCATGTAAACTTCAGGTTATTGGCTGAAGATTGCACTCAAAAAGTATAATTATATATATATATATATATATATATATATATATATATATATATATATATATATATATAATTAACTTAAAGAAGATGGTTTCAGATGAGATTGAAAATACTTGGGAAAATAAAAACTATTCGAAAGAAAATTATGGTATATTTCTTACTCAATTTTCTAAGTCTACCAAACAATTAATCCGCGAACTTCAAAAGATCACAACGAAAACTAATCGACATGATATGTCTAAATTCTTCAACCAAATGAAAATATGCTGCCAAAATATATACAATATATATATATATATATATATATATATATATATATATATGATAAAATATACTTTTAAGGTATGCTATATTTATGGGAAAATGTGGTCTATATCAGAGATAGAACCTATTTGAATATAAAAGTGGATAGTGAGCTCTACGCCGAGTGGTGAGACTTTGTTTCACTCTTGAACGCAATCATCACGCCATTTGAAGATTTCATTCAAGCATAATACAGCGTCTCGCCGCTTGTTGCTAACCTCAGCGTCCACTTGAATATATATACACACACACACACACACACACACACACACACACACACACACACACATATATATATATATATATATATATATATATATATATATATATATATATTAGTCTTGTCTTTCGATGCTTTTTTTTCTTCTTTTCCTTTTCTCTTTCCGATTTTGTTTCATCTTTTATCATAATTATTTTTTCTTACGATGGATTTCGTGTTTTGTCTCATTAATTTTTCTTTCTGTTTTACTCTTGAAAATTCGAATTGTCGTCTGATTGATTCAATTAAATCAATCCTTATTAAGCTTTCAATTTTTAGATTTTCTTCTTCATTTTTTTTTTCACACGTAACTTGTAAATATGACGCGTAAAATCCCGCCACATTTTGCCTTCTACTTTCGGCATTTCTTCTCCGCGAATGAGTTGATTTTTTTTTCTCTCTTTTTCTCTATTCTAAATTCAGATGACATTTTATGATTAACAGTCAGGTCAGAAATTCAGAGAAAATATTAATCATAGTATTCAAGTTTATTAATCAAAAACAAAAATAAATAAAAGTGAAATTGTCTTTTTACTCACGTATGTATGCCTATAAAAAAGAAGTAGGTACATATACCTTCATCTATCTCGTCTCTTTCTTTCCCCTCTCACTTTCTCTCTCTATCTCTCTCGCCATTTGATGTTTCTCCTTCTCGCCCTGTTTCTTTCTTCCTCAAACTTTCTACCTCCTTTCGCCTTCTCTCTTTCGCTGTTTATCTCCACCTTCGTCTTTCCGCCTCTATCGCCTTTTTCGCTCTTTTTTACTCCTCTGTTTATATATCACCATTTCGCTTCTCCCCCTCTCTCTTTCCCGAGCTCCCAAACACATCTTCTTTCACTTCCCTCTTTCTTTCTTTCTAACTCTGTCTCTCACCATCTTTTCTATTCCTCCTCCTCTTCGCCACATCTCCACCTTTCCTTCTGTGTTATTCTCTTTTCATCACTCACTGATTCTTTTCCACTTTCTCTCTCTCTCTCTCTCTCTAGCTATCTCTCTCTCTATCTCTATCATACTTCCTTTACTCTTTCTCTCTCAAACTACATATCTCACCAAATCAGCTGACCGTGGAATAATGATTAATGAGCCACGTCTGGTCGATCAGGAATGTTACTACTGAATACTGAGTTCGATACGCACTGAGTGCCTCATAAAATTTTTATATAGGACACTCACAGCGTATCAAAGGTCGGCATGTGTTAAAATTAGGTTGACCGATAAGTAATTTTCGTTTTCGGTAACCAATTTTAATGACGAAGGTAATTCATCGTTCCTTAAATATAGGGACCTCCACTGAATTTTCGATACTTGAAGTTTAAAATTAATTTAAAAAAATGAAAAAGCATTCGTGAAGATTTCATTTAAGCTTTAATTGAAAGCTAAATGATTAAATTTACTATTTCCAGTAATTAAAATATTCTGGTGTATTTTAATTTAAAATTATATAGATTGGAATCTCAACTTTTCGGCCGATTTAAGAAAATTTTCTTAAAAGCGGCCATTTTCTTAATTTTAAGAAATTTGTAAACAAAACAAAATTATCGAATTTAAAAATCTTCCAAAAATAATATATATATTTGTGACACGTTGAGTAAATTTAGCAAATTTAACGTTAAATTAATCTGATTTGAAACAAATATTACTTACTTGTAGCATAAAAAGTACAGAATACAAGCATTTCTTAACAACGGGTCTTCTTTATCTCATGTCAGTATTGACGTTATCGACATCACCGATAAGTTACGAGGTGATGACAGCGAGTGTGGATGACCAAAATTGACATAAATTTACGAAATCTAAGTGAACGCATTTCTTTGATTTTTAACTACCTAGTAATTTTAAAAAATTAACATCATGTTTTCATCAATTATTTAATATTTTATTAGCTTTTAGTTACGTTTGAAGATGCTTTACGAAAAAATAATAAAATTTAAAATAATATAAAATTTTCTTGGATTAATTTTAAAATTTAATAACCGACATAAAATACCATGATAGAAGTAAAAATCAATAATTTATGAAATATTACGTTATTTTCTTTATAATTAATTGTTCTCATGATGGTTACTTTATTATTAAATTTTTATAGTACTTTAAATTTAAAACTTACTTTGAAATTTTGAAGGGATGATTTGTAAAGACGTTAATGATGAAACAGAACTGAATAAGGAAAGTGTCAGACGATACTTAAATCACGTGACCTTTTTAAGAATTATGTCATGTATTGTTTCCCATAGGTAGAAATTGGGAATGCTCTATACACTAAAAATTATTTTTTTAAATTCTTTTAAAAATATATTGGCACAAACGATTATTATGAGCTTTTCAATTTTTGATTCGTAAAATTAATTTTCGCTTAACAATATCACCAAACCCCCACCTTGAAATCAATGAGGAATTTTAAACCCTTTTCAATATTATAAATTGTTTAATTAAAATTTAAAAAGAAAATGAAAGCAATTCTTGTAAAAAAATTTTCTTAAGACAAAAAGTGTCCTTAATAAATCTTATTTATCAAAGTAATTAAAAGCTTTTCTAATTAAATAATTTCATAGTTTTATTGCATATTTTAATTCAGAGCAGATTTTCGGTGAAAGGGCCAACTGTTTTACAAAAAGATTGATGGTTTACTTTCTTCAAGGAGTCCTGCTTTTAACTAAAAAGAAAAAAATCCCCGCCCTAAAAATTTAATTTCTCCAAATTTCATGAAATTAAGTTTCTGGGAGGTAACAAATATAAAACAAGAAAAAAATTTTAGCAAGATTTTCTAAAAAATAAAATTTTTTAAAGAATTCATTCATTTCTGATTATGTCCTGAAAGTTTCATTAAAATCCCACAATTATTTGATATTTGTAAAAGTTTTCAAATTAATGTTTTTCACCAGAAAAAGCAAAAAATTTGCTGTGGCCTTATATTAAACCAAAACTTGTAGAGTTGAGTTGAAGAGAAATAACTGAAACATCAGGAAGAGGCATGGCATCTGGAACTAGAACAATCTACTCTGGTGGACGAAATAAAGGGTTCGGTTCGAAATTCAAATCACCTGAAGAAGGTCGGAGCGTACAACGGCCGAAATGCTGTGAATATGGCAATGAAGATGAGGATAACGTTCGGAGTAATTTAATCAAAATACCACATCTCAGCATTATGGACAAATAATATAAAAGCCTCCGACACACAAAATACTTTCTATATATTTGCTAACTTTTTTGAACAAAGATCTGCATTCAAACTACAGTAAAGAGTTACTGCGTCCATTCGACGCATTGTCCGTTCAACATTTTCTCCCTTCGACATTTTGTCCGTTCGACATTTTGTCTGTTCGACATTTTGTCCATTCGACACTTTGTCTGTTCAACATATCGACCATTCGACATTTTGTCTGTTCGACACTTTGTCTGTTCAACATTTTGACCATTCGACATTTTGTCTGTTCGACACTTTGGTCAACATTTTGACCATTCAACATTTTGTCTCTTCCACACTTTGTTCAACATTTTGACCATTCGATATTTTGTCTCTTCGACATTTTGTCCATTCGACACTTTGTTTGTTCAACATTTTGACCATTCGACATTTTGTGTGTTTGACACTTTGGTCAACATTTTGACCATTCGGCATTTTGTCTGTTCGACATTTTGACCATTCGACATTTTGATCATTCGACGTTTTGTCTCTTCAATATTTTGTCTGTTTGACACTTTGTCTGTTCAACATTTTGACCATTCGACATTTTGTCCGTTCGACATTTTGACCATTCGACATTTTGACCATTCGACACTTTGGTCAACATTTTGACCAGTCGACATTTTGTCTGTTCAACATTTTGACATTCGACATTTTGTCTGTTCGACACTTTGACTGTTCGACACTTTGGTCAACATTTTGGCCATTCCACATTTTGTCTGTTCAACACTTTGTCTGTTGAACATTTTGACCATTCGACATTTTGTCTGTTCGACACTTTGTTCGACACTTTTGTCGACATTTTGACCATTCGACATTTTGTCTGTTCGACACTTTGGTCAACATTTTGACCATTCGACATTTTGTCCGTTCGACACTTTGTCTGTTCAACATTTTGACATTCGATATTTTGTCTATTCGACACTTTGTCTGTTCGACACTTTGGTCGACATTTTGATCATTAGACATTTTGTCTTTCAACACTTTGTCCTTTGACATTTTGTCCTTCGACATTCTAACCTACTACTATCTGCGTTGTCTTCATGCTTTTTCTAGCCCAGCCGAGCTAAATTAAATATTCCGTTCAGTATCACAGAGTTGCTAGCCAGTTGCATGACCATAACCAGTTGATCATTTCCCCTGCAGGATAGCGCACTGTGTATCTCTTTTCATGGGCGGGAGTCATGAGAGAACATTACGACCGGGTGTAAAGAGGGTTGAGCTATTTTTTTTTTTTTTTTAGTTTAAATTGTGAGGCAGTCAAGGTGAAATGGAAGTCGCATTTTGATAATTGAGAACATATTTGACAGACTGGATTAACAGACTGGATTAACCGATCTGAAAATATTTCTGGCCTCCACCAGCAAGATTATATGCAGCTTTAATGAAAATATTTCACGATATTGCGTTCATTTGGCTGTGATGCATGTACCTGATATATATTTGCTTTCAGACGCCATTTTGTTGGGCCACCGCTTTCTCCTGAATAATAGGAAAAACCCGGGAAAATTTCACGGTTTTCCTATTTTAATTTCTGATAAATCTTAATTCTACAGTTAATGATTGAGTAAGCTCACAGCGAGTTCTACGACAATAAAATATCTGTAGAAATTTCCCTATCGCATTGTTAATTATTTGAGCTTAACAACTTAAAAAAAATATTGCAATAATCATAAATATGAATGCTCGTCGTTAGTTTAAGAGGTGGGTACAAATGGAAAGAATGAAAATTGACAACTTTTTCCATTTCACTGAAACAGACGTTAAACGTTTTTATCTTCCTTTTCTTTCTTTCTTTTTTCTTTTTTTTTTGTTCATTTTATCACTGAATTCAAGTTGTGTCTCTGATATGTGGTTTGTTCATCAAAACGGAATAGTCCATTATTTATGAGGTATTGGTAGGAGACGTTAAACACATCTATCTTCTCTTCTTTCTTTCTTTCTTTCTTTTTTTCTTGCGTTCTTTCTTCCTTTCTTTTTTTCACTGAAACCAAGTTGTGTTTTCCCCCTCCTTCCACGCGATCAAAAGGAATAGTCCATTATTTATGAGGTATTGGCAGGAGACGTTAAACACATCTATCTTCCCTTCTTTCTTTTTTCTTTCTTTCTTTCTTGCTTGCTTGCTTTCTTTCTTTCTTTCTTTCTTTCTTTCTTTCTTTCTTTCATTGAAAAGTTGTGTTTGCCTCCTCATCCCACGCGATCAAAACGGAATAATCCATTATTTACGAGGTATTGGCAGGAGACGTTAAACACATCTATCTTCCCTTCTTTCTTTCTTCCTTTCTTTCTTTCTTTCTTTCTTTCTTTCTTTCTTTCTTTCTTTCTTT
The DNA here is from genome assembly GCA_964036315.1 of Acanthosepion esculentum. Lineage (NCBI taxonomy): Eukaryota > Metazoa > Mollusca > Cephalopoda > Sepiida > Sepiidae > Acanthosepion > Acanthosepion esculentum. The sequence goes on along the minus strand of OZ038489.1, from coordinate 45,687,699 downwards.
TTCTCACTGAAACCAAATTGTGTTTCCCCCTCTTCCCACGCGATCAAAACAGAATAGTTCATTATTTATAAGGTATTGGTTCGGTTGTGCAAACTAACGAAGTGTGGCGCTACATCATCATCATCATCATCATCATCATCATCATCATTATGATTATTAGTCCCTTTGATTTCTGTTGTATACTTATTTTCTTCCGGGTTTCAAACATAGACCTGAGATCAGAAATGGCTCCATTGCATTTACCAGTGATCATTTTTGTAAAAAAAAACAACCCCCCCTAACACACACACATTTTGCATAGATAAAGCTCTTCGTAATATGTGAGCTGAACTTGTGAGTACAATTTTTTTATTTCTTTAAGTCATGGACTACTATGAGTCCTGATAGTGAGTCTATCGGAACCTTATCCAGTTAATCCAATGGAATTATTCATATGTCCTCGTGTGTACATTCTTTTTTTTTGTTTTTTTTTTTTTGTAGTCTTTGATCACGATGTCTGGGTGATTAGCTTTGATTGTTCTGTCTGTGTTTATTTGTAAAGTCCCATAAAATTGTTACAGGTCCTAATCTCTGTAACTGGGTCTGGGTGATGTCTATATCCGTTTCTTGCAGTTTCCTTCCCGTAAAATTTGCATATTTCCCAGTGCAGATATTGGCCCACTCCATCATGCCGAGTTTTATATTCAGTGGGTGCTAACACTGTGCAAACTGATACAAGATAATCAATTATTTCTGGATATTTATCATAGAATTTGCATTTCGGGTTAACAGAATTTTTCATTATGTATACTTGGTAATTTCTACTTAGCAAGCATTGGTCCTGTACAGCAAGAATAAAACCTTTGGTTTCAGCTTTTAATCCGGCCCTACGTAACCACTGATGAGTACGGGGTTTGTCTACATCAGCTTGTTTGCTACGGACAGAGTATTGACCATGAAGAGGCTTATCTTGCCATCGTTTCTACCTTTGGTGCATTGCATTTGGTTCTACTTTCTTTTTCAAGTTCTGCAGTAGGTGTATTATGGTTTATTTGCACTACTTCACCCACTTGAAATTCCCTTTTGAATTCATCACTGAATAAAGTTTCTTATTTCTTTCAAGTTCTTTGACACAGATCCTCATTCAGTCTTCTGTAATTTCCAGGTACCTTTGAAAACCGATTTATTATCATCATCATTATTATTATTATTAAAATTATTATTATCTATATAATACTACAAGTTTGTGATTGTGTGCTTGTGTGGAGCGCACGTCCGGCGCCTAATGATTTACGAGTCGTTTATACAGTAAGTATTTTCATTTTAACTTTCTTCAAACAGACAAATTTTTAATTAAAATATTTTTAATTTAAAGACATACACAAAGAGATCCCGCTTTGCCGTTTCGTCCAGTTGTTTATAGAGTAATTATTTATATTTCAGCTGTCTTTAAACAGACAATATTTTAAATATTTAAAAAATATTTTTTGACATATTTAAAAACTATTTTCAAGTGAATATAATTTTAAAATATTTTTGGCATATTAAAAAAAATATTAAGTTAATCTGATTTAAAGTTCGAGTTTATCCCGGAAGTTCTAATCCTATTAAATGCTGCACACAATCAGCAAAACGTTAAATCCTAATAAAATTAACTTTCATTTCAATGGAACGTTGAAATGAACTTCAATGTTTTATGACCTGAATCGTTAGTGATTCGCTGAGTCACTGGTAGTCTAGTTAATAATAATAATAATAGTTGGAAATTGAACAATAGACTAATTGAAGGGATTCCTGGTAGCCCATGCCTTAAAGAAATACAAAAAATTGTTCTCACGGGTACAGCCCGCACCTTACGAAAGGCTTTATGTATGTTTTTTTTTTTTTAATTGCTCAGTGGAAAGTGTCATGATGCCATTTCTGACTTTAGGTCCCTGGGCGGGACCCGGAAAGAAATGAGTACATACCAGAAATCAGTCAGTCAGTTATGTGCCATGCGTGATACACGCTTAGGCGATCTTTCGACACATGACTGACGAGGCAGATTTTTGTTTCCCGTAGTAGGTTGCCATTTCTTTCTGCGGTAGACCAGTTGCCATCCAAGTCTATAGAACCCGGTCTTTTCTGCTATTTACCCATAGCTGGGGGGAGAAGAAGAGGATTCATACTTTTCCCAAGGGTATTGGCACGTAAGTGAATGTAATGGATTCGACTGGAATTCGAACTCGGCTCTCCGATTACTCAATCTGAGCCGCACAATCCGTGACAATATGAATTAAAGACAGATTAAATTAAAACTCAGCAAACATTTTAGCTGTTTACAGAGGGGCGATTGCTAATACTTAATGTAGCGGGTTTCAAGTTCATTCAAATAGCAAGTAAGCTCCCCCCTGTCAGCAAATTAAGTGGTTACTGGGTCTTAATGTAATCTGTGATTCATATTGCTAATACCCTTGGGAAACGTATCATTCCTCTTCTTCTCCCCGAAGCTATAGGTAAATAGCAGGACAGACCCGGTTAGTACGTAAGTTATTCTAATGGAATTCGAACTGTGTAACTGGATCTGGGTGATGTTCATACAGCAAACGTTGAAAACAACAGATGCGTTGCCCTGGATGTCAGCAGATTTGGAAGTAGCTATGTCTTAATTCAAGATAACGCTTCCGCACACACGGCCAATTCGAGGCATATCTAGTGCAAGATGCGTATGGACTTTGCGAAGTGCTGTGTTCATCAAAACGGAATAGTCCATTATTTATGAGGTATTGCCAGGAGACGTTAAATACATCTATCTTCTCTTCTCTTCTTTCTTTTTCTCACTGAAACCAAGTTGTGTTTGTCCCCTCATCCCACGCGATCAAAACGGAATAATCCATTATTTATGAGGTATTGCCAGGAGATGTTAAACACATCTATCTTCTCTTCTTTTCTCTCTTTCTTTCTTTCTTTCTTTTTCTCACTGAAACTAAGTTGTTTGCCCCTTCATCCCACGCGATCAAAACGGAATAGTCCATTATTTATGAGGTATCGGTTCGGTTGTGCAAACTAACGAAGTGTGGGGCCACATCATCATCATCATCATCATCATCATCATTATGATTATTAGTCCAACTCATACTCAAGTCTGTCAGACTTGGAAGAAACTCTTGTGACATCGTGGTGCAATAGAGTTGGTAAAAAAAAAAGTCATGCACTTCAGCTGAGAAGAGATTAAGGGTTGCAGTGAAAGCAAAGCATCGCCATTTTGAATTGTAAATATATGTAAAATATTGTCAACAAATATAACACTCCATCTGTAAACTTCCATTAACCAAAATCTAAAACATGTTATTTTATGATAAAATGAATAATGGGTAAATGTATTTGCCGCACACGATAAATAATCGAAATTAAGTAGGAAATAGCAGTTATGTATGTGCAGGTAGTATAATAGTTAGTGGTTGGGTAAAAGAAATCCTGTGAGCCGAGTTTGAATTCCGAGCGAGTTTGTTGTATTCACTTTCACGCAAATACCCTGGAAAAAGGTAAGCATCTATCAGTTAAATAGTAGATAAAAATGAACACTGTAGATGTGATTGGCAACGGATCTATGAGATGGGCAACTCTTAAGACGAAACCCTAGGAGAGCCATAACGACGCTTATACTATAGAGCCATACGAATGTATAGAGTGTTCACAATGAACTGAAGCGCCGAGTTGCAGACACGGTGATCACGACTGAGAAGTTGTAGGAGTCAGATTATTGTAAATGAAGTCATTGAAAATAGAATAGAACTTATTTTCGATGGCAACTAGTGAAGAATAGTTTGAATAGTAATATTAAAATAATATTAATCATGAATATGATATTCACTTTAGAGAAAGGAAAATATTTAAAAGAAAGAAATAATGACTTCCTACCACCTCATCTTTCCTTTATATCACACAACTCATTTATCATAACCATTTTCAGATTGACAGTCTACCTAGACCGGATCTCGAATATGGTAATGGGCGGACCTTAGTATAAAAAGATATTATAGTGCCAACGAGATTAATAGATGCAGAGACACTACAACATAGATAGATAGATAGATAGATAGATAGATAGATAGATAGATAGATAGATAGATAGATAGATATGAAATGGATAGAAATGAAATGGATAGAAATGAAATAGATAGATAGATAGATAGATAGAAATGAAATGGATAGAAATGAGATAGATAGATAGATACATAGATAGATAGATAGATAGAAATGAAATAGATAGAAATGAGATAGATAGATAGAAATGAAATAGATAGATAGATAGATAGATAGATAGATAGAAACGAAATAGCTAAATACATAGATAGTATAAATCGAAATAGATATAAATAAACGAGATAGATAGATAGATAGATAGATAGATAGACAGACACATAGATAGATAAACGAAATAGATAAATATATAGTATGAAACGAAATAGATATAAATAACCGATATATATATATATATATGTGTGTGTGTGTGTGTGTGTGTGTGTGTGTGTGTGTGTGTGTGTGTGCAGATATGTCGCAAAAATTTACGCATCGGCCCCTTATCAAAATGGTCGCCACAGCCGTTTCCAAAGTAATTAATGTTGCGAACAAACATGCTTATAAAGATGCGTAAATTTTAAGGTTGGTTATTCCTAAATTTTCGCTTGAGGATGAAACAGGGCTTGATACTTTAATTCAACTTAATTTTAATAATTATATTGAGGGTTTCAGCTCTCGTTTTTGAAACATGAGAACTCTTATGTAGCGAAGGATTCATTATTTTTAAATAATTATAATATATATATATATATATATATATATATATATATATATATATATATATATATATATATATGCAAGTTTCATTAAAAACGACAGACAAGGTACTACGGTTAAGTTTTTTATTTAATTTTTCTTGTGTACGAACAAGAGCTTTCTTTGCTGGACAAAGGGTGTGTAAGAACTGTCCAAATGTTTTATTTTTCCGAGCGCTTTCGGCTATATATTTAGCCATTATCAAGGATGATCATGGAGACTGGTAAATTTTTGTGTGTGTTTAAATGGGTTCTAATGGAGCTGTGATGACTCCATTAGAAATATATTAGTAGAAAACACAAATATATTAATTGCTTCCACCTGTAAAAAAAGGTTAAAAATAATGGAGGCTTTAATAATAAAAAAGAAAAAGCCTACAATTAACAATATTAACTACGAACAAAGCCACAACGTGCTAACCGTATTTGAAAATTAAACCACCCCTACTACACACTAAGACATATACATAATGCACACACTCAATTAAGGTGAAAAATCAAATCATCCTTGATAATGGCTAAAGGTATAGCCGAAAGCGCTCGGAAAAATAAAACATTTGGACAGTTCTTACACACCCTTTGTCCAGCAAAGAAAGAAAAATTAAATAAAAAACTTAACCGTAGTACCTTGTCTGTCGTTTTTAATGAAACTTGCATAAAAGAAGGATTGCTGCCTAAATATACAACTATATATATATATATATAAAGACATTTTTATGTTTAACATTCTTTTTATAGATACAAGTATTTAAGTAAATGCTCTGTTTATAATAAACAGTATTAAATAACATTTACCGGCCTGAATGAAATTTCTCGGACATTTAGGCCGGTAAATGTTATTTAATACTGTTTATTATAAACAGAGCATTTACTTAAATACTTGTTTCTATAAAAAGAATGTTAAACATAAAAAATGTTTTTAAATAATTGTCGGACTTTGTCCATTTAATAATATATATATATACATATATATATATATATATATATATATATATATATATATATATATATATATAGATAGATAGATAGATAGATAGATAGATAGATATATAGAGAGATAGATAGATAGATAGATAGATAGAATGAAACAAAATAGATATAAAGAAAAGAAATTGATTGATAGATAGATAGATATAAACGAAATAGATAAATACATAGTATGAAACGAAATAGATAGATATAAATAAACGAGATAGATAAAAATAAACGAAATAGATAGATAGATAGATAGATAGATAGATAGATAGATAAAAGCTAATGTCTTATTGGTGCAGAGGAAGGAGAATACATAGATTACATTGTCATTTTCGTCATAGAGAGCAAAAATGTACTGACAAGACGTAATTAACGAAGCGAAATGAGACATTTTCTTTGACGGCTCGAATGCTGGATTGATCGTTTTTATCCGCTGATAAAGAACATTAGCGCGCGCTCACACACAGACACACACACATAAACTTATACAGAGGCTGTCAAACATAATCATGCGAGATATAACGGAACGAACGCACAACACATCCGCAGGGTGGGGTTTGTTTTTTCAAGGACCTTTCAATTCTTTTTCGGTTTATTTTTTTCTCTGTTATTTTTCCCCCTGTTCTTTTTATCATTTTTCCAATGATTTTGTTTCGATCGGCTTTATTTTAGTTCCCTGATTTAATTCCATACCCCCTCCTCTCGTCACTTCCCGAATCAAACTCCCTTTTTTGCGGCAGATGTAGTATGGTCCCTATTACCTTCGTCCTTACCTGCCCCCATCTTACCTCGATAGACACTGATTGGATTTTTAGAATCAAAAGCTCATCTAATCATTTCTGGGTTTTTTTTCTCGCTCTCTCTCTCTTCTTTCGTTATCAAGAAAGATGTGTTTTGTTTTCAAATGCATCCTATACACACACACACACACCCATACGCACACACACACACATACATATATATATATATATATATATATATATATATATATATATATATATATATATATATATATATATATACATATATATGTGTGTGTGGATGCAGGATTTCTGATCTGGCTTGTGCTATTGAATCTGTATGTAACTGATTTTAAACTGCAAAACAAAGAATTAAAAAAGCCCCCCTCCCCTCCAAAAAAACGATATTACGGGGTCTGCAGAAGAAAGAAAAAAAAAGACACGGGGGGGGGGATACATATATTTTTTTCATATGTAAATACTTATATTTCTGACGTTGTAAATTTAAATATACATTCTAAACTTAAATATTCTGGACCAAGGTCATTAATATAGGGAATTTTGTGGGACATAGCTCGTTAGAATTACTTGAATACACACACACACACACACACAAACAAACACATACACACACACGTGTGTGTGTGTGTGTGTGTGTGTGTGTGTGTGTGTGTGTGTGCAAATATATAGAAAATTAGGAAAGAACCGTTAGGTTAATAATCCAAAGGTCTTTAGTATTTTTATTTGTATTTTTAAAATCAGTGCTCAATATATAAGTAGAGCCTAAATTATAATTATATATATACATATATATATATATATATATATATATATATATATATATTTATATATATATATATATATATGTATGTATGTATATGTATATATATATATATATATATATATATATATATATATATATATATATATATATATAATAAAAAGGCTTAAACACTAATATTACATGGTCATACTTTATTCCATTGGAATCGTAAATACGATCCAATTCATCAGACCTACAAATTATATATATATATATATATATATATATATATATATATATATATATATATATATATATATATATATATATATATATATATATATATATATAGGGATTTACTAAGTCTAGCTTACATATGGCCACAAGGGCGCAGGTATAGAACACAAGGAAGTATTGAATTCACTAATCATTTGCTAACATAAAAAGTAAAAATCGCCCTTGATAATGACTAAAAGAATGGAGGAAAGTGCTGGGAATTACATAACCTTTGGGCAAGTTTTTATGCACTTTGTATCCAGAAAAGCAAACACTTGGTCGATCACAAGAAAAATTAAATAAAAAACTTAATCGCAGTACATTGTCAGTCGTCTTTAACGAAACTTCTATGTATGTATGTGTGTGTGTGTGTATGTATGTATGTGTGTGTGTGTATGTATGTATGTGTGTGTATGTATGTATGTGTGTGTATGTATGTATGTATGTGTGTGTATGTATGTATGTGTGTGTATGTATGTATGTATGTATGTGTGTGTATGTATGTATGTATGTATGTGTGTGTATGTATGTATGTGTGTGTATGTATGTATGTATGTGTGTGTATGTATGTATATATGTGTGTGTATGTATGTATGTATGTGTGTGTGTGTATGTATGTATGTATGTATGTGTGTGTGTGTGTGTGTGTGTGCGTGTGCGTGTTATTCTCGCATTTCTCATCGGCGCCAGTGATCGGAGTTCGAATCCAATTAAAGATCCATGTTCCAAATGCTGATATTTAAAACATTCTTGACATTTTCATTTGAATAATTGGCGCAGCTCAATCTTCTTACTCCTGTGATACTAGTTTTAAACTTTTACTGATTATTCTCTCTCTCCCTCCCTCTCCCTCTCTGTTCCTCATGAGCACGCACATGTTCGTACATACATACACATGAGAACCAAAACATTTACTTTTATTAGCGATATTCTTAATAAGTCTACAACTTACATTTGTAACGAAAATTAAATTATAACAATTTACTTTCCTTTATAAACATTTATATAAACATTTTATTAACACTTATTTATAAAAAATTTTTCAAGCATATATAAAAGTTTTGTTAAAATGTCTAATTTTTTTATACATTACAAGCCATAAAATATTTTATTGCTAAATAAAATTTATAAAATGTTTTCATATAATAAAATCGATAAGGATTTTTACGATGAATTACAAATTTTCAAAAGTTTGCCATGCATTGAAATCTCTTAAATATTTTTTACTATTATTAAAAAATGTTAAATTGAATTTCCATGCAATTAAATACATCAATTCTTTTAGAATCTATTATATCTTTGCTACACATTAAAATTAAAAAATATATATTCTATAGCATATTAACATCCATGAAATGTTTCTTCCTGTATTAAAATCTATAAAATGATTCTTCCTGCATTAAAATCTATAAAAAGTTTCTTCCTGTATTAAAATGTATAAAATTTTTCTTCCCGCATAAAAATCTATAAAAAAATTTTCTGTATTAAAATCTATAAAATTTTTCTTACTGTATTCAAATCTATAAAACGTTTCTTCCTGCATTAAAATCTATAAAATGTTTCTTCCCACATTAAAATCTATAAAGGTTTCTTCCTGTATTAAAATCTATAAAATGTTTCTTCCCGCATTAAAATCTATAAAAAACATTTCAGTATTAAAATCTATAAAACTTTTACTTACTGTATTCAAATCTATAAAACCTTTCTTACCGCATTAAAATCTATAAAATGTTTCTTCCCGTATTAAAATCTATAAAAAGTTTCTTCCTGTATTAAAATCTATAAAATGTTTCTTCCCGCATTAAAATCTATAAAAAAAATTTCTGTATTAAAATCTATAAAATTTTTCTTCCCGCATTAAAATCTATATAATGTTTCTTCCTGCATTAAAATCTATAAAATGTTTTATCCTGTATTAAAATCTATAAAATGTTTCTTCCTGCATTAAAATCTATAAAATGTTTCTTCCTGCATTAAAATCTTTAAAAAGTTTCTTCCTGTATTACAATCTATAAAATGTTTCTTCCTGCATTAAAATCTATAAAAAGTTTATTCCTGTATAATCTATACAATGTTTCTTCCGGCATTAAAATGTAGGAAATGTTTTGTCACGCGCTAAAACATATCAAAATTTATCAAATGTTTTTTTCAAGACTTTAAATTTGTTAAATATTTTATACATATTAAATCCATAAAATGTTCCTTGCCGCATTGAAATGTATTTGACATACGCAACAAAAGACTTTTATAGATTTCGAGTATTAAAATTTATAAAATATCTTTTCGAGGTTTAAAATATTTTGTCGCGTATGAAAATCCAAGTGATGTTTCTTCCCGCATAAAAATCTATAAAAAATTCTTCTGTATTAAACCTATAAAATTTTTCTTACTGTATTAATATCTATAAAATGTTTCTTCAAACATAAAAATTTCTTTCCACGTATCAACATCTATTAAATATCTATCGTTCATTAAAATATCGAAAATCATTTTCCCGCATAAAAGTTTAAAAATATTTTCTATGGATTAAAATTCATAAAATATGTTGTTATGCATTAAAATTTATCAAATATTTTTACGTATAAAATCTATAATACATTTTACCTTGTATTAAAACTTATTAAATGTTTTGACACGTACTAAAAGTTCTCAGTTGTTTTTTATTCACATATCAAAATCTATATTTTTTCCATTTATTAGAATGTGTAAAATGTTTTATCACATAGTAAATTCACTTCTCCCTTCGATGGTTGGTTAAGCATATTATGCGTACACTTATGTGTACATATTTGGTGTACACTTATGTGTACATATTTGGTGTACACTTATGTGTACATATTTGGTGTACACTTATGTGTACATATTGTGTGTACACATAAGTACAAAGGTAAAGATAGAAGAGATGAAAGCTCATTAGAACAGAACCAGAGCTTTCTCACCATTTGAGGGAACTACTCCCAATATCTTGGCCAATACAGTTTGGTGAGACTATTTAAAATTATTGTGAGACTATTTCGAATTCAGGGTTGTCCATCTCCTAGACAGATTGTCACACAAAGCAGTCATGCTGTTTACCCACAGCTGGGATTCAAACCTTTCCCAAGAGTATTTTTACGTAAGTGAATATAATGAATTCGACTGGAATGCGAACTCGGCTCTCCGATTTCACAATCTGTGCCGCTATCCATTATTCCACTTCTGCACTCTTTCATAAATACGTTACTTCTAAAAAACAGTTTCGTCAAAAATCGATTATTCGCCAATACCTCGAAAGTGTCGGATTAAAAAAAAATCCATTTTAATAAATTCTCTTTGTTTACGTTTGAATAAGAAAATTGCGCGCAGATATGAAAAACCTCGAAAAATCATTGACAAGAGAAATTTCGCTTAAACGCATTAAATTTGACTTCGCCTGCCCGTCGGTCTTTTCGTGGCCTTAGCGGTGGGGGCGAACCGGATTAAACGATGACTCTCTCTCTCTCTCAACTCTCTCTCTCTCTCTACTCTGAAAGATGCAGGTTCGATTCCTACCGAAGAGCGCAAGTTTTTCTTTAATAAGATTTATCGACATTTCGGTCCGGTATGTGAATATAAGTAAATATACTGTTTAATATACCGTGTGTAACAGCCAAATTGTCCAAATCGTGTAAGAGAAAAATTGTCCAATTGTTAAAAGTGGAACCGTTGTATCTTAGAAATGATTAAAAATATCTTACTGGAATTCTCCGAGGTTTTTGTAACACCATTGGACTCTACATTGAACAATAAGAATGTATTTAGCTCTAAGTTGTAATGATGATGATCCCTCTTCCTGTTGTGACCTCCTGATACAGTTTTCCTCTCTACTCTTCCCTATTTTTAAACTTATTCACTGTTCTCTTGATAGTTCTTGAATGGAATTTAAAGATGGGAGACAGAGTATGAATGTTGGTACTATTATTTAAGGCCTGAATGATATTTTCCTCTCACCATTGCTCATTTGGGAAGACATAGTGGGGCTGACACAAAACAATTTTAACCCGCTCTCTTGGTAGCTGAATAACTCAAAGGGTTTTTTTCAGATTTTTTGATTCTGGCGGGAATATGGTGTCAAGATGGCTGAACGTCTTATCTGAAAACCTGGAAAAAAGAAACTCAATGAGTTTAGTGCTTCTTAGATATTGGATTTTTAGAATCAAAAGCTCATCTAATCATTTCTGTTTTTTCTCTTTCTTCTTTCGTTATCAAGAAAGCTGTGTTTTGTTTTCAAATGCTTCCTATACCCCCATATATATATATATATATATATATATTACAACATATATATATATATGTATGTATGTATATATATATATATATATATATATATATATATATATATATATTACAACATATATATATATATTACAACATATATATATATATTACAACAAATCATTCATACAAAAAGTAAATTAGTAAAGTTAATGATATAAAACTTGAATTTTAACAAAAAGAAAATAGTTTCCATGTTTGACGATGACCGGAGAACTCGTCGAAAGTACTTGCATATTTAAGGAAGATCTAATACAGATTATAATTTAAAAAATAAGAATCATGACATTCATCAAGTGTTTAGTGAGTTAATGCATCTTTGAATTTGCCACTTTATATCATTAACTTTACTAATTTACTTTTTATATGAATGATTTGTTGTAATATAAATTAAACTGCACCACATATTTGAAGACTGATGATCAAAGTTTTATTCCTTTCAGAATATGTTTCTAATAAAACAAAATAAATTAGTTTTATTGTGTACACTTTATGCAGAATCTATTTCTCTTTTCAATGATGTAAAAATTGTATATTTTTCTATGACTTAATAAATGGTAACACTGGATTAATTTACATTTCTAGGTCACATACACTGGCGAAAATAAGTTGAAGACTGATGGTTAAAGTTTTATTCCTTTCAGAATATGTTTCTAATAAAACAAAATAAATTAGTTATATTCTGTACACTTTATGCAGAATTTATTTCTCTTTTGAATGATGTAAAAATTGTATATTTTTCTACAACTTAATAAATGGTAATGCTGGATTAATTTAAATTTCTAGGTCACATACACTGGCGAAAATAAGTTGAAGACTGATGGTTAAAGTTTTATTCATTTCAGAATATGTTTCTAATAAAACAAAATAAATTAGTTTTATTCTGTACACTTTATGCAGAATCTATTTCTCTTTTGAATGATGTAAAAATTGTATATTTTTCTACAACTTAATAAATGGTAATGCTGGATTAATTGAAATTATCCAAATTTGCTGGATTAATTGAAATTATCAAAATTTGCTGGCAAAATAAGTATCGAACTCTTTAGTTAGTTGTTTACTAGTATCGGGGTTTTTTCTTTCGACCTTGAACCTGTATCTGTGCGATTATTTTCGACAAACTTTCATGTTCCTGGCTCTTTCTTTTTTAAAACCTTTTTTTCTCTTCGGGATTGATTTAACTATTGGTAAATCAAGAATTCGAAGGTTTTTCGACACGAGTATAGTTACCTATATATATATATATATATATATATATATATATATATATATATATATATATATATATATATATATATATATATTTGTGTATTTAGGCAGCAATCCTTCATGCACATTTCATTAAAAACGACTGGCAAGGTGCTTTTATTTAGTTTTTTATACAATTTCTCATGCGATCTAATAATATTTTTCTTTTCGGACGATAAATTATATAAAAACTGTCCGAACGTTCTTTTTATCCGAGCGCTTTCGGCTATATATTTAGCCATTTTCAAGGATTATATTTAAACTGTATAGCCGAAAGCGCTCGGATAAAAAGAACATTCGGACAGTTTTTATATAATTTATCATCCGAAAATAAAAACATTAGATTGCATGAGAAATTGTATAAAAAACTCAATAAAAGTACCTTGTCAGCCGTTTTTAATGAAATGTGCGTATATATATATATGCACAGAAAACGAGTAGCCGGCCTAGGTTTAAAAACATGTAAATTGAGTCTCAGTCTTAGTAGTGTGTATTTTAAATATTCAGGCTTCCCCATTCTTGTAAAATCTCCGTTGTCATAATCAAATTGTACAGACCTTTTTCTACTTTTTTCAACATCGTGTTTTATTACATTTTTGTGGAGTATCAATGTGATTGAACGAAATTCGTCAACAAGGGTTAATAACGAACACTGAATACCTATTTTATTTTTATACATATTTCACTTCAAAGCATGAAATTTGACTTCGCCGTCTGTCTCTGTGGCCAAAGCGGTATAGGCACACCAGGCTAAACCGTGGCTCTTTCTCGTCTGAGAGATGCAGATTCAATGCCAATTTTTCTTTAATAAGATTTATCGAAATTTCAGGTCGTTAGATGAATATCAATAAATATACAGTTAAATAAATAAACTGAGCGTCTTCTCAAATATGAATATACAAAAATAATAACCTTTAAAGTGATACAAACCTATCGGATTTATATATCCTTTCTAATAAATTCTTTATGATTGATAGAAAAATTCCTGACCTAAATATTTGATTTCCGCGTAAACCATTTGCATTAATGCTAGATAAATACAAACTACCTTAGTCATAGTTCAATTTCTTATTAGTCTCTATATTATAGATCTCCTTTCTCTTTACAATACACGACTCAGTGACTGGGCTCATACTTTTCGCCTTTATTTTTCATATTCCAAACACATCTGTACAGGGCTGTATTGTTTTTATACATGCTCAGGCTCAACGAAGACTTCTCTGTTCATAAAATTTCAAATTTCGAAATTTACTATACATACAAATAATGAATGTATTAATAAAAATAAGTGACAAGAGATAAATCTTTTGTGTCAATGAGTTTCGTTGTTTCAGGAACTTTGTAAAGGCACATGTAGAAATTGTATTGAGGAACCTGCACAGAAAAAGTAACGCTGATAAAAGATAAACGTTACGTGTTCAAATTTGAATTCAAGAACGCTGTAATATATTCCAATATCTCTCAGCATTAAGGAAAGGGAATTAAAACAAAGGAATGACTATGTAGAACGCTAATTGATATCAATATTTGGCATGTTGTTTAAACGGAAGTGAGCTGATTCTTATTTGTATTCACTTATTTTCTTATAAAGCCAAAGTTACATTTTTTTTAACTTTTTCTTGACATTATTTTTTTTTCTGTGGATATAAATACAGGTTCCTAAATAAAATTTCTACAGTCGTGTCCAAAATTTCATGACCACCCAACATTTTTTTAACTCAATAGTATAAAAATAAAAGGCAGTACCCACTTCAATGCAATAAATTTATTTAAAGAAGTTTAATTGCAGTATAAACTAATATTTTGTATAGCCACTTTCCAACTTGATAACTGCCTCAATACAACGAGGCATGCTGGTTGTGTGACAATATTCTGCTAAAATCCTAGTTGTCCAGACGTATTCGATAATGTCCACAAAAAGCTTTGGCATTGGCTGGCTGTGTACTTGCAACATTATTCTTCAAGTAAACCCACATTTTTTATAGGTTTTGTGATATCAATGAACACTCGTTGCCACTTTTGTGATGCCAACGAATACTCGTTGTCACTTTTGTAATAATCGTTGTAGTAGAGACTTTGTAATCGCAGATACAACTATATTACTCCCTTGAACAATACTAGTGTCAGACGCCTTCGAATAACACTCGCACTAATAGTACTTACTCGATAATACTCGCTCGAATAGTAATCCGTGTAGTGATTCGAATAGAGAAATAGTATAGTGAATAGAGTAGAGAATAGTGCTCCGTATAGTAATAGACGATAGAATAGAAGTGGAGATCCGTATATTAATAGAGGATAGACTAGAAATGGTGATCCGTATAGTAATAGAGGATAGACTAGAGATAGATATCCGTATAGTGATAGAGGATAGTCTAGAAATGCAGATCCGTATAGTATAGAGGATAGAATATATATAGCGATCAATTAGACGTCACACGACTTCCTACTTATGCGTTTACTCTATGTTCACGTGGCCTACTTAATTCAATAATGGGATCGCCTGTGTTTGCTCACTGGCGACCTATGTTCAAACTCAAGTGTTGGCAGCGACACTTTATTCCTACATAACAACGGGATTATGGGCAGGTCTGTTGCCAGGTCATTCCTGTTAGAGTTTTAGGGTACTTTAATGTACTAGTGAGCCAACCAAAATGAGCTGACTCATTTTATAGTTGACCAATAGAAGCATTAGCCAATCAGAAAGCTCAAAATGTTCAATTCGACATGTATAAAGGCAGCCATGTTTTTTTTTGTTTTTTTCCGAATATTCACTGCCAACCCCCGAGACCTTCGAAGACTGAAGAATTACGGAACAGCTGCTGCTGCTGCTATTGGCAATATAGTCAGATCCAGTAGAGTGTCTGACTCGTGAGTATTAATCTTTAACGTTGTTTCATTGAACAGATTACGTACTGCGCTGGATTCTATATTCATAGACTACGACGAACATCGAACATAGTCAGCAATTCCAACCTTGACTTTCTTGTATTTTCTCTCAAACATGGTGATACCATCATGCATAAATGTACTGCAGACATGTATGTGCATGTGCATGTGCATCTCTAGTTTATCCTGAAACATTTCTAGATTCTTTTGACCCTTCTTCGTTGTTTCAGGACCTAGGAAATATAAACCAGCTGTTTCAAATATATCTGGCTGGGAGGGTGTTTTATAGTTTCTGTGGCGTTTTTTTTTGTTTTTTTTCGGTGTGTCTCTTTCCTGGAAGCGTTCTAAAATAATACTGAGGCACAACAAACTGCTACAGTTTGGATTCGTCGGAGAACATAATGTTTCCCTCGAAAGTTCCTCCTTTCAAGGCCATTTTATTTTTATTTTCACCGTCAGTCTTGGTTTTCTGGCAGGTTTGCTAGATCTTAGTTTAAATCCCTTGACTATAACTCACGTCTATACACTGAGAGCATCTCGAGATTTGGTTCGTTCTTTCTTTGCATAGAATTTCCGGAGCATGGTGGATTTGATGATACGATTATCTCTAGGAGTTGTTTTTCGTGGAACATCGTCTTATAAACTTGCCACTAGGCAATAGTATTGTAAACTGAAATCTCACAACAGCTCCTTCGGCTTGAGATTAGTCCACTCCGTGTAATGTTACTATGTGGCCTCTTCGAATGGTTGAAGGTGGCGGTTTTTACCCATTTCTAATATAATATCTTACCAGTTCATACCTTCACAGAAAGAACATGGCAGAAAACCATCAACATTACCTCCGTATACCATCGGTGAGAAGTAAGTTCCACTCGAACAGCTTCTTCCCGCGAACCACTGCTCCGTGGAACCGACTCCAAGAGGCCGTTTCCCTGATCACTACAATCTTAATCTTAACCTGTTCAAAGCTAGGGTTAACAGCTATCTCCCGCTTCTATCAGCACAAATTACCTCCTAACGTAACCCTCTACCCCGAGTGCTTTTTACAAGGTGGACCTTATTGTAATGTAATTCAAAAAACTCCTATTCACATGGAGCCTAAAAGGCCATTTACTTGGTCTAAACAAGCTTCCAAAGAACATGGAATCCATGAAAGAGAAAAATAAAAGAACGAAAGGACAGTTGAAGAACTGATGTAGAAATTACTAAGAAATCATTAATATATATATATATATATATATATATATATATATATATATATATATATATATATATATATATATATATATATATATATGCACATTTCATTAAATACGACAGACAAGGTGATTTGATTTAGTTTTTTTATACAATTTCTCATGCGATCTAATAATTTTTTTCTTTTCGGATGATAGATTATAGAAAAACTGTCTGATTTCTCTTTTTATCCGAGCGATTTTGGCTACACATTTATCCATTTCCAAGGTTGAAATATATTAACTGTTAACAAGAAATAGTTTGTTGCGTGTATGTATTTACATAAAGTTTTCATTTTCAAAACACGGTCAAGATATTGTATCCATGTTCATAGTTTATATTACTGAGTGTTGTACTATTTTGTTTTTATTAATAAGGCTTCCATTATTTTTAACCTTATTTCTTTTTTTTTTTTTTTTTTGCTTATCAATAAAAACTAAAAAACAACACTCAATAATATCAAATATGAACATGGACAGAATATCTTGACCGTGTTTTGAAAATGAAAACATTATGTAAATACATACATGCAACAAATTAATTCTTATTTAACAGTTAACATATTTAACCCTTGAAAATGGCTAAATGTATAGCTGAAAGCGCTCGGAAAAAAATGAACAATTGGACAGTTTTTCTATAATCTATCATCCGAAAAGAAAAAAATTATTATATCACTTGAGAAATTGTATAAAAAACTAAATCAAATCATCTTGTCTGTCGTATTTAATGAAATGTGCATATATATATATATATATATATATATATATATATA
>OZ038489.1:45607211-45664711 GCA_964036315.1 Acanthosepion esculentum | reverse complement strand
GTCTGTATATTATCTATCTACGTATATTATCTATCTATCTCTGTATATTATCTATCTACGTATATTATCTATCTATCTATCTATCTATCTATCTATCTGTCTGTCTGTCTGTCTGTCTATTGGCGTATTATCTATCCATCTATTCAGTATGTATGTCTGGATATATCTGAGATTATTCATATCAATCTATCTGTCTATCGAATTCTGTAATTTTCTATCAATAAATTTCTGTGTATTTTCAACCTACACTATCTATCTATCTATCTATCTATCTATCTATCTATCTATCTATCTACACACACACACATACACACACACACACATATATATACATAAATTTCTGCCTATTTTTTATCTAATCTATCTATTTCTGTATATTCTATCTATCTATCTATCTATGTTTAACTATCTATTTCTGTGTATATTCTATCTATTTATTTCTTTTTATTGGCTCACTTTATCTATCAATCAATTTCTGTGCATTGTTTATCTATCGATCTATCTACACACTATCTATGTTCATTATTGATCTATCTATCTATCTATCTATCTATCTATCTATCTATATTTTTCTCTATCGATTTCTGTGTATTATCCCTCTGCCGATCTATCTATATACCTACCTATTTCTGTCTGTCTGTCTGTCTGTCTATCTATCTATCTATCCGCCTGTATGTATGAATATATGTGAGACTATTCATATCTATCTCCCTATCTATCTATTTCTCTAATTTTCTGTCAATAAATTTCTGTGTTTTCTATCTAATCTATGTATCTCCCTCTCTCTCTGTCTCTCCCTCTCTCTCTCTCTCTCTCTATCTATCTATCTATCTATCTATATATATATATATATATATATATATATATATATATATATATATACAAGTACAGGATTGGTGTCTACGGAATAAATTCCAATAACCAACAATTACTATTCTTAAAAGAGTGCTCAATACAGAGTAGAGCAAATATAATTATTTATTTAAAAATTATAACATGAATATGTTATAAAATCAATTCAAAAATAGCCGTTTTGTTTCAAGACATCTGGTGTCTTATCAAGTGATGATGTTGAATGTAGAATAAAGGGTTTTAAAAGATTCAAATTAATTAACTACCCCCTGCAAGGGGAAACGCTGTTACATAAGCTGGAATGACCAATCAAAATACAAGTATACGAGAATTTTAAAAACTTGACATAGAAGTAAGGTTATAATATTAGGTTGGTGCAAAAATAATGTCGTTTTTTGACGTTCAACTTCATGTGAGAAAACGACATTATTTTTGCTCCAACCTAATAGCTATTAAATGCTTTAAAGTTGGGGTTATACTAAAATAGAATTTATTCTAACTAATAAGTATTAAATTATATGATAAAATTTGAAATTAAAATAAAAAATAAAAAAATACCCATAAATTTCTGCAATCCTTTTCCTAATTATCTATTTCTGTATATTGTCTCTCTATCTATTTATGTGCATCTATCTATCTAGTTCTGCATATTTTTATCTATCTATTTTTTCTGTATCTATCTATCTATCTATCTATATATATATATATATATATATATATATATATATGTGTGTGTGTGTGTGTGTGTGTGTGTGTGTGTTTATTATCTATTTCTATCTATTGTTTATCTATTTTCTTTTGTTTATTTATCTCTCCATATGTGTGTGTGTGTGTGTATGTGTGTGTGTGTGTGTGTGTGTGTGTGTGTAATGTTTACCTATCTATTTCTGTATATTCTTTATCTATTTCTGTCTTTTATCTGTTTGTCTATCTTTCTTTCTATCTATCTATGTTTTGGTGTGTATTGTTTATATATCTATATATCTGTGTATTATCTATCGATTTATTTCCGCGTGTTATCTGTCTATCTATCTCTGTGCATTGTCTACCTTCTTTTTTTATAATCATTTCACCCGCTGGAAGGCAATAAAGTCACTATGACACAAGGGATTACCGAGTGTGAAAGAATAGGTAAAAAGCGAAACATTATTAATGAACGAGAACAAAAGAGATTATATAAATAAAGACTGACACTGAATTTAAATATTTTAAGTTAAAACTTGACTCGAAAGCATAGAGCCGGAAGTGTGAGAAAAGAAACTGTTAGCATAGAACTTCCGGTTATCACTAACTAATTCATCTGTAAATTGATTAGACTTAATTGCCAATTCCATAACGAAGAGTTAATCCAAACAATTATCATATTTTTTTAAAAATCATTTCCCCTCAAGCCAAACGGTAATGCCACTATAACGTAGGGAGTTTTTTTTTTAAGCTTTTCACCCCAAGCAAGGCTGGAAGCCACTGGCACGCAAGGGGTTACAGAAGGTTTGGAGGAAGAGCAGATAGGAGTGGTAAAGGAGAGGATGTGGAGAAAGATAGTGGATCGATCAAGGCAAGGGGGTTACAGAAGATTTGGAGCGAGAGCTGATAGGAATGAAAGGGGAAAGGATGTGGAGAAGGGAAGTGGATAGATCAAGGCAACTGGAGATGTCGATTGACGTTACACTTAAATAGTTGGAGATTATATTTGTCAGGGAAACAGGAATAAGGAAGGGAGTTCCACAGGCGAGATGTGCGAGACATGAAGCTATTGGAGTAGAAGAGACGACTACATCTAACAGTTTCAACGGTGAAGGGGTCGGAACGGGATGCCAGCCTCGTAGGTCGCTTAAATTCATGAGACCTGGGAACCAGCGAAAGCAGCTCATCCGAGCAATTACCGTGAAAGTATTTGTAAAAAAGACAGAGCGACTGCAGACGAGATGACAGATCAGGGCCAATTACATTGCATATCCGTCTCTGGATCTTATCAAGAACCCTGAGGCAAACATCAGGGGCTCCAGACCATATATGGCAGCAATACTCCATGCAAGGGCGAATGGTTGATTTATAGATTTGGAGGATCGATTCCGGGGAGAAAAATTTCCTGGCCCGGCACAGGGAGCCAACTTTCCTTGCGGTGGATGAAGCAATTGACTCGATGTATTTGTTCCATCTCAGATCAGCGGACAGCGTGAGACCGAGCAGCCGCAGAGAGGAGCTCTCGAGAAGTTGGTCTTCAGGCATTCTAATGAGATGCAGGGATGGATCCCTGTGGTGGTTAATAGGGAGCAGTTTTGTTTTAGAGGCGTTAAAGTTAACCAGCCAATTCCTGTCCCAGTTCACAACCGATTGGAGGTCCTTTTCGAGACGAACTGCCAGGTTAACTTTGTCAGCATCACTGTTACTAAGAGAATGAGAGGACTGAGAATAGGGAGGATTGAGGAAAGACAAAACTGGAACAGGGTTCATGAAGAAGATGGCGATTGACGTTGCATTTAAATTTTTGAAGATTGTAGTTATAAGGGAAGCAAGAAAACTGAAAAAAATTCCAGAGGTGAGAAGTGCGAGAAAAGAAACTGTTGGAGTAGAAGTGGCGGTTAAATTTAACTATTTCAACATGGAAAGGGTGGGACCTAAATGCCAATCTAGTAGCACGCTTAAATTCATATAGTCAGGATATCAGGGCGAAAAGCTAGTTAGAACAGCTGCCATGAAAATATTTGTAGGGAAGCCATGTCAGATCGGCGAGAAAATGTCTGTATTCGAGATCGCATTCCTTGCAATGATATAGGTTTTACGGTATGTTTATTTACAAATGCTGAACGTGATTTTCAATGACTAGTCTTTAGAGAAGGGGGTTTTGAGTTTGGTCTGTTGGTAGACTTGCTCTCTGAAGTCCTGCTTTTGATGCCAACGCGTTTCTTTCCTTGAGGAACCTTTATCAAGACAAATGTACAATCTTCCCGAAAGTTTAAGAACACTTAAAACGGGAGCTTTACAGGGGGGCAGTTTGGGAAAAGAAACTTTTAGAATGTGGTGATTGCATCTAGCTAGTTCAACTGTAAAACGATTAGACCTAGTTGCCAATCTAGTAGCAACCCTAAATTCATGTAGTTGGGGCACCAGTGAACTAACTTTCCTTGCAGTAGACGAAGCAATTGATTCATTATAGTTGCTCCATTTCCTGTCAGTGGAAAACGTGAAGCCAAGAAGCTGTAAAGTGTTTTTCGCGTGGTGTTTAGCATCAGTCATGCTTATAGCAAACAAAAAAGATTCTCTGTGTTGATTAAATGAAAGTAATTTTGATTGGAGGCATTAAAATTTACAAGTCATTCCTTGCCCCAGTTAACCACTGATTGGGGTTTACTTTGTCAAATCTGTCGGGTCTGATACAAAGAGAAGAGTAAATGGTTGTACAATCTGCATAAATATCTAGGTGGGAACTGATGATATCTGGCTTGTAATTGATGAAGATCAGAAACAGTGTAGGACAGAGCCTTGAAGATCCCCGTTTTCGTATGAATATATCTGGAAACATTCAACACCACTTTCATTACCCGATTTGTTAGGAACGACTGGATTAAGCCAAATATCCGACCCGTGACACCGTAGCCCTTGAGCTTAGTTTCAAAACAGTGAACCAAATTTCCTAGCAGCTGACCTGGCAACTGATTTAATATAATATTTCTTCATTAGTACAAAAGCATCTAGAAGAATAGCTGTTCAGGACAAATTCCATTTCGCGATTTGAAGAAAAACTGAATCAGTTAAAAAAATGTGTCCATCACCTATCACGTCCTGGATATGACGATAAACTACATCCGCATCATGAGTATTACGATAAACTACAAACGCTTCCTGGGTGTGACGATAAACTACATCCGCGTCATGAGTATTACGATAAACTACAAACGATTCCTGGGTATGACGATAAACTACATCCGCGTCATGAGTATTACGATAAACTACAAACGCTTCCTGGGTATGACGATAAACTACATCCGCGTCATGAGTATTACGATAAAATACAAACGCTTCCTAGGTGTGACGATAAACTACATCCGCGTCATGAGTATTACGATAAACTACAAACGCTTCCTGTGTGTGACGATAAACTACATCCGCGTCATGAGTATTACGATAAACTACAAACGCTTCCTAGGTATGACAATAAGCTACATCCGCGTCATGAGTATTACGATAAACTACAAACGCTTCCTGGGTATGACGATAAACTACATCCGCGTCATGAGTATTACGATAAACTACAAACGCTTCCTGGGTATGACGATAAACTACATCCGCGTCATGAGTATTACGATAAACTACAAACGCTTCCTGGGTGTGACGATAAACTACATCCGCGTCATGAGTATTACGATAAACTACAAACGCTTCCTGGGTATGACGATAAACTACATCCGCGTCATGAGTATTACGATAAACTACAAACGCTTCCTGGGTGTGACGATAAACTACATCCGCGTCATGAGTATTACGATAAACTACAAACGCTTCCTGGGTATGACGATAAACTACATCCGCGTCATGAGTATTACGATAAACTACAAACGCTTCCGGAGTATGACGATAAACTACATCCGCGTCATGAGTATTACGATAAACTACAAACACTTCCTGAGTATGACGATAAACTACATCCGCTACATGAGTATTACGATAAACTACAAACGCTTCCTGAGTATGACGATAAACTACGTCCGCGTCATGAGTATTACGATAAACTACAAACGCTTCCTGTGTGTGACGATAAACTACATCCGCATCATGAGTATTATGATAAACTACAAACGCTTCCTGGGTATGACGATAAACTACATCCGCGTCATGAGTATTACGATAAACTACAAACGATTCCTGGGTATGACGATAAACTACATCCGCGTCATGAGTATTACGATAAACTACATCCGCGTCATGAGTATTACGATAAACTACAAACGCTTCCTGGGTGTGACGATAAACTACATCCGCGTCATGAGTATTACGATAAACTACAAAAACTTCCTGTGTGTGACGATAAACTACATCCGCGTCATGAGTATTACGATAAACTACAAACGCTTCCTAGGTATGACGATAAGCTACATCCGCGTCATGAGTATTACGATAAACTACAAACGCTTCCTGGGTATGACGATAAACTACATCCGCGTCATGAGTATTACGATAAACTACAAATGCTTCCTGGGTATGACGATAAACTACATCCGCGTCATGAGTATTACGATAAACTACAAACGCTTCCTAGGTATGACGATAAACTACATCCGCGTCATGAGTATTACGATAAACTACAAACGCTTCCTAGGTATGAAGATAAACTACATCCGCGTCATGAGTATTACGATAAACTGCAAACGCTTCCTGTGTGTGACGATAAACTAGATCTGCATCATGAGTATTACGATAAACTACAAACGCTTCCTGGGTATGACGATAAACTACATCCGCATCATGAGTATTACGATAAACTACAAACGCTTCCTGTGTGTGACGATAAACTACATCTGCATCATGAGTATTACGATAAACTACAAACGCTTCCTGGGTATCACGATAAACTACATCCGCATCATGAGTATTACGATAAACTACAAACGCTTCCTGGGTATGACGATAAACTACATCCACGTCATGAGTATTACGATAAACTACAAACGCTTCCTGGGTATGACGATAAACTACATCCGCGTCATGAGTATTACGATAAACTACAAACGCTTCCTGTGTGTGACGATAAACTACATCCGCGTCATGAGTATTACGATAAACTACAAACGCTTCCTGGGTATGACGATAACTACATCCGCGTCATGAGTATTACGATAAACTACAAACGCTTCCTGGGTATGACGATAAACTACATCCGCGTCATGAGTATTACGATAAACTACAAACGCTTTCTGGGTAAGCATCGTAATGTGACTGATGTAGGCGGCATTCAGTCTTTCAATTTTTCCGTTGCACAGTCTCTGAGTCAAATAGTGGATTTCTCTACTCGTTTTCCTAAAGAATCCAATGAACATGCTTTTTCATTCGATTTGTTTCTTACCTCCTTACCTAGCTCTTGTCGAGCATCGCAACGCTGTCTTCTTGGCAAATCGGATCACGCTATAGTATCTTTTAATATTTCTTTTGAGTATTCTATTAGAAAAGAGACCGTGTATTCACAATGCTTATATCTGTACCGATTGGTATTCATTTCATGACCTTCTTCAAGATGTCCTTTGGGGTGATATTCTTAACGTTCTCATTGCGAATTGCGCCACAGAGATTTTTTCTTGGGTTAAAGCCAGCATTGAAGCTTTTGTACTTTCTCGTAAATACCAGAGGAAACAACAATCTTCTTCTTGATTAGCACCGATCTGTTCAGCCGCTATAACCCGCAGGAATCACTTTTTCCGGGTGTGCCAGCATGATAACCTTATTTTGTCTGCTCGTAATAATTTAATTTCAATTGTTAAAGAGGCTGACTTTTTGTTTGCTGATAGAATGAGGCACCGTTTAGCTTCTAAAAAGATTAGATTCTCCTGAAAACTGGCGGCTCTGTAATGGTAAATAAGAGTAAGTCTTCTATCCCTCTTCTCATCATTCAATTTAAGGTGTTAACATCTGTAGAAGACCAAGATAGTTACGTTCCACCATCGCCGATCTGACCCCGAACTATCACCGATCAGGACGAACGGAAGTCATCTCGGGGAAGCACCGTGCCTTGAAAGACGATTGGGCCTCAAACTCACACCCGACCTGAAGTTGAACTCGTACATACGATCCATTGCTAAGAATGCAGGTAAAATGGTCGTATCTCTGTGCTGCTGCAGTAATTACCTGACTCTTCTTGCTCTCCTGTACTGTTACAAGAGCCATATCAGGTCAAAAATGGAGTACGGTTGTCATATCTGGGTAGGATCTGCCAAGACCTCAATCTCCAGCCTTCAAAAGCGTCTCCGAGCCCTTGTGGATGACGAATTATTCTCCACCCTCCAAACTCTCTCCCACAGGCGGGATGTGGCAAACCTCTCACTGCTCTATCGCTACTTCCATGGAAAGTGCTTGGATGAACTACATTCGTTCGTCCCGCCGAGGCAAACCTCTACGGCAAGAACACGCCATGAAACCACCCACATTCCCTCCGTATTCCATCGGTGAGAAGTAAGTTCCACTCGAGCAGCTTCTTGCACTGTGGAACCGACCCCCAACAGGATGTTTCCTCGATCTCTACAATCTTAACCTATTCAAGGCTAGGGTTAGTCGTTATCTCCCTCATATTCACAAGTGGCCTCGTAACGTAACCCTCTACTTCGAGTGGCCGTCAGGCCTTGCAAATGGTGTGCACTCACTGTGAAAAAAATAAAGCAGAATGTTTTGCTCATAAATTCTAACCAAATTCTACTCTTGGCTTATCTGAAGTATCATTGTCTGACTTGTCATTCACTTAAAATTGGCTCTCTATTCAGTGATATGCATTTAACTCCGTTCATGGTTTTTTGCTACCATCTCTAAACTGGATCCCCACAAAATATGTAGACTTGATGGTATCTCTGCAATAGTCTCTGCAATAGTCTTTAAGAAATGTGCCAAACACTACAATAAATAAATTTCTTGCTTTCCTGCTCGTTTGAAATCTTCTTCTGTAATTCCCCGCTCTGGGTATGACGATAAACCACATCCGGAGGCAAGGCCTCTGATCGGGAGGTTTTGAGAAGCGTGGAACCACCTCTTAATTGCTGGTGTTCCCAGGTCCACTCTGACCCGAGCACCTGTTGGGGGGGGGGTCCTACCTATGGACAAATAGTTAACCCACAGAAGGAGTCAAAACACTATGTAAGTGTAAAAAATAGGTTTTAATACTAGCAATACATGTTTGAAAAAAAATTACCAGCAATACATTTTAAAAAATATTACAGGCATTAAAAGTTTTGTTGGCATTAAATAACCAATTGAGGTTGATATACTGTAAAACAAAACAAACCAAACCAAAATCTATAGTTCCAGTACTGTACTGTAGGCTCTAATCGACTCTGAATTGGTTAAACATCTCACATCACAGGGTCCGCGTTCAAATAAGCAATATATTTTTCGCTTCTCTATGTCAACTTCTGATGTATTAACAATTATTGCTGAAAGAATCTATCAAGATTTAGATAAAAAAAAGCTTGGGTCTTTGCTTTGAACATCTGAAAAGTGTTCAACAGGGTTTAGTATACAAGTCTTCTTCGTAAGTTGATAGGTTATGTTATTTCTGGGCGAATTTTTTTTTTAAGTGATTCAATCTTTCTTATCAAATCGCAAAATGAACGTCGTCTTGAATGGCCATTCTTCTAGATCATTTTGAAGTGAGTCAGGTGTCTCCCAGTGTCTTATCATTGAACATACGTTGTTCTTAATTGTCATAAATAACCTTCTTGATGTCAACAGTTTTCAACTCGGAATCTATGCTGATGGCACAACGATTTACACCTGTCTGAATACTACGTCTGGTTGGATCGATTGTGTCAAATTGGCAGCTGATCTGAAAAATGTCCTCTTGTCTGGTGTTAACTAGGGCAAGGAATAGTTTGTTAAGTTTAACGCCTCCAAAACTGGTCTCTTTTAATTGTCTGAGAGAACCGCTTCTCCTCCCATCAGCATGGCTGATGCTAACCTCCAGGAGAGCGACTCGTTGCGCCTCCTCAGATTAACGTTTTTCGCTGACATGAAATGGACAGATTATATTGAATCAATTGCTAGTTTTTTTTCTGCCATAAAAGTTGGTTCACTGTGTCGTGCTAGACAATTTTTCTCGCCAGAATCTGTCTTGCATATTTATATTATAAGACTGTCATTCATTCAAGAATTGAATGTCGCTGTCACATCTGGTTTGGTGCTCTGCTATATATTTAGAGATTCTTGATAAAATCCAAAGAAGAATCTGCAATGTGTTTGCTCCTGATCTGGCATCTTGGCTTCAGTCACCATCCCATAACCACAACTGTCCCTTTTCTATAAATAGTTTCATGGCAAGTGTTCTGGTGGACTTTTCTCTATGGTACCTTAGACTTTGCGAATTGAAGTGCAGTACTAGGTTGATGGGGAGCTCTCATTTTACTGTTGAAATGTCTAAACCATATTTCTATGATGACAACTTCTTTTCTCGCACTTCTCGCATGTGGGACCAGTTTCTTGCTTCCCAGTTAAGTTTGACCTTCCAAACGTTAATTGCAATATCATGATAATGCTTTCGGTGCAGCTGAGAATGTTCAAATTTGGTGCGTTCCGCAAAATATTGACCACGTGTGCAATCAAATACCTGGTGAACGATATCTTCTCTCTCTCTCTCATATATATATATATATATATATATATATATATATATATATATATATATATATATATATTGAAGGCACTAAAGTATGTCTATATAATTCTGCTGTCATACCAACGGCTCACTATATTAGTGGGACGTGAAAGAAAACCAGCCAGAGGTAAATGTCTTCCACCGAATAAGCTTAAAGACCTTCCTTGGGATCTCATGACGGGATCACGTAACAAAGAGGTCATGGGTAGATCCGGTCAAACTGATCTGTAAAACGGAATCACAGTGTTGGGGAGCAAGATGAATAATCATGTGTTGCAGATGCAATTGTCAAGACTAGTGAGAACCTCTTTTGGAGAGGAAACCGGAGGAGCACACCATTCGAGACATGGAAGAAAGCCGCAAAGGGAGATGGGGTTGACCTATCTCTGTTTGTCATCTATCTACTAGAATTGTGCTCGATGGAGAACTGTTGTCGCCAAAAGTTGCTTAGGGAAAGAGAGGAAATACTCTCTCTCTCTCTCTCTTTCACACACACACACACACAAATATATATATATATATATATATATATATATATATATATATATATATATATATATATATATATTTGTAGTAGAAATAGCGTGTGAAAAACGAAGAATAAAGCAATCTTCAAACACAGCTTTACAAATGAATTTTGTAAATATATTTTATCATTGAGTATTTGATCCTTGCGAAAGAAATTCACACAAAAATAATTTATTTTCTTTTTTTAGAACACAAGAAAATTAATTGTGTCAGTATGATAGAAGACATAGAATGTGTCTACATTAGGAGAACCTTACGTATTTAGGATGTTTTATGAATGCGTGTAATATTCTAGCAGTAGCAGTACAGGAAAGCTATACTATAACAATCATTTGGCAATAGTACAGAGACGGTAACTCTCTGTATATAAGTACAACCTCATTTCCCTCCACACCCCTTTTTTCATTTCTGTGCGAATTGTTCTTTTTTCGTTATAAACTACACCAACATATTTCCGGCGCAGACACCACAGACGTGTTATTGACAACCTCAACCGCACTATCCGATTCTGGCATAAGGTCAATTCCCTGAGAGCCAATAGGTTCTTTCTCCAGTCTTTTTTTATCATACAGTGTTGTTCCTTCGGTCATCGAGCGCAGTGTGCTTAACATTAAAATAGGATCTTGTTTTTCTGTCGGACGTGCTAAGTAAATTAATAGATTATTGTTCACGTTTAGGCACAAATTATCTTTCGTTGATTTCTTTCAGTTATTTAGCAACAAATCGGTTGCAATTTGAAGAGCAGACTAAGTTGAAAAATCAAAGCTATCTCAATCCTCTCGTCTCAAAAAGATTTCATACTGAAAATGTAGACCAAAATAAATATATAGTTAACTTCTCCAATGTCACTCTGGCCAGTAGAAAATGGCTGAAAACTACATGAAAACTACCGTAGAAGCATGAAAAAATCGATTATTTCCACTATCGATGGGAGTTGGGAAATTCAAAGTCGGTCTTGGCCTTTTCGCTAACTTGGAGCATGTGCATGTAAATTTTGGTGCAAATCCGTCGAAAATTGCGGCTGTGCATTCGTTACACACACACACACACACACACACACACACACACACACACACACACACACACCCTGTCTTTTATAGATAGAGATTATTAAACAAAAATAAATTAGAGTTGTTTAAGAAAATTTGTAAGTATTGTCACATCAAAACAATATGATTTTTTTTATGATTATCAAATGATGTACAAATTGCTCCCTTTCATGTTCAATACAACATTGAACTCTATCAGCAACAATTCTACAAGCTATTTGACACATTTCTAGATTAATTTCAGAAAGTTTATCAGAAATTGTTTTAACTCAGATATTGTATTCGGTTTGATCCTGTAAACAAGATCTTTGGGTACATACCGCAAGAAAAATGGCTGGTGGTGTTTGGTCTGCTGATTGGGATTGCCACTCAAATGCTCCACATCGTCTTGTCGACTTCAGCTTGAAATCAAGATTTAACGATTACCGAACACATAAGCCATCTTAAACCACTGTAAGGAGGCGCGGTTGAGTAAAGGATAGCGGCTCGGATTGAGGAATCGGAGAGCCGAGTTCGAATTCCACTCGAATCCATTACATTCACTTACCTGCTAATACCCTTGAGAAAGGTACGAATCCTCGTCTTCTCCCCACCCAGATATGGGTAAATAGCAGGACAGGCTGGGTTCTATAGCCTTGGATAGCAACTGGTCTCCCGAAGAAAGAAATGACAACCTACTGTGGGAAAAAGATCTGCCTCGTCAGTCATATATCGAATGATACATGATCGCCTATGCATGTATCACGCATGGCACATAACTGTCTGTACATTTAATCAAGCACACTATGGGTAAATGGCAGGACAGACCGGGTTCTATAACCTTGGATGGCAACTAGTCTACCACACAAAGAAATGGCAATCTACTGCGGGAAAATAATCTGCCTCGTCAGTCATGTATCGAAAGATACATAATCGCCTAAGCGTGTATCACTGACTGAATTTATATTTGCTGTATAAAAGTTAATTAAAAAGAAAGGCCGGTACGTGTGTGTAAGTGCGTCAGTGTTTGCTTAGGGCTATATAACGTTGAAATACCTTTCTCGTTAAGCAACTTCGAGCCTAGATGGGTGACCGCTTGGGAATACCGACTGCTGTACTTTAAGCTTTGTTGTGCGGGTGTTGTGATGGGTAACGGCTCGGAATTGGATAGGAGAGTCAAGTTTCAATTCCAATCGCGTTGGTTATATTCACCTACTCCCAAATAGCCTTTGGAAAAGTATGAATCCGCCTCGTCTCTCTTCAGTTATGAGTTAACTAGTAAGGTTTGTATTAGTATATCATTATTCCCCCCCACACACACACACACAAATCAATTTAAAATATTTTCTGACTGTAAATAAAGTACAAATCTCTTTCTTATATATATATACAATTTTTTTCTTCACCAGTAGCACTGTTATATTGCATCGACAGTGCAATGTGCGATATCGGTTGAATTTCAATAATGGCTTGAGGCATTCGGATGTCTCGTCAC
This sequence comes from Acanthosepion esculentum, assembly GCA_964036315.1. Lineage (NCBI taxonomy): Eukaryota > Metazoa > Mollusca > Cephalopoda > Sepiida > Sepiidae > Acanthosepion > Acanthosepion esculentum. Next base: position 45,651,462 of record OZ038489.1, on the reverse strand, counting down.
ACTGACGAGCTGTGATACAGCGAAACAGTACCGTCTGTGAATGACATATATGTATATATATATATATATATATATATATATATATATGCGTGTGTGTGTGTGTATATATATATATATATATATATATATATATATATATATATATATATATATATATATATTAAAGAGAAACCGCAAACGTTTTTGGTTATATATATTTTTGCGGCTTTTCTCTCGTTGGAACAACTATAATCTCACCCTTATACATACATACATACATACATACATATATACATATGTGTACATATATATATATATATATATATATATATATATATATATATATATATATAACGATTTCGTAGAAGCATGACACTGTCGCCGCTGGGTGTTGACTTCAATGTCCACTTTTATATTTACATACGCTCTATCTCTGATATTGAGCACTTTAACCTATAAATATAGCATACCTTAAAACTATATTTTATCATATATATATATATATATATATATATATATATATATATATATATATATATATATATATATATATATATATTCTTCTTATAACTCTGGATTTTTCTTAATCATAATCACTCAAATCATACATGATATATATATATATATATATATTCATTCTTTTTCTCTCTCTTTCTTTTTATGTGGGATCTCTTCTTGAAATATTTCTTTATTCACATTTTTTCCAGGTCCTTACCGTTTGTTTTTAAGACCCCCTCCATTCTCTCTCTTCGCCAATCAAACTTTCTCTCTCTCCGAAAATATCACGTTCTCTTTTCGCCCCGCCACCTGCCGACGCACATTCATTCGCTTTCCTCCTCTTTTTATTTGTATCGCTTCTTCCAGCTTCCCCTCTTTCTCATTTTCTCTCAGTCTCTTTTATTTTTTTAAAAATATTTCTTCTCTCTTCAAATCCACTTCCGCCTGAAAAGACTCCTTTTTAATTTCATCTGTATACAAAGACGCTCAAATCGCAAATATCGTCCCTCCATCACCAAATAATTTCCTGGCGATATAAATGGATGTTCAGGGCGCCATTTTTCTCAACTCTGAATCCTCCGTCACGACAGAATATAGATTTACACATAAATATGACTGATTACATTTCACAACGGCAGCGACGACGACGACGGCAAGCAAGCAAAGAAGATAAAGGAAATAAAGAAAAGCCACTTCCGTTTTCGCAAAACATTTTTTGTAGTGCTAGCATTACAAATACTTCTAAATTCGCGGGCTTTATTTAATTTGGTGAAATCATTCATTTCAAAGTGAGTTTAATACATTGATTTGGCTGCGACACAATAGAGACAACAGATTAAATAAGTTATCAAATGACAGATCGGTAGAAAGGATAGAGAAGAGAACTCAACCGGGAGACAAAAATAACGATTGGAATATATGGAGATGAGAGTCAGGTAAAGTAAACAGTGCAATAGTAAAAAGGGAGAGAAAGAAGACGGAGAAGAAGCTAAGAGAAAGAGCGACAGGGTACGGCAGAAGAAAAATGGGAGAGAAGAAATATGGATTTAACTGAGATAGATAGATAGATAGATAGATATATAGAAGGCATGAATAGATAGATAGATAGATAGATAGATAGATAGATAGAAGGCATAGATAGAAGGCATGAATAGATAGATAGATAGATAGATAGATAGAAGGCATGAATAGATAGATAGATAGATAGATAGATAGATAGATAGATAGATAGAAGGCATGAATAGATAGATAGATAGATAGATAGAAGGCATGAATAGATAGATAGAAGGCATAAATAGATAGATAGATAGAAGGCATAAATAGATAGAAGGCATGAATAGATAGATAGATAGATAGATAGATAGATAGATAGAAGGCATAAATAGATAGATAGATAGATAGAAGGCATAAATAGATAGAAGGCATGAATAGATAGATAGAAGGCATGAATAGATAGATAGATAGATAGATAGATAGAAGGCATAAATAGATAGAAGGCATGAATAGATAGATAGATAGATAGATAGATAGATAGATAGATAGATAGATAGATTCTGTCTGTCTCGGAATGGCGTTAGATAGCGTTTCAGTAAAGAAAAGGGTTAACAAACTAAGTTATCGAAATCTAAAATGAATAAAGAACGAAAGGCCAAAAAAAGAACAAGAGAGAGAAAGAAAGAGAAAATGAAAGAAAGAGGAAAAGAAAGAGGAAGAAAAACAAAGAAAAGGAAAAGGAAGGAAGAGAAAGAAGAGAAAGCCAAGGAAAGAAAGAGAAAAAAAAAGTTACTTGCTTTTAGTGGAGAATTGCAACAAGGAAAGATTAAGAAAAACAAACAAAATTCTTTTTAGTAATACCATAATCAAATATAAAAAAGACAAAATTCTAATTAAGAAAGAAAAATACGAAATATACTATTGTCCCAAAATGAAATGCAAAACAAAACCAAGGAAAGAAAAGGAATTAGGAAAACAAGTAAAAATTGAATAAAAAAAAACTTTTAAAAAAGTACATTTGAGAAACAAAGATTTATTCAAGTGAGACACTGGGAAAACAAGAAACAAACAAGTATAAGAAAGAAAGATAAACGGGAAGAAGGGTTAAACAAAAGAAAACAACAGTAAGGAATTATTTCAATACGCAGAACATTTAAAATAGCAAAGAAACTTTCACTGCTCGCCGCCATTTGCATTTCATTGCTGTGTTATCGTCTGCCAGCAAACACGCTGTAGCCAAACTACTGCCGTGAAATCTCCACCAGCCGATACATACATATTTTAATTTCCGTCTCAGAAATATTTCCTGGCTCTGAAGAAAACCCTGAATTGTGCCAAAGATTTTGTTGTGTGTCACTTGAAAAAGGGCGCTGGTGGGTACTGGTGGGGGCGGGGTTTAAATGTTATTCGTAAGTGAAGACTAAATCAACATTTAAAGAATGAATAACCCTGACAAGTATTCTGGACTGGAAAATAATTAACTAATGTTCTGATTGAGATCCGTTTCATTTTGTTATTAAATGTCATTTTTCCCTCCAACAAGTTTGGAAATTTTCCCCATACTTTGTAGTTTCTTTTTTTATCAGTCTGCTGTTTTCATTAAAATTATGACTTTTTCTATGTTTTTATACTTGTTTTCAAGTTAATTTCGTTGTTATTATCAGCATTAGTTTTTTTAAATTTACATCTAATATTCTGATTCCATCACCATTATCATCAATGACATCGATTTAAGGCTTACAGCCACATCACGTTGAAATCCGAAGTTAAGCAACGTCGAAACTGGTCAGTACCTAGACGGGTGACCTCTAGGGAATACCAGGTGCCGTAAGCTTGGGTGTGCCGGTGGTGTAAATGAATACTGAATTATGAATTGAAGAATGGAGTTCTAATTCTAATTGGCTGCCTTATAGTCACTTACGCGTAAATAACCTTGGGAAAGGTATGAATCCACCTCTTCCCCTCCAGCTATGGGTTAATTATTAAAACTTGTATCACTAAAACCATTATTATCTTAAAACCAAAAATTAAATAAAAAATGCGTACAAAATATTTACGTTTCGATATTAAATAACCCCTGGAGGTTGATATGACGCTAGACAAAAGCATGCAACCAACACTAGTTTAACGTATCGACAAAATCATGCAGAGTACTGAACTGCTATATAATATCAATCACCCTATATGGCAAGTAAAGGGTAGACTACTAACAGATGAATAGGACAGGAGGCAAAAGAGATGTAGTTCTACAGAAGGATGATGAGAATGTCTTGGAAAGAACAATGAGGAAGTTTTAAGGAGAACGGAAACGAAAATGACAATTATATTTAGAATCAGAAAGAGGTGAAATTTCTGAGACACAATGTGGAAAGAGGACTTGGAGAACTTGACACTCACAAGACATTGAAGATAAGAAGAAAAGAGTAGAATACCGAGTAAGATGGACAGTAATAGCATAAAAGTTCAGCTTTCATTTTTTTTTTTATTGCTTCTAACGAAAGAGGTGCTACCATCCGGGGTCAGGGTACATATGGGAACAGCAGCAATTAGTTTGGCCAAACGCTCCTCAAAACTTCCCGATCAGAGGCCTTGTAGTTTAGTGTCATACTCACAACTAAGAAAGAAAGAACGAAAGAAAGAAAGAAGTTATAATATTTGGCCTAATCCAATCGTTCCTATAAAATCGTGTACTGAAAGTCGTGTTGAAAGGATATTGCTCATTTCATATTAATGTAGGGGTCACACAGGGCTCTATCCTCGAACCTACACTGTTCCTGATCTTCATCAACGACCTTTCCAATATCATCTCGGTATCTATGCAGATGACACAGCTATTTACTCCTGTCCTTAGTAACAGATATAACAGATCCGACACAGTAGAACTGGAAACGGCTCTTGAAAACGAGCTCCAATCAGTGGTTAACTGGGGCAAGTAATGGCTTTTTAATTTTAACGCTTCCAAAATAAAACTGCTTTCATTTAATCACCACAAAGAACCTTTTCCGCCTACCATCAGCATGGCTGATGCTAACCTCCAGGAGAGCAACACTTCGTGACTTCTTGAACTTACGTTTTCCACTGACATGAATTGGAGTGATTATATTGAAACAATTTCTATGCCTAATTATAGGAAAGTTGGTTCGTTGTGCTGTGCCAGACAGTTCTTCGCGTCAGAATCTGTCTTGTACATTTATAAGTCTACCATTCGTCTATCCGTTGAATAATGCTGCCATATCTGATCTGGTACTCCTAGTATATATCTCGAGATTCTTGACAAAAAAATTCAACGAAAAGTCTGTAATGTAATCGATCTTGCCCTGTCTTTTCTACAAATATTTTTATCGCAGTTGTTCTCATGAGCTGTTCTCCTTAGTGCCTCGACTGCATGCATTTAAGGGTGCTACTAGATTGGCAATTAGGTCTCACCGTTTTACTGTTGAACTAGCTAGATGCAATGGTCATTTCTATTCGAATAGTTTCTTTTCTCGCACTCGTCGCCAGCGAAAATCCATTCCGATTTCTTGCCTCCCTGTTAACTACAATCTTAATAATTCTAAATGCAACGTCTTTTCCTCACTCGTCCTGGGTATGACGATAAATTACATCCGGCAGGAAGATGGTTTTGACGAGCGTGGAACCATGTCTTAATTGCTGTTGTTCCCAGGCCCACACTGACCCGGGGTGGTAGCACTTGTTAGGGTCCCAGATGTGGGCAAATCTTTACTCCCTCTCGCAAACTGGTGTCAAAACTCTATGAAAGTATAAAAATAAGTTTTTATAGTAAAAATGCCAGCAATACATTTTTGAAGAAAAAAATATTACCAGCAATACATTTGACTCTCGACAAAAATCCCTCTTTACAAAAATACATCAATGAAACCTGATCTACAAACTGTTTTCTTACAAAGAAGACATATTCTAATCATACGAACCTATCCTAAAAACCTTCTCGGCATTAAATAACCCATTGATAAGCCGTAAAACAAAATAAACTACACTAAACTAAACTTCTCATCTTTGTCGCCATATTTATTACAACGTTTCGGCCGTTGTACGCTCCGGCCTTCTTCAGGTGGTTGGAATGTCGAACTGAACCCTTTATTTCGCTCACTGGGGTAGACTGTTCTAGTTCCACGTGTCATGTTTAATGGATGTCAGTTGTCAGTTATCTCCTGTTAATTCCCATCTCCAAGTTCTCTACTGCCTTAACCGGAGATAACTGACAACTTACACCCATTAGACATGGCACGTGGAACTAGAACAGTCTACCCCAGTGTGCGAAATAAAGGGTTCAGTTCGACATTCCAACTACATGAAGAAGGCCGGAGCGTACAACGGCCGAAATGTTGTAATAAATATGGCGACAAAGATGAAGACAATAATCTGAATAATGTAAATAGTGTACATAATCCCTCATCTCAGAAATATAGACGGATACTAAAGTAAACTTATACTAACTAATGTTTTCTCAGTTTCTTTCACTCCTTGTAACTCCATGTGTCCTTGTGGCATTGTCGTCTTGTTTAGGGATGAAATGATTAAATAAATGTTGAGTCTTGACTCATTGTTGAATCTCGACTAATGTATGGAATAATAATGCAACACAAAATGTACTTAGAACAAGAATGTATTATAACAAGAAAGTGTACACAATATTTACATATAGTAATTCTGTATATTTCTGGGAAGACTGTTCCTGGAGAATGTGTTGACTAAGTCGCAGTCGGGCAGAGTCTCTAGCTGGATCTCTGTATTCGCTTCCATGTCTTCCGGTGCCAACCATTATTTATATAGTCGGTAGTCACCTATGCAGATTAGGTGGATCCTACCACAACGATAAAACATTGCACTAAGTTTGACCTCTGGCTTTTTCGTAACTTTCCTAATCGTATTTAGTTTTTTTTAATTCCCACTATCCTAAAACATTTTCAACTTGAAGAAACACTGAAGCGAGGAATGCAATAATCATATACAGAATGCTATCAGAAAGAGCTAATCAAATACAAAACGATGTTATGCCTATGTTTTATTGATCATGAAGAAAAAGTGTTTGATAAGGTATATCCCAAAGAGCTGTTTGAACTGCTAGATAAGCTTGATTTATCCAGGAAGGATATTAGAATAATCCTAAAATCATACTGGGAGCAAACCACTTACATACAGTAAATATACAAAAATAAAAAAGAGGCGTAACACATGGATTTGTCTTCTCACAAAGACAAATTCAACCTTTACAGCAACGCATTCCTAAGAGAACTAGAAGTCCTACCAGGACACAGTTTTAATGGAATAAGATAAGTAGATGTTGATGATAGACACAGAAAATGTGACTAACTTTTCAACAAGGAGGTACACTATAGCGTAGGACAGAGTAGTCTGGAACAAGTGATCGTCAAATTGCATCCAGTAATGATCGAAATACTCTTTTGGGAGATTTGCCTGCAAACCATTGCACTAACTTTGACGCCTATGATGAATACTTAACCTTTGGTTTTTTCTTAACTTTCCTAATCGTATTTAGTCTTAAATATTTTAAACCTGAAGAAACACTGGGACAAGGAATGCAATTTTCATACTCAGAATGATATAAAAAAGAGTAATACAAATGCAAAACGATGTATACCAATGTTTTATGAGTTATGCAAAAGCATGTGAGAAAGTACATCATAAATGATTGTCGGAAATCCTAGTTAAGCCTGATTTATTTGGGGAAGTATATTAGAATTATCCATAACTTATATTGGGAGAACACCGCCTTTATACGGATAGAAAATGAATTTAGTAAATACACAAACGTAGAAAGACTCATAAGCCAAGGACTGGACAATTTTGAAGAAAAAATCACGTATTTTACATAAATAAAGCCTTTCGTAAGATATGGGCTGTACTCGTGAGATTATTATTATTATTATTATTATTATTATTATTATTATTATTATTATTATTATTGTTGTTGTTGTTGTTGTTGTTGTTATTTATGTGTTATGTTTCCTGCTTTGTATCCTGGAGAACCGGTTCCAAACTATGGTTCTTAGGCCTTATAGGAGAATTGTCATTTCATTGATAGCACTTTTCTTGGTATATGGGATGTTCCTAGCAGGGCAATCTTTTGGGCAAACTTGTATGTTGATGTTACATGGGACACTGTTAGTAAAATTGTCCATTCCTTTTCTCATGAGGCCCAGATGATTCGATCACTATTGGTACAGTCTCAGTCTTCATTCCCCACATCCTGTTAATCTCGATCTCTTTGTATTTGGACAATTTCTCGATAATTTTCATGGACGTGTTTCTCTCAGGTGGCACTGCTATGTCAATAAGTATACAGTTCCTGAATTTCTTGTCTTTTATGATAATATCAGGTCTGTTGGCTTTTATTTCCCTGTCAGTTTGAATTGGCATATCCCAGAGGATCGTTATTTTCGGTAATTGTGTCTGGTTGGTTGTCATACCATCTCTCAGTAGTTTCGATTTTGTGCTTCATGCATATCTTCCAGTGCACATATGTCACTACATTGTTATGTCTCTGGGTATATTCATTTTTGCTAGTTCCGGACATCCTGAGATAATATGGTCGACAGTTTCATCATATTTTCCGCAGATCCTGTATTTCCGGTTAGTTCCATCCTTGATTATGTGACAGTGATAGGAACTGGTTGCGAGGCTTTGGTCCTGAGCTGCAATAATTAGGCCTTCTATTTCAGCTTTCAACCCGGTGCTCCTCAACCACTGACGTCTTTTCTGTTCGTCCACATCTGCTTCTATCGTTCTTTTTAGGTATTCACCATGCAACGCCATTGTTCTCCCAGGTTTTCTATAATTTCATTTGGCCAAGTTGTTTTGCTTTCTGTTTTACTCGTTTGGCGTAGATGGTATTCGCTTCGTTTTTCGTTGGTAGGATTTCATGTATATTAAGCTGTTTCTTGAAGAGTGCAGCTTCATTGTTGATGGAATGGGTTTGATGTCTTACTATTTTTAGGAGAGGGTCATTGGTTTTTTGTGAGGTAGGCTTTCAATTCGATTGTTGTAGTTTTTAGAGTTAATTCAAGTTAGATTAAACCTCATCCTCCTAAAGCACTTGGTACGTACAGCCCATTGACATTTGATTTAGGGTGGTGAATCCTCATTTGGGCAAGCATTTTTCTTGTCTTGGCGTCCAATCTTTTAATGTTTATTATTATTATTATTATTATTATTATTATTATTATTATTATTATTATTATTCCCTTTCTGGTTATTAACTGAGACTTAGAATAAAGTAAGATGATAAATATATGCATTTTGTTTGCACAATTTCGGATGTTAAGTGCTACTTAACATGTAGAGTTATTATATTTCCTTTACATTAAGGAGACTCTCTCAAGTAGATGAGCAGTTCCACGCAGTGCGATCTTTTGAATCTCTTATAAAGAATGGCTACTAGGGATCATGTTAGCGAGCTTGTCCGCGCCCTTTTTTTTAACGTACTCATGGCTCAAATTATTATAGCTATAACAGTAGTTTTAAGGTGTGACATTTTTATCAATTTTAGAGTCATTCGAATTTTTTTCCATTCGATTATTCTTCTTCGTTTTCTTGTTGTTGTTGTTGTTGTTGTTGTTGTTGTTCTTCTTCTTCTTCTTCTTCTTCTTCTTCTTCTTCTTCTTCTTCTTCTTCTTCTTCTTCTTCTTCTCTTCCGTCATTTTTCTTATTCCGCCCACTCTTTCTATGTTCACTCTCCCACGTCCTTCTGCTGCTGCCCTTTCCCCTTCCTGCTCTCTTCTTCTCCTCTCTTTCTTCTCTTCCTGCTTTTTATTTCTTGCTCCTTCCTTTAACTCCTCTTCTTTCTCCTCTTCCACCCTTTCTTTTTCTTCTTATTCCACTCCTCCTCTTCATTCATCTCCTAATTATTCTTCTTCGTCTTCCTCGGCACCGCCTTCTTCTTCTTCTCCTTCTTCTTCTTCTTCTTCTTCTTCTTCTTCTTCTTCTTCTTCTTCTTCTTCTTCTTCTTCTTCTTCTTCTTCTTCTTTTTTGTTTTATTCATTCATTCCGCCTCATTCTTTTCTTCCCCACTTTCTTCTTATTATTACCCTCCTTCTCTTCCATCATCTTATTGTTTTTCTTCGTCCCCTCCAAACTTTTCTTATGCTGTTGCTCTTATTCCTCCCTTTTCTTCTTCTCCTCCTCCTTGTTTTTCTTCATCCTTTCCTTCCTCTTCTTTTACTCCTGCATTTTCTCATTCTTTTCCTTTGCCTCCTCCAACGCTTTTTCTTCTCCCCTTCTTCTCTCCCTCTTTTTTCTTTTTTCCTTCATTCCTCGTCTTTCTCCTATTCCTCCCTCTCTTCTTATTGCAATCCTTCATTCTTTTTCTTCGCCACCCCACTCTGACTCCTCTTTCTGATGCTGCGTCTCTTCTTCTTTTTTCTTCCTCTGCTCCAGTTTCTCCTTTTTATTTTCTTCTTTCAACTCTCAGTATCCTTTTCTTCTTCTTCTTCTTCTTCTTCTTCTTCTTCTTCTTCTTCTTCTTCTTCTTCTTCTTCTTCTTCTTCTTCTTCTTCGTGACGTATATCAAGAACTGACGATGCCATTGACTATCTCGCACCACCAACCCGACCAGCTCTAAGGACTCTCCAATACCGAAAGTGAGTGTCCATCTCAGTGGCTGACCTCTTCACGGAAGTAGACTGGACGACGAATCTTGCCTGTCCTGGCTCCAGCCCTCGAGAGAGCGATGGTCCGTCCTCTACGAAAATAGCGTCGAATGCTTTCCAACATCCTTCCTGTCGGACTTATAATGCGTTCTGATCTTGAGCCAACGCTGTAATTATTTCCTTTTAGAAGAGAGGCGAACTCCTTCGAGGTTTCTATCCCCTTACCTACTCTTGCAACCTTCGACTGACCCTCCCACAAGGTTGACTATTGTTTCTATTGTCCCTACCCCTCATTTACTATTTCACCCTCCTCCTTATACACGTTCGTGCATACTCTCCACTCATATAGAGAAAACCAACTTCGTGTGGATTAGCGGAACATTTTTAACTGCTGATTGAGACAAATACTGACAGATAACTGTTCATTTGCTATTCTGAACAGCTCATTTTGCTTGTTATATCCATACTGTTTCGACCGTTTTCCCACTCCGTCTTCTTCAGGTGTTAGCCTTTATTTTCGGTCACCTTCGTGGAATTTCGAACCAAATCCTTCCTCGACTTTCCCCCGTTACCAGTGGTAGATTATTCTCATTCTGCTTGGCCTGCTTAGGGGAGATAACTCTTATCAGTTAATCGTTGATTGTTGTATCCACCTTTGTGTCGCTTGTCTGTTTATTGCACCAAACCAGAATACATGTCTTTTCAGTACTACAAGCCCAAAGGATTGAACTCACAACCGCCTGGGAACCATATTCACGGTATATTCCATATCAGTTAATAGTCGCCAGTCTTATTCTCCTTTGAGTTGCTTGTCTGTTTATTGTACTGGACCAGAGTATGCAATTTTCAGCACTACCAAACTCAGGGATTGAACTCACAACCGCTAGGGAACCATGCTTGTGGAATATTTCATATCAATTAATACTACCCATTTGTATTCACCATTGTGCTGGTTGTCCGTTTCTTCTACTGAACCAGAATATGTGACTTTTCAGTACTACCAGACACAGGGATGGAACTCACAACTGCCAGGGAATCAAATATGTTTTAACCAACATTTTAATCCACTAAGCATGAGAATCGGAAGAGGAACAACCCTCTGGTTGATTGAATAAAGTGTTCGATTCTAAATTCCAAGAAGCAATAGTACGAAGTTAGACACCTGAAGAAGGCTGGAGCGTACATCGGCTGAAACGTTGTGAGCATAACACTCAAGATGGGTACGCTTTGTCGTTAAAACCGGGTAAAATATGTGAAACCTAATTAAAGAAATAGATAAAGCGAAGTAGAAAGCGAGAAAAATAATGAAACGAGGAAGGCGCCAATGGATGAACCTGGGAACGAGCTCACAATAGGATAAAAGTTCAGGGTGCCATTATCCGTCCAAACGTAAGGTGCCGACCAGACTAGAGGAGTAGCCATATTTATTAGGCACGTAAGATAATTCTTCCTGATTTTCGATTAATTAAAAATCGATTAGAGCCAAGTGTCTGCTACTTTTAAAAAAATTATCTTATTTTTATTAAACGCTTATCAATGTCCTAACGGCGGGGCTTAAATAGGCCGACATCATCCTCTGTAGTAAATAAATAAATAAATAAATAAGAGAGAGAGAGCGATCTACGAAGTAAATGCATACAAAGTCAAGTAAGGACTATCAATTTTACCTATTCACAAACCAAGTGAATGTTATAAAACTCAAATATAAAGAACTAATATTTCAGTCAGTTATGTATGACTGACGAGGCAGATTTACCCCCAGTAGGTTGGCATTTCTATTCTTCGGTAGACCAGTTGCTATCAAAGGCTATAGAACCCGGTCTGTCCTGCTATTTACCCATAGCGTGCTTGATTAAATGTGCAGTCAGTTAGTTATGTGCCATGCGTGATACCCGCTTAGGCGATCATGTATCTTTCGATACATGACTGACGAGGCAGATTTTTTTCCGCAATACGTTGCCATTTCTTTCTGCAGTAGACCAGTTGCCATCCAAGGCTATAGAACCTGGTCTGTCCTGCTGTTTACACATCGCTGGGGGGGAGGAAGAAGAGGATTCATACCTTTCCCGGCACGTAAGTGAATGTAATGAATTCAAACTCGGCTCTCCGATCCCTCAGTCTGAGCCGCTATCCATTATTCCACCCTGCCTCTTCTATCTTTTCATTCATTTTTTCTCGTCTCGTTCTCCATATGAGAATATTTACACACACACACACACACACACACACACATACATATATATATATATATATATATATATATATATATATACATATATATATATATATATATATATATATATATATATATACATATATATATATATATATATATATATATATATATATATATATGAAACATGCATATATATATATATATATATATATATATATATATATATATATATATATATACATACATGTTTCATTAAAAACGACAGACAAGGTACTACGGTTAAGCTTTTTATTTATTTTTTCTTGTGTTCGAACAAGTGTTTTCTTTTTGGGACAAAGAGTGTGTAGTACTGTCCAAATGTTCTATACTTCCGAGCACGTTCGGCTATACTTTTAGCCATTATCAAGGATGATTTTATTTCTTCAGTTTAATTGAGTGTGTGCATTATGTGTATGTTTTTAGTGTGTTATAGAGATGTTTTATTTTCCGAATACGGTTAGCACATTTTGGCCTTGTTCGTATTTAATTTTGTTAAGAGTTTTTCTTTTTTATTATTAGGGCTTCCATAATTTTAAATCTTTTTTACAGCTGAATGAGGTTATTACGTTTGTGTTTTCTACCAGTATGTTTCGATTGGAGTCTGGTAAGTTTGTGTGTATGTTTAAATGGATTCTAATAGAGCTATGGTCAGATAGGTGTAACGTAAGGAGTCTGGATAGGCATGTAGTTGTGTGACCGAGGTAATTATTTATGAGTTCGTTTTGATCAGGAACACAGTTCCTTAAGGGGCATTTGAACTCATAGATAATATCTATCTATCTATCTATCTATCTATATATATATATATATATATATATATATATATATATATATATATATATATTTGAATTGGACAATGTCCGACAATTTATTTTAAAGACCTTTATGATATGTTTAACGTTCTTTTTATAGATAAATTTTATTTGCTTAAATACTTGTATCTATAAAAAGAACGTTAAACATATCATAAATGTCTTTAAAATATATATATATATGAAGAAATATAGTCTCAAAGTGTGCTATATTTATGGGACAAAGCGCTCAATATCAGAGATAGAGCGTGTGTAAATATAAAAGTGAACATAAGTGTTGACTTCTATGTTCACTTTTATATATATATATATATATATATATATATATATATATATATAAATAGTCATACACAGACAGACTGTTTTGCTGTATCACAGCTCTTCAGTGTCGCTAGACGTCCGATTGTTTCAAGCCGAGAGCGAAACCAGGCCGAGTTGACAGAGATCCTACCTCTAGTCTATCGTCGCACGACAATATTAACTTATCCCTAAACCAAGAAAATGCTTATAGATTCAAATATAAAAGACCAATATTTACCTTTCCTCGACCCAAATAAATACTTATTGTCTTAAATATAAACGAGTGATATTTACTTACCTCTGAACCAAGTAACTGTATATTGACTTATATATACTTATTGAAAAGAACTGATTCATTATGCGAAATGTATAGCGTTATTTTTTCTAATAAAAATTGGCATTCCGTTTTACACCAAACATTTTCGATCGTAATCGTTACTATTAAAGAAAATCCTTATATGTGTCTACTTCCTTTCAGCATGCGTAATTTTGTAAGCGAAAAAGAGTGCATGCCAAATTTTACGATTTTTTTTTTTTTTTTACTAAATTTTAATTAATAGAAGTTTCAAGAGACATTCAAGAAGTGTGGGATACAATGAAGCAGATGGGGAAAATGTTAGCGCAATATATCTAGCGAGTTCAAAAGATTGGATTTGGCGTGCGTATAATGCCGAAGAGATTGTCGGCTGAAGTGTGTTAACGACAACAAAGATGAAAACATGTATGAATAATATATTTATAAGTTAAAACGTTGCATCTTGAAATAGCAAAACAGAATTTAGCAAATAAAAGGAAATAAAGTTTGCATCTTGAGAACAGTCAGGAAGCATATTTGCAAGTCTTTGCTTTCCAGAAATCAGTGGTCAGGGGAACATTTTCCTTTTTTCCAAGGAATATGAGAAGTACTTATGTGACGTTTTCGGCAACATTTTTTGAGAAGACCTGAAGCAAGAGAGATGTGGTATATGTGCCAACGTTAAAACCACGGAAGAAAAATGAAACCAGTTTTATAGAAGAAATTAATATCTATCTATATTTCTGAGATGAGGTATTGTAGCTATTAACACTATTTACATTGTTCCGACTGTTGTCCTCATCTTTATTGTTATATTCCCGACGTTTCGGCCGTTGTATGCTCCGGCCTCCTTCAGGACATGTTGACATTTCTGAGATGAGGTATTGTAACTATTTACATTGCTCGGGCTGTTGACTTCATCTTATATTGTCATATTCACGACGTTTCGGCCGTGGTACGCTCCGGCCTTCTTCAGGATCTCTCGACATTTCTGAGATGAGGTATTGTAACTATTTACACTATTTACATTGTTCGGACTATTGTCCTCATCATTATTGTCATATTCACGACGTTTCGGCCGTTGTACCTTCCGGTTTTCTTCGGGTTATATACGTTGGAATTTCGAACCGAACCATTCATGGCCCAGTGGATGAAAACGTTGGTTGAAGTAATCCAGTGACTTGACACTAAGAGTTGCAAGTTCAATACATGGCCAAAGCAGAGGTAAAGAGAAAGGTGGAAAGTTGAGTTACTAAAGGGAGATAACTGAAATTGAGATATCCAGGAGAGACATGGCACGTGGAGCTAGCACATTTAATTTGGGAGACGAAATAAAGGGTTTTGTTAGAATTTCTAACGTATATCACCTGGAGGAGGCCGAAGCATACAATCGTGGATGAGGACAACAGTCCAAACAATGTAAATAGTGTAAATAATTGCCATACCTCATCTCAGAAATATAGACAGATATTGAAGGATCGGTACGGACCCGATATACCGAAAATATGGAGACAATTAGAAAAGGCAATAAAGATGAGGACAACAGTCTGAACAATGTAAATAGTGTAAATAATTGCCATACCTCATCTCAGAAATATAGACAGATATTGAAGGATCGGTACGGACCCGATATACCGAAAATATGGAGACAATTAGAAAAGGCAATAAAGATGAGGACAACAGTCTGAACAATGTAAATAGTGTAAATAATTGCCATACCTCATCTCAGAAATATAGACAGATATTGAAGGATCGGTACGGACCCGATATACCGAAAATATGGATTAATTAGAAAAGGTAATAAAGATGAGGACAATAGAACGAATAATGTAAATAGTGTAAATAATTGCCATACCTCATCTCAGAAATATAGACAGATATTGAAGGATCGGTACGGACCCGATATACCGAAAATATGGATTAATTAGAAAAGGTAATAAAGATGAGGACAATAGAACGAATAATGTAAATAGTGTAAATAATTGCCATACCTCATCTCAGAAATATAGACAGATATTGAAGGATCGGTACGGACCCGATATACCGAAAATATGGAGACAATTAGAAAAGGCAAGAAAGATGAGGACAATAGAACGAATAATGTAAATAGTGTAAATAATTGCCATACCTCATCTC
The DNA here is from genome assembly GCA_964036315.1 of Acanthosepion esculentum. NCBI lineage: Eukaryota > Metazoa > Mollusca > Cephalopoda > Sepiida > Sepiidae > Acanthosepion > Acanthosepion esculentum. The sequence continues at coordinate 45,635,604 of OZ038489.1, read as the reverse complement.
AGAAATATAGACAGATATTGAAGGATTGGTACGAACCCGATATACCGAAAATATGGAGACAATTAGAAAAGGCACAGTCAACGGTTGCGGGGGCTCGAGCAATTTTTGTTCCTAGCCGGGGTCTACACCCTCGGGCTCCTCACATTAAACCTGACCTCGTGTAGGTTGAGTAAATACAAAATACTCTGCTTAGCTTTTTGAAGACATCTGCATTTTGGTTTCATCCTTTTGCTCACAACTATACATTCATTATTCTTTCACTTTATGTTTATTCCTTTCTTGTCGCTTTCCTTCAATACCTTCTGTAGGAGTTACTGCAGTTTTCTTTCCATGTCTGCTATCAACACTGTGTCTTCTTATTTTGTTAATATTGTGGCCGCTAATAATGAATCATGGTAGGATTTCTAATTCTCTCTGAATCGCCTCGCTGTATCGGTTGAATAAGTCCGGTGAGAAGACATATCCTTGTCTTACACCCCTTTCTATTTTTGTACATCTGTTTAACTCATTTTCTATCTGCATGGAGGCGACTTGCTGCCAGTATAGGTTCTTGATTATTCTAATATCTTTCCCAAATATGTCAAGGTTACTGAGCAATTCTAAAAGATCTTTGTGGCGTACTTTATCGAATGCCTATGCGCAAGCTATAAAACACGGGTACACGTCCTTCTGCATTAGTATTGCTCTTTCTGATAACATTCTGAGCATGAATATCACGTTCATTGTTCCAGTGTCTTTGATCAACCCACACTGTTGCTGTCCAATCTCCGGTCTGATTCTGCTCTATTCATCAGAATTCGGATGATGAGTTTTGCTATATAGCTTATTAGGCTGATTGCCCGATGGAGTTCACTCTTCGTTTACACCTGGTTTCTTAGATAGTACTATGAAAATAGATCTCGTTAGATCTTTCGGTATATCGCCACTGTTGTAGATTTCATCTATTATTTCTGTAATCTTGTCTATGCTGAAATCATCTAAGGCTGTCAGCATTTCTATAAATTCCGACTGGCCCTGCCACTTTGTTTCTGTTCAATTTGGCCAGTGCAGCTTCCATTTTGCTTTTTAATCCTTCTGGTTTGACGATATTTTTGTATATTACCGGTTGTTCTCTTTTCTTGTCGAAGTGTTCTACGATATATTCGTTCCATCTTCGAAGCATTTTTTCTCTAATATCATCATTCTGTCCTTGGATTTTATGCGACCTGTTGACGAGTAGGAGGCACAGTGGAGTAATGGATAGCGGCTCAGATTGAGGAATCGGAGAGCCGAGTTCGAATTCCAGTCGAATTCCACTTACGTGCTAAGACCCTTGGGAAAGGTAAGAATCCTCTTCTTCTCTCCGCCAGTTATGGGTAAATAGCAGGACAAACCGGGTTCTATAGCCCCGGATGTCAATTGTTCTACCGCAGAAAGAAATCTGCCTCGTCAGTCATGATCGCCTAAGCGTGTATCACGCATGGCATATAACTGACTGTTGATCAGCATGTCTTTTGTCCTGTTCTCTCATTTTTATGCATATCTGCTTTAACTATGATACTTATTCTTTCTATTCCTGCGCATTTTTCGTTGAGCCATTCCTCTTTAGCCTGCTTGCATTTGTTTCTTATTTCTTCGTGTGAAGAAGAAGAGACTCGAGGTGACAGATATGTGGTTCTACAGAAGGATGCTAAGGATATCATGGACCGAGCGTGTGAGCACCAATGAGATCTTAAAAAGGTGCACACCGCGATGAAAAAAGGCCTCAAACTTGATAAAAAATTAAGTTTTATCCTCAAAATGTTTGTTAATATTAAGTCAAGAAAAATTATTATTCTAGTCAACTTAAATTAGTTTTTGAAATACAGAGTTTTAAAGTTTTATTATTGGAAATATTACTTTTATTATCTTGAAATTATCTCAGAGATGTGGTTCTACAGGAGGATGATAAGGATATCATGGACTGAACGTGTGAGCAACGATGAGGTCATAGAGAGGTTGCAAACAAGGAGTAGACTTATACTTAACATAAGGAAGAGGCAGCTGACGTTTCTAGGAAACATAATGAGAAAAGAGAGCTTGGAGAATCTGATACTCACGGGGTGAATAGGTGGAAAGAGAGAGAAGAGAAAACAAAATGTGATATACCTAGCGGGGTTAAACAAGTGGATGAGAGAACTTCGTCTGGGGAGAAAGCAGAGGTAAGGAACTAGTTGAGAGTAGCAAAAGATAGGAGGAGGTGGAGAGTCATGATCGCCTACGTTCTGAAAGGACATCGCATATAAAAAGAAAAAAAAGTTTTCTATATTCTGTTCTGTGTCTTGGTATTGTTATTTTGACTCCTTTGCATCATGTCCAGAATCTCATCTGCAATCCATTCATTTTTTTTTTTTCTTTTTACTTCTTCGTGTATTTTCCATTGGGACGATCTCATATATTTCTTCTTCAGATTCGGGTCAAGAGTCTGTCGTATTGCAATTTGGGTGCTGTCTTAGGCCTTTTCAATTTGCGCGGTTTTATTCTAAGTTTTCGTATAACTGGGAGGTGCTCGCTTCCTCAGTCGGCAATTGGATAGGTTTTGCAGTGTGAAAGTGTGACTTGGATTCGGGGCATGCAGTCGCGAATATTTTATCATATACGCGGCCTACCGTAATATTTAGTCACTTACTGTTTCTGTCAACAAGTCTACAATCTACTTCAACGGCCGCGTAAGAAAAATGAAACACCCTCGCAAAAAAAAGTTGTTTTTCACTACAGTAGTTTTGGTTTAATCTTGTTCGCAATTCAACAATTTCTGTTTTAACGAGACGTCGGCATTTTTATTTTAATTTTAAAAAAATGTTTAAATAAATTTCTTATTGCTCAAAATTACGAATTTTCACTTTTCTAGCAATCAATTAACGTCATTTTCTGACACCTGTATTCAAACAATATGTTGACATTTAACTTGCTCATTTAGTGTTTTATTTCGTTAGAAATAAAGAAAAAAGTGCCGAATTTTTTATATTTTTAATATAAATCTTCTTATTTGCCAATGAGTGCTGCGCAAACTCCCCACAGATAAAGAAAAGACTCAAAGCCAAAGCAATGTGGTAGAGAGAATACATGTAAGTTTTAACCAAAATAGAAGCCAAAGGGATACTTGTATTTCGACTCGGAGGCGGTTGAAATGTCTAGAATATATAATAAGGAAAGATGACGCGGAGGATTTGAAACTCACAGAACATATTAAAGGGAACAGAGACAGAATGAAACAGCAAGTAATTTACCTAACAGACTTTTCGTTTTTTTTTTGTTTGTTTCTTTTTTTTTTAATGTTTTTTTAACTCGACATTATATGAGGATCGTGGTGATACAAAGTCCGAGACGACACTGAAGCGAACCTATTTAGTGTCCAAAATATATTTTTTGCAGTTATTAAATAGATTTTAAAAACCCCGGTTCTCAATGATGGTAACGCGTATACTGAAGACCCCCCCACTCCCAAAAAAAGAGGGGAAACATATTTTGCATGCAACATTGCTACGTGCACCTGTACGTAGAGAGGTAACCACTGATAAACAACACTTCTAGACGAACGGGTGACTAATAAATTACAGGCTCTCAAAAACAGCTTCGATGTAAGCAGGTTAATAGTAATATATGGTTGAAAGAATAAGTTAACTTTTATTACATGTGTGTGTATGTGTGCATGTTGATACACACACACACATACACACACACACACACACACACACATATATATATATATATATATATATATATATATATATATATATATACACAAATGGTAACAAGGTCCATTAAGAAGCAATTGCTTAATGAATATGTTGGCGGAAGCAAAATGATTTCATTTTAAGATGACGTGACAGTTGGTCAAGGAGTTTGTTTAGCAACGACTTCCTCACTCTCTCTCTCTCTCTTTCTTTCTTTCTCTCTCTCTCTCTCTGTCTCACTCTATTTATCTATCTATTTATCTATCTATCTTTCTTTCTCTCTCACCTCCCCGACATCTGACTCACGGTTTGCTTATTGACTCGGTCTTAATCTTGTTTTCAACATTTCTTCGGTGGCTGCAGTACGACTCGGCTGTTTAAGCTTCGGGTAGTATCGGGTAGTATCGGGTAATATCGGGTAGAAAAAGACTTACAAGAAATTGTCCAGTGATAATAATATTATTTTAAAAAATAATTACTTTCATTATTTTTTTTTTTTTTTACTATTGTTCATCTAATACATGTTCCAAGAGCCACTCAAGGTAGAAATAAACTAAAGGAGGCTGTTGTAAGTGCGTGGGTGCGGAGCAAGAGGTACATCTGATGAGGATAGATAACAGCTGACCTTGAAGTTCAAGATTTTGGTTTATTGTTTTTGCTTAGTAACATATCAACCTCTCTGGATTATTTAGTACCGAAATCTGAATATTTTGTACGCAATGTTATTTATTTATTTTTTGGAGGTGATAATGGTTTTAGTAATACAAGTTTTTCTAATTAACCCATAAGAAATGGCAGCGTATTGCGGAAAAAAAATCTGCCTTGTCAGTCATTTATCGAAAGATACATGATCGCCTAAGCGTGTATCACGGATGATACATAACTGTCAGACTGTACATTTAATCAAACACACTATGGGTAAATAGCAGAACAGGCTGGGTTCTATAGGCTTGGATGGCAACTGGTCTATCGCAGAAAAAATGGCAACCTACTGGGGGGAAAAATCTGCCTCGTCAGTCATGTATCGAAAGATACATGATCGCCTAAGCGTGTATCACGCATGGCACATAACTGACTGACTGTACATTTAATCAAACACACTATGGGTAAATAACAGGACAAGATCGGGTTCTATAGCCTTTGACAGCAACTGGTTTACCGCAGAAGGAAATGGCAACCTACTGCGAGAAGAAAATCTGCCTCGTCAGTCATGCTAATTCTCGGAAGAAAAAAAAAAGCACACACACACACTATAGAATTCACTATTTTTATACAGAATGTTGAATGTCTTAAAATTATTCAACATTTTAACAAGAAAAATCTCAAGTTGACATTAAAAATAGCCGATGGACATTATCGAGTCAAATTTAAAATGTGAGCAAGAGATCGGAAGGAGTCAAATAAAGTAGAAGGTTACTGGTAGGGGTAAGTAGGGGGAGGAGGAAGCAGGAAATGCAAATTATGAGGATATATGGGATAGATAACGGTCGATTCTATTCTTGACGCGGTTAAGATAGTAATGGTTGGGAGAGCATTCTGTTAGGAGTCTGACTAAGCGAAACTTTTTCCTTACCAGCAGAATACGAAAGGGTATGTCGATGATTCGATCCCGTGTTCACGGCATGACGAGTCCTAACTGTGATGGTCTGGACCGGTGGAAACAATGAATATCGTTTGCCCGAACATCTGTCATGAAAACAGTGTTATAGAAGCGAGGGGCTAGTAACGTTTCGTCTGTGGGGAAAGTGGTTGTAGGGTGGAAAACAATTCAACAAGGACTCGCAAACGTTTTTGAACTATGTCGAGGCTAGCAAGTATGGGTAGGCCAGCTCCATCCCAGACGTGTCAACAATACACCATCTTTGCTGTTATAAGCAAAGCGGAAAGAGCAAGGTACTTTCTGTAGCAATACAATGTACCGACCATTTTCTGGTATCTTTAGCAGTGGGTTGTAATTACGGGTCCCACTTGAACATCTCATTCTATCATTTTTTGACAATAAATATTTTATTATATGATCCTTATTCAATTATCAACGTATTTAGATATTTCTGAAAGGGCTGGGCGCCATCTATGATATTCAGTCTCTATCCGACGAGGCTATTTAAGAACATGGCTAGTTTTTAAGTTAATGTTTTGGTTTTGAAGCAACTTGCGAAGTTGGATGAAACTACCTGCAGTGCAGCCTATTCGGTGTTCAGTTTCCTTATCTCCTATACTAAATTTGTTATAACTAATCCATACAATGTGGTATTTGAAGTTTTTAGCATTTGCTAATGTCTCATTCTGAATTTTCATGGTGAGTTCAAGGTACGTACCGAAATTTACTTCATTCCAATTCCAGAATATATTTTGTTTGCGAACGGTTTATCTTGTGTCCTTTTTCTTGGAACACTTGGTAGAAGGTGTTGATTTTTTTTATTCAAAATCATTCTCATCCAAACTATGAATACCAATCATCGCCATAACTCTCTTCATCAACAATACAATGACCTCCGGAGAAAAAAAACGCTGTTTTCTATCATTAGATTCATTTGAAAGTTGGCACGAAATGTTGCGTCATTCAAACAAGCTAATTGCTCACTTTAGCGTTACGCAATGACGTGCAGGTTTCCATGTAATGGTGATAACACATACATATGTAGATATTAAATAAAATAATTGTTTATTTACTTCTGGACTCCGTCAAATTAAGATCGGCTGAATCGAGGATATATATCTACGAGTTTTTCTTCGAACGTTCGATCTTTTTCTTGTGACTGTTTGATCGACACTACTTCTCTCCCCATAGGTTGGGTGTTTATATCACTCCCTGCTATCCAGTTGTCTTTTGTGCGTCTGTCCTAAGTTCAGCTGGTTGCACTTCGTTCTTTATAATTGATGCATTCACGAACATCTTTTAAGGCCCGATTCAGCACTTGGTAACTTTGAGGACACCTTCTAAATCCTTTGAGTTCCTGAGATGACATCGAATACAAAATTCACTCTGATATCGCAGGGTGAACCTGATACACATTTGGTTCAACACAGATCAACTCTTTATTCTGTATCCGACCAAAAGCAGAGAAAAAGCAAAAAAATAATTATAGCAAAAATATAGGAAAACATCATACTTTGTCTAGTGTGGAAATTACATATAATCATTTCTCCGGAGCAACAAAATTACTAAATAAACAATCAGAACTCATCTTAAAATGCAGACATGACAAAAAATTATTACTACGTTACTTAAAAATCTGAAAACAAAAACAAATACCTTATACAATAACACCATGAAAAATCCAAATATATTCACTATACACAACGCAGATAATGTAACATACGTTATGCAAAGCCAATACTTCAAACTAAACGTACTGTTGCCATATTTGCCAGGGAGCTGTCGTGTCCTCATCTTTCAGAGTTCAAAAGCGTCTCCGAGTCCTTGCTGGAGAAGAATTATTTTCCACCCTCTCTTTCTCACACACACAGGCGGGATGTGGTGTGTCTCTCACTGCTCTATCGCTACTAACATGGACAGTGCTCGAACGAACTACATCTGTTTCCACCATGGTCTAGCCTTCACGGCTAGGACCAGCCATGCCACTCGCATTGTAACACATCACCCACATTCCCTCCGTATTCCGGCGGCGAGAAGTAAGTTCCAATCGAACGGCTTCTTCCTGCGAATCGCTGCCCTGTTCAACAGACTCACAAGAGGATATTTCCCCGATCACCACAATCTTAACCTGTTCAAGTTTAGTCATCATCATCATCATCATCATCATCAGGTCGAGCAAAACATTCAATGACAGGCTGCTTCCATCCATTCCTGTCGTGCATTGCATTTGGAAACTCATCCAGTTTGCGTCTCGTGTCTTCAATCAGATGGTCAACGTGAATCTTTGGTCGACCTTGTATTCTTTTTCCATGGGATGGTATTCAGAGTAGAACGTCTCCGGCTAGTTCTACTTTGCTACGCTAACAGTAACCAGCAAATCTTAGTCTATATTGTGCTATTAATTTACTGATTGGAGAGGCCTATTTCCATAGAGCGCTTTCTTTGTTGGGTTATCTTTCCAGGATTTGTTTAGTGCTGCTCAAAGCATTCGCGTGTAAGCACCATCTAACCTCTTTTCCAGTTAGTATCCAGATTAAGGCGCCATATACAAGGACTGACTCTACTGTTCCCTTAAAAAAGTTTCTCTTCAGTTTGTCCGGTAGATTAGATTTCCAGATTTTGTTCATTTCATTAAGCGCTTCCCAGGTTTTTTCCAGTCTGATGTTGACATGATTCTCAGTGGAGGCAAGGTATTTGGAGTCGCCTACTTGCTGGATGTTTTCTCAGTTCAGACTTTTCATACCTGTCGATGTATCTTGATTCAGGCAGATTAACTCTGTTTTACCCGCATTGACATACAGTCCAATCTTTCGATTTTATCAAGTCTAGAGTCAACCGTTATCTTCCACTCCTATACATATAAACTACCCCTTAACATAACCCTGTTCCACAAGTGGCCCCCGAGCTTGTACAGGGCGGACCTTATTGTCGAAAAAAAAAAAAAAAAAAAAAAAAAAACAATACTCGAAAAAAAATGAAAGAAAATAAATAAAAAAAAATCTAAGTAAACAATTTAAGTAATAAACAAATTAACAAACTACGATTGAACACATAAACAAAATAAAAGTAATAATAAAAAAAAAACAATTCGGATCCTCAGTTATTTCTACTGAATAACCTACGGAATAATTTGAAACCTAACCGTTACTGCCCCTCCCAGGAACCGCCAGGGTAATACAAATTAATGCACTATTGATAATCATTGAATCTATAGCTTCATCTACTGCAAGGAAAGTTGATTCTCTGTGTCGCGCCAGAAGGTTTTTTTCGCCTGAGTCCATCCTTCAAATCTACAAATCAACCATTCGTCCTTGCATTGAATACTGCTGCCATATATGGTCTGGAACCCCCGCTGTTCATCTCGAGGCCCTCGACAAAATCCAAAGAGGGATATGCAATGTGATAGGTCCTGATCTGGCATCCCGTCTACAGTCACTTTCTCACAGACGTGAATTGGCTTCCCTCTGTTTTTTTCTACAAATATTTCTATGGCCAATGTTCCGACGAGCTACTTTCACTGGTTCCCAAACTGCATGAATTTAAGAGAAAAAAGAGCCCAATGTATTTATTATTACAGAGAAAATAATTAGTATACAATAAAATCCCAAATCACCTCATATGGGGAATAGGATTATTTCAACCGACGAGATCCGTCCGTCTTATTCAACCCCGATATAGACTGAGTTCGTGTCGAAATTTTAATTCTGATACTGACTCAGTCTATACTGGGGTTGAATAAGACTGACGAATCTCATCAGTTGAAATAAGCATATGTGTACTAAATATATATATAATATATATAAGCATATGTGTACTAATATATATATAATATATATATATATATATATATATATATATATATATATATATATATATATATATATATATATATATATATATATATATGAGGGTGTCTGAAAAGTAACGGGACTGATCATGTTCTTCGATTTGAGAAGCATCGTCCATAGTGAGTTCTCGCCACAGGGCAAGACAATCATTCAACAAGTCTACAAAGATATCCTTCGGCGTTAGCTTCGCTCAGTGCGGGAGAAGAGACGTGACTCGTGGCAATAGTGGTGATAGTAGTCGTGGCTCGTGGGGCCATAGTCCTATGGGTAAGGGAAACTCAGAAACACCGAATATGTAATCGAGCGGCGCTATATCGAGTCTAATTCGCTACCGCTTCAGCACCGAGGGCCGTAGGTACAGTTGGTATGACGTTTGCCTGATAATGTAACTGTCAGGGTTTCAATTCCCGGTAGTTGATGCGGACTGCTGATGAGACCCAAATAAAGGACGAAACGGTCGTCCATTGCTTTCTGTTGAGGTTTCTTTTAGACTCGATGAATTTCTTAATTATAATTATCTCAAATCCTCCTAATAATTTATATCAGTTATATATATATATATTTCAAAACTGGAAATATTGCATCGATCTTTGGTACTAGAATACAATTTTACATTCCTCTTCTAGCGATACGAAATTTTCCTATTTTCACCTCCCATGACTGAAATTCCGCCTCAATTTTTTTTTCCCTGGCTCAAACTTAGAAAATCTTTCCTTGGGAGACAAGTGCCTCCTGTTTGAGAATCACTTGCTGAAACCACTCGAAGTGCATGTACAATTAAACAAGCACGCACATTAGTGAAATGAGCCCATCCTTATATTCCATTCATGGGAAAAAAAGTGAATGGCGAAGATGGGCGAGTTCATGTCTCGACCTTTGACCCACGAATTAATTACGTCACATAACGCCGGAAACGATTACTGCAAACATCAATAGCTGAATGTCTAAGTGACGGGGAAAAGAAGTTCATAGAAAAAAAAATAATATTTTAAAGAAATAGGCAATGGCTCTTCACAACTTCCTATCTCGTGTGTCTCTTTTTTCAGTTTTTCTCTCTTTGCTAAGGCCACCGCACCGCCACCTCAGTTACGCCACACAAGCTCGTCAGGTAAGTGGCTCTCGCTGCCTTCCCAATCTCTCTTGACCTTAATATGCCCCATGGTGTTAAGTTTTCCAAGCCCTGATTAATTGTCCCAAGAATTTAAGTTTTCTTTTCCTGATTCTGAGTATAAGAGTTCTTTCTATGGCGATTTTCTTCAAGAATTCTATGTTGCTTACTCGCTCCGTCTATGGAATTCTTAGTATCCTTCTGTAGAACCACATTTCTGCTGTCCCTAGATTTTTATTCATCCGTGTGAGAATTGTCTAGCATTCACTGTTATATAAGGGGATGGATATCACATAGCAATCTAGCTCTCTTTTCTTTGTTTCTCACGACTTTTTTCCCCCGTTTCTCAGCACCTTGCTTAATTTTTGGAATGTATCTTTCGCTAGTCCAATGTGTTTTCAGTTCTTCCATCCCCTATTAAAATACTTTCCAGATTATCTATCTATATATATTATACTAAAAGTCTATGAATCGTGCGGACGTCGAGATCTCAAAAAACTTCCTATTACTTGTAAACCTTAACAGTTTTCTCCCTTTGCTAAAACTCCCGTCATCCATTCACCCAATCTGGTCAGGTAAGTGGCTCACTGACTTATCCTATCTCTCTTGCCCTGAATATGTTCCTGGGACGGCATGTGCCCAAAGAATTTCAGCAGTCTTTTCCTGATTCTGAGTATAAGAGTTCTTTCTGTTGCCATTTTCTTTAAGACTTCCTTCTTGCAGACACGCTCCGTCTATGAAATTTTCAGAATCCTTCTGTAGAACTAAATTTCCTCATCAGTGGGGAGATTGTCCATACAAGAGGACGGATATCACCTAGCAATCCGGCACTCTTTTATTTATTTCTAACGATTTTTTCCGTTTCTCAACACCTTGCTTCACTTTTGGAATGTATCTTTCTCTAGTCCAATGCGTGTTCGGATCACGGTGTCACATTTTCCATCGTCCGTTAAAACATTTCTCAGATATTTAAACTTCTGTACATCTCCAATTTGTAACTCGCACCCTGTTTTTTTTTCTCTCTTCTTGATAAACCTACTTTCTAAAAGATCCTGGCTAGGTGAGTCGTTATTTTTGGATCGTCTTGCTGTATAAGTTAAATAAGTCCGGTTAAAAAAGCATCCTTGTCATATTCTCTTTCTGCTTTTGCATATGCACTGAAGTCATTCTCTATCTACTGACAGACATTTTAAAAATGAACATTTGAATCTTCGCCAATCATTTGCTTCATTTTCAATTGGGTTCTTCTTCAGGAAAGGAACTCTATAAAATCAGCCGAATATAAATAAATTTATAACTGATGTTATTTCGATTCTGAGCGCTCTTTTCGTTACTATTTGCTTTAAGAATTTCTCGTTGCTTACTCGCTCCGTTCATTGAATTCTCAGTATCCTTTTGGAGGACCAAATTTCTTTTGCCGCCAGTTTTCTCGTTATCCGTTGGGAGATTGTCCAGAATTCGCTGCCATATAAGAGGACGAATATTACATAACAATACAGCACACTTTCCTTTGGTTCTAACGATTTTTAAAAATGGTTTTCGGCAATTTACTTAGCTTATGGAATGCTTCTTTCGCTAATCCAATGCATGTTCGGATCTCGGTGTCACATTTTCCATCCTCTGTTAAAACTCTCCCTGATATTTAAACTTCTGCGCCTGCTCGATGTTTAGATCTCCAGTCTCGCAACTCGTAGCTTGGCTTTGGTTAACGGAAAAGATCGTTCTTTTTTTGTGGGGGTGGGTGGGGTTGTTTTCTTTTTGTTTTTTGTAGCTCGATAGCATTAGGGTTATTTACTTTTACGGTAATTCATAAAGATCAGTTTCTAATAAATTGTGATAGAATAGGAGCAGATTGGTTCGCCTATCGCCCTATTCACACACCTCCGTCTTTTGAATAAGAGTTTTATCCCTTGTTTCCTGTTTAGGATTGTGTTTCCGGTTCATTCCTCTAAAGTGATCTTATTTTATTTCACTCCCAGTAACTCCTTGCATCATAGCGGCATTATCGCCTTGCTTGGATTGTGAAATGATTAAAAAAAATAATTGCCATATTAACATGCATTTTTTAAAGAATTTAAGAACGTACTGTGTATAAAGAGTAATGGATAGCGACTCGGATTGAGGAATCGGAGAGCCGAGTTCGAATTCCAGTCGAATCCATTACAAGGTGCTAATACTCTTGGGAAAGGTATGAATCCTTTTCTTATGGGTAAATAGCAGGACATACCGGGTTCTATAGCCTTGGATGGCAACTGGTCTACTGCGGGGAGAAATCTGCCTCGTCAGTCATGTATTGAAAGATGCATGATCTTCTAAGCGTGTATCACGCATGGCCCATAACTGTCTGTACATTTAATCAAACACACTATGGGTAAATAGCAAGACAGACCGGATTCTATAGCATTGGATGGCAACTGGTCTACCATAGAAGGAAATGGTAACTGACTGCGGGAAGAAATCTGCCTCGTCAGTCATGTATCGAAAGATACATGATCGCTTAAGCGTGTATCACGCATGGCACATGACTGACTGACTATACATTTAATCAAGCACACTATGGATAAATAGAAGGACAGACCGGGTTTTATAGCCTTGGATGGCAACTGGTCTACTGCGGGGATAAATCTGCCTCGTCAGTCATGTATCGAAAGATACATGATCGACTAAGCGTGTATCACGCATAGCACATAACTGACTGTGTATAATCGAACGTATCAAATACGGTTTTTGGTTTTCGAGTTAGAGATTTCCCGCTAAATAATACTTCACAATTGGGTAGACTATTTGAGGTTGCAATCAAGTGCAGATATTCTTTTATATACCTTGTCCGTTCAGGTTGGTCATGGCTCTCCATAACTTTCTAACCTTTGTAGCTCTAAACAATGTTTGTTTTCTTAATATCACTCCCAGTTCTTTAAAAAAAAATGCACGTTGATATGACAACTATTTTTAAAATCATTTCACACCCCAAACAAGGCGATAATGCCACTAAGACACAAAGGGGTTACTTGGAGTGAAAGAGTCATTAGAAGAAGGAACCGGAAACCTCATTCTAAACAGGAAACAAGGGATAATCTTTTACTCGTATTCAAAAGACGAACAAGGAGTATGAATTGGGCGATAGCGGAAAAAATCTAATCCTACTCTGTCACAATTTATTCAAAAGCGATCTTTATGAATGGCAGTAAAATTAAATATCCCTAATGCTATCTAAATAAAAAAAAACAATCAAACAAACAAAACAGAACGGTCTTTTTCATTATGTGTCCTAGCAATTTTTAGTGTTTCTTTCTGATTCTAAGTGTTGTGGTGTCCTCCCTCTAATGAGTCTATTGTGGACTCTTCCACTTACTATAAAAATAGTAGGAGAGTAAGCCTCGGGAGAACAGGAGTACAGATTGAACGCTGGTCAATCGACAACACTCCCAAGTCGTGTAATACTCTTCTGTTCAATACACAATTTATCTGCAAACTCTTGTTTTGTTATTTCTTAACCATTTACTTGGTTACAACACCAAGTATAAGTGCCCTTTTGTTCAGTCCATGGCATTCTCAACATGTTTCTGTAGAAACAAATTTCTGCTACCCCAAGTCATCTGTGGGAAGATTGTCCAGTATTCACTGACATAGAGGAAGTCTGATATTACATAACAGTTCAGTACTCTTTTCTTTGTTTCTACCGAAATTTTCCCGTTTCTTAATAATTTGTTTAGCTTTTGGAAGGCATCTTTCGCCATGCTAATGTACGTTCGGATTTCAGTGCCACATTTTCCGTCGCACTTACCAGATAGTTTTATGACGGCTCCAATTCGTCGCTCACCTTTGGGGCTCTTCTCCCTACTGACAACCATACATTCTTTTTCTTATTGACAGTCTTTTTACTTCTTACTTTCCTTTGATACATTGTCTAGGAGTTTCTACAGGTTCTTTTTTTTTTAGATTATAGTGAAGATATAACTTGAAAATAATCAATATTTACTACATGGGTTCTGGGTAAGACCATAAACTACATACGCGTCCAGGGTAAGACGATAAACTATATCCGCGTCCAGGGTATGACGATAAACTACATCCGCGTCCTGGGTATGACGATAAACTACATCTGAGTCCTGGGTATGACGATAAACTACATCCGAGTCCTGGGTATGACGATAAACTACATCTGCGTCCTGGGTATGACGATAAACTACATCCGAGTCCTGGGTAAGACGATAAACTACATCCGCGTCCTGGGTATGACGATAAACTACATCTGAGTCCTGGGTATGACGATAAACTACATCCGCGTTCTGGGTATGACGATAAACTACATCCGCGTCCTGGGTATAACGATAAACTACATCCGAGTCCTGGGTATGACGATAAACTACATCCGAGTCCTGGGTATAACGATAAACTACATCCGAGTCCTGGGTATAACGATAAACTACATCCGAGTCCTGGGTATGACGATAAACTACATCCGAGTCCTGGGTATAACGATAAACTACATCCGAGTCCTGGGTATGACGATAAACTACATCCGAGTCCTGGGTATGACGGTAAACTACGTCCAACGGCGGGGCCTCTGATCGGGATGTTTGGGGGAATGTGGAGCCATCTCTTGCTGGTGTTCCCGGGTCTACCCCGGCCCGGTGTGGTAGCACCTGTTGCGGTCCCAATTATGGGCAAGTAGTTAACACCCGGACTACATCCGCGTTCTGGGTAGGATGATAAACTACATCCGCGTCCTGGGTGGGAAGACGGACTGCGTCCCACAGCAAGGCCTCTGATAATACGTTTTTGAAAAAATAATGTTGCCATCTGTACGTTTTTTTTTTTGAAAGAATAGTTTTGCCGGCTATACGTTTTGAAAAAATAATATTAACCAGCTATACATTTTTGAGGAAAACATATTAACAGAAATAGATTTTTGACAAAACAAAAATATTGCCAGAAAAAAAAAATGTCGGCATTAAATGACCCATTGAGGTTGATATGGCGTAAAACAAAATAAACCAAATCAAACCTTTACTACGTGGTAGATAGCTAAAATAACTGAAACTGTGTCCCAGAATAATAATCTATTCAAAGAGATATAACGTGGTGGTAATATAAAATTGTGCCTTTGCCTGAGAGACGATTGATGATCGCGTCAGAAATCGGCAAAATGGTGGTTCAATAAAGTTGTAAATAAAAAACCTTTGTGTATTGTTCTTGCATAATAAACAGGAGGAACATTTCGGGCATCCAATTATTAACGCCCTTCGCAGTTGGGGTCCGAGAATACGTAATATGCATCTTTATACAAATGTATTTACTGTATATTTCTACCTTTGTTAACTGCATGTCTAACTTTTCGAATCACCTGCAAGCCTAACTTATGTTTACATTCTTGTCTCTCCTGCAAACCCGGACAGTGTATCTAACTTTTTGACTCTCGAGCAAATCGGACTTGCCGTTACATTATCTATCTATATATCTATTTATCAGCCGTTTAAGTCTCTCTCTTTCTCTCTCTCTCTCTCTCTCTCTCTCTCTCTATCTATCTATCTATCTATCTATCTACTCTTTAACTATATCTATCAGCCGTTTAAGTCTGTCTCTCTCGCTTTCTCTATGTGTCTATTTATTTATCAATTCGTCAGTCATTTCTTTATCTATCTATCCATCTATCTATCTATTCTTTAGCTATATCTATCAGCTGTTTGAGTGTTTATTTGTCTATCTATCTATCTATTTATCTATCTATCTGTATATATATATATATATATATATATATATATATATTAATTGATTTAAAATATGTTTTTTTTTCGCTACAAAGTGATAACCATGTTTCAAAAATGGAAGCTAAAGCCTTCGAATTTAATTTTGTTATTAAATTAAAGACATTAGTTCAATTTCCTCGTCAAGCGAATTTTGGAGTAACTTATTTTTTTAAATTCACAAATTGCCTTTAAAACTGAATTTTAAAAAATAAGTTACCTCAAAATTAACTTGACGAGGAAATGGGACTAATGTCTTTAATTTAATAACAAAATTAAATTCGAAGGCTTTAGCTTCCATTTTTGAAACATGGTTATCACTGTGTAGCGAAAAAAACATTTTAAATCAATTAATTTATAATATTAATGCTCTGTAAATTTACATTGAGCACTATTGTGTAAAAATAAAAATATCTATAAGAACACCGGATTTTATATCTTACTGTTCTTTCTTTTTATTTATATATATATATATATATATATATATATATATATATATATATATATATATATATATATATATATAAATAAATATACATAATATCCCACATAGATAGCATGATTCAGAATTTCATGCAAACATGCAATCTTCAGGTATAAAATACCCCCTGACCGTTAGAGCCTTATGAAATTCGCGTTCTCGTTGTCTTCATTTAAAATTGTGTTAAGACTTTTGTTATTTTATTACTGTTGCCTATAATATTATAATTAATTATTTATAATTTATATCTTTCATTTCTTAATTTCTAAAATCCGAAAATTAAATATATATATATATATATATATATATATATATATCATCCGATTCTCTATCTATCTATCTATCTATCTATCTATCTATCTATCTATCTCACTCCGTTCACATTTATCTGTATCTTTTAGTTCACATCTATCTATCTATCTCTCTCTCTCTCTCTCTATATATATATATATATATATATATATATATATATATATATATATATATATATATGTATCCCAGTTCGTTCGCATCTATCTATCTATCTATCTATCTATCTATCTATCTATCTATCTCAGTCCATTCAGCTCTATCTCTCTATCTATCTGCCTCTGTTGTTCACATCTATCTATCTCTCTATCTACCGCTTAATTCTATCATCCTATTTCTATCTATCTATCTATCTATCTATCTATCTATCTATCTATCTCACTCTGAATATCTATCTATCTATCTATCTATCTATCTATCTATCTATCTATCTATCTCAGTCCGTTCACATTTATCTGTCTTTTTTCATTCACATCTATCTCTCTCTCTCTCTATATATATATATATATATATATATATATATATATATATATATATATATATATATATATATATATATGTCCCAGTTCGTTCGCATCTATCTATCTATCTATCTATCTATCTATCTCAGTCCATTCAGCTCTATCTCTTTATCTATCTACCTCTGTTGTTCACATCTATCTATCTCTCTATCTACAGCTTAATTCTATCATCCTATTTCTATCTATCTATCTATCTATCTATCTACTCCTTGGGCTCTCTAGGCTCAATATGAACTAAATGACTATCAATCAAAATATAGCGGTAGGGCAGTTATGTTTCCTCTTCATTGATTTCAAAACTTAAGTGTGACCTGAAAAAAGGATAGAATGTTTTTTTAAATACATTTTTAAAAAAGAAGTAATATAATTGGTCTCTGGGTTCCATTTAGCGTCTGTAAACTGCCGATGACGTCTTTAAACTAACCAGACACTAATTAGCATGCTGTTTATGTTTTCAATGCTTAACTAGAAAGTAAATTGGTCACTTTACGATAAAAAAACAAAGAACGAATTAAATGTACACATAAAAGAATCAAAACAAACGCAGTTAGATCCCAATAAAAAAAATAATTAACGAAAAAAAAACGAAATAAAAAAAATATCAAAATATTTATTTCAAAGAATGAAAGTGTCAATAGGCAAAAAATACCGAAATAATTACTTTTAATTTGATTAAAGCAAGTCATCCACTTGACTTGAACCTTAACCTGAAACCCCAATTTACGTAAGACAGTCAACAAAAAATTGCTTCTGAGAAAATTTGTAACAGATTTTATTATTGTTTTATTACATTCTAGCCTAAAAGACGCCCTTCGTTCGGACTTTATGCTAACTCCTGCGGAGTACAGTTGGGCCTTCAGCCTTTTGTTGACCATGTTCACCATAGTCTATGAATATAGAATCCAGCGCAGTACGTAATCTGTTCAATGAAACAACGTTAAAGATTAACACTCACGAGTCAGACACTCTACTGAATCTGACTATATCGCCAATACCACTAGCAGCAGCTGTTCCGTAATTCTTCAGTCTTCGATATCAGAGGTTGGCAGTGAATATTCGGAAAAAAACATGGTCTCCTTTATACACGTAACATTAAATATTTTGAGCCTTCTGATTGGTTAACACTTCTATTGGTTAACTATAAAATGAGTCAGCTCATTTTAGTTGGCTCACTAGTACATAAGGTACCCAAAAACTCCAACACCTTTTACTTTCAGCGTCTTATGTACGTAAAAGTTATAAGAATTTAGAGATAATAAAATTATTTTATCTTTATTCGACTCCTTAATTCGACATAATCTTTCTTCGTATACGCAACCGATCTCCGTAATTTGTTTACATTTATTTTGCGCGCAATTTTTTTAAAAATTTTTATGACCACTTAGAGACAGAAAAATAATAATGGTTTAGTAATACAAGTCTTAATAATTAACCCATAATTGGAAAGTGAACAGGTGAATTCATACCTTTCCCAAAGGTATTTGTGCGTAATTGAATATAACGAACTCTACCGGAATTGAAACTCGGCTCTCCTATTAAAAATTCCAAGCCATTATCCGTTACACCACCTGCGCATCTAAGTCTACAACAAAGTTTTTTGTGCGTAAGTAAATATAACGAAGCCAATTGAAATTAGAACTCAGTTTTCCGATTAAAATTTCCGATCCATTGTCCATTGCACCACCCGCACACCCAAGCTTACAACACCAGGTATTCCCAAGCGTTCACTCATCTTGGTGCTGACCAAGCTCAACGTTGCTTAACATAGGTAGCCGGATGTGGCTGTAGGCGAATTTAGAAGTAGGAAATCTGTGTTATATCACTCATTCAAGTCTCTCTCTTTCCACGAATTCCGACAATGACAATTGATAAGAGTGCAAGCTATGTTCGGACAGAAAACGAACTGAGTACGCAAAATGCCGTAAGACAAGGACGCACCTTATCGCCGGATTTATTTCATGTATGCTAAAAGGATAATGGATAGCGGCTTGAGGAATCGGAGTGCCGAGTTCGAATTCCAGTCGAACCCATTACATTCACTTATGTGGAAAAGTATGAATCCACTTTTTCTCCTCCCAGCTATGGGTAAATAGCAGGACAGACCGGGTTCTATACCGCAGAAAGAAATGGCAAAAAATCTGCCTCGTCAGTCATGTATCGAAAGACTGACATATAAATTACACACACACACACACACACACACACACACACACATATATATATATATATATATATATATATAGCCGAGTTCGAATTCCAGTCGAATCAGTTACATTCACTTACGTGCTAATAACTTGGGAAAGGAATGGATCCTGTTCTCCCCCACCCCACAAGGTATGGTATAAATAGCAGGACAGACCGGGTCCTATAGCCTTGGATGGCAACTGGTCTACCGGAGAAAAAATGGCAACGTCAGTCATGTATCGAAAGATACATATGCGTGTATCACGCATGACACATCACATAACAGAACTGATGCTAGAAGGGGTAAAACGTACCCTATAGGTACTTTTTGGGGAAAAGAAAAAATATTTCAAGATTTAATAGCTTGCCGTAATAGCAAATCAATGTTGCCTAATCTACGGTGTCATTTTTTTTTCTGTCACAACAGATTGTTAGATTTTCAATTGTTTATCACAATGTTATATCATTATGAAATGGATAAAGTCCGACAATTATTTTAAGACATTTTTGTGTTTAACATTCTTTTTATAGATACAAGTATTTAAGTAAATACTCTGTTTATAATAAACATTATTAAATAACATTTGTGACACCCGACCTCTTTCGTCACGACGCCAATATGTAACGTCGGTCCTTTGTGACGGGCTAACCCTGGGACATCGGTTGAAGTCTTGTTGCGTTCTAGTACCAACTTGTCGTACTCGGCTCGCTTCCAACGCCTGGTCACCGAAGCAACTGCTTTGATCTCGATTCAACCTACCCACGTTGTGATTTGATCTTAGATTGACGAGATCAATCAGACGTGCCAGCCGAATCCGGGTCAAGGTGATACTGCACAATAATTGTAGACAAAAAAAAAACAAAAGCAGAAACAACAACTTCAAGGAGAGCGACTGGTTAGGAATAGTGATTAATTTTATGTCGGTTTGTTGAGTTACAGGAGTGCGTCTCTCTCTTTCTCTCCCAGCCCGAAGAAAAAAAAATGTGGATTGTAACACTTTTGCGTTCCTTAGCTACTTCTAGATATCTGGGTTGTTTTTCAATAAAGTCGTCTCTGGTGGAGAATATAAGTCAGACTTCTATAATTTGTTCTTGGTTAGAAGTCTAAGTCGGAAACCTGTTTTGGTGGGAAATCTAAAGTCGGACTTCAACGAATTTGTTCTTGGTTAGAAGTCTAAGTCGGAAGGCATGGAATCGTGCGGTCACCTGTGCGAGGCGTTATGTATCCGAGTCCCCTTGTCTCTTGGGCTCGACTGGATCTCTCTGCGAACTGCACTGCACTGCACTGCTCTCTCCTTACTGTACTGTACTGTACTGTCTTGGACTCTACTGGACTGTCTAAAACACCCGAAGACGTTTGCTTATATGGACGCCGATCAAAACTTGGCGTGGGATCGGACGTGGTGTGGCCACCACGTTGATTTCAAATCCCCAATAAGGATTTCCTTTGTTTTCGGTCAGAAATATTTATCATTTTCCATTTTTGGAAATCTTCCACTCCCACCCTCTTCTGCTCTCATATGGGTATCTCACCATGCTTTAGAGGGCGTCAACGGTTTTCCCACTTCCTCGCAGTAACATCTCATACCTATCCTCTCAATGGGCGGTGGCAGGCCTCCTTCCTGCGTCACATGATCACCTCCGCCTGGCTATTCGGCCAATAGGCGTCAAATGATAATCTCAATTTTTTTCCAACTTCACGGCATATTGAATTCCTCAATCAAGTTTTTCGCCAACATTAAGTGGACGGGATTTTGGCGAAATTGGGTTAATTAAGAAAGATACAATAACATGGCTTTTGTTATCACAAACGAATTTCAACAGAACACAGATGTCCTGTCCAGCCGACCTCTCCTCAATCCAGGGCCAGACTCTGTGTGCGGTCGGCAGAGGACCCATTAAATCATTTCCCGATAACACAAGTCTTGGCCACCATGACACAGTAAATGTTTTATCTGCCCAAAAGCTCTGGGATTCATCAACCAACTTCTACGACAATGACCACCAGAATTTTTGTGGGTGGCCTTTTTTTTTCTTTTATCATCTAAGTTGTTAAGTCTTGTCCTTCTGTTTTCTTTCTTTTTTTTTCTCTTTTTCCTTCCTTTGTCCTCGCAGAGAATTTGGCATATCTCAGCATTAAACTTCAGCGAGAAAGTAAAAATGATTATCTTGATTCGCACTTGAAAATAACAAAACAAAAAATCTTTTCACCAATCCCCCGTTCTGGGAAAATAACAAAACAAAAAGAATATCGCTCAGTATGTCTTTCGTTATATCTATCGGTCTAAGTTATCGCTCAGTATGTCTTTCGTTATATCTATCGGTTTAAGTAATCCCCGTAATTAACTTCTGTGGTTAATTAATTGGTTAATTAACCTGCCGTTTCTAAATAGTGTTACAATTTACCTGCCTGAATATTCGAGAAATGTTCATAGAAAATATTCGTCCTCCGAAACTGAGCATCTACTTAAATACTTGTATCTATAAAAAGAATGTTAAACATAAAAATGTCTTTAAATATAAATATATTACGTCAAAAGGCGTCATGTAAGGAGAATATAACATCAAACGGTGTCATGTAAAGGAATTCATTTAGAATCCACCATCACAGATTGTGACGTCATAGGCTATTACTTGTTTATTTTGTGTCGAATTCCTGCGCCAATGGAAACATAAACCTAGAAAGAGATAGAGACAAAGATAGATAAAATCAATCGGTTTACGACGATATCACGTTGAAAGACCGGTCTCGTACGATTACCGATGTTCAGCAACATCGAGCCTGGTCAGTACCTAGATGGGTGACCAACTGAAAATAGCAGGGGCTGTAAGCTTGGATGTGCAGATGGTATAATGCATAATGGCTCGGGCCGGAAACCGGAGAGTCGTGTTCCAATTTCAGTCGTATTCGTTATATTTCCTTACGCGCAAAAACCCATGGGGAAAGGCATGAACCCACCTTTTCGATTCCCAGCCGTGGGTTAATTAGTAGGACCTGTATCAGCAAATCATTATTATCTCCAAAAATTCTTACAATCTAAAAATATTTTCTGACTTTAAATAACTTGCAAAAGGTTGATAAACCGTAAATAAATCAACCAATCAATCAAAAAACCAAGTTACGTTAAAAGAACCGGTTGTAAACTGATCACCGGAGTCGAGTTGAATCTCATTAGAACTTAGATCAGTGCCCGCTTGGGCACCTGGAGGCGGTGTAATGACTAGCTTGTCTCGCTGGAACATTTACGACTGAATAGTGAGTTCTATCCACACTGGGTACTCCATACTTTCAACCTTGTGACACATCTAATCTACGCTTGGAGAAGCACTAGACCAGTACCCGCTTTGGCATTGTCAGGAGTTTCTGACCTTGTACCAGACTTAGTACACTTAGTAAATACAGATAGAGTTACAAACAGATGGAAGTCGAAAAAGAAATGACCAAATAATGTCTGAGAGTCAGTCAGAAGAACCAAGCGAAGAATGCACGTTAAAAAGAATAAAGCCTGTAATGTCGAATATCCATCTTCGCATTGTCCGTACCATTATCTCTAACCACAAGCACTTGAAAGGGCTTAAGAAAATAGAAAAGGTCTTCGGCCAACGTGGGGTCTGAGGTCAGAAAGTAGGCTGCTGCCACGACTATGAGTAAGTTAAGGGTGCCAAAGGTTTTTTTTTTTAACTTTTTTGATTTGTTTTTTTTTTTCTTCTCCGTCGTTACTGTTTACACACTCAACCAAAAGAGTCGATTAAATATAACGGCATTATTAGCAGCTATTTTACTTCCTACGGCATTTCAAACTTAACAATGGTATTTACTGCCTAATTTTTATTTCTTCTGACTTGTGCATAAAGTCAATCAGTCAGTTATGTGCCATACTTGATAAACGCTTAGGTGATCATGAATCTTTCCACACACGACTGACGAGGTAGATTTTTTCCCCTCAGTAGGTTGCCACTTCTTTCTGCTGTAGACCAGTCGCCATCCAAGGCTATAGAACCCGGTCTGTCCTGCTATTTACATATAGTGAGCTTGATTAAAAGTACAGTCAGTCAGTTATGTGCCATACTTGATACAGTGTAACCCGGATATAAGAGAGTTGTCGGGACCGAAGAAGAAGTATCTTATATCCGGGTTTCATTTATATCCGGGTTTGGTCTATTATATATACATTAACACAGGCTCTAATTTGGGACCAGAGACAATCTCTCTTATATCCGGGTTTCTCTTATATCCGAGTCTCTTATATTCGGGTTACACTGTACACGCTTAGGTGATCATGAATCTTTCCATACACGACTGACGAGGCAGATTTTTCCCCCTTAGTAGGTTGCCATTTCTTTCTGCTGTAGACCAGTTGCCATCAAAGTCTATAGAACCCGGTCTGTCCTGCTATTTAGATATAATGTGCTTGGTTAAATGTACAGTCAGTCAGTTACGTGCCATACGTGATACACGCTTAGGTGATCATGTATCTATCCTTACATGACTGAATAGGCAGATTTTTCCCCTCAGTAGGTTGCCATTTCTTCCTGCTGTAGACCAGTTGCCATCAAAGTCTATAGAACCCGGTCTGTCCTGCTATTTACATATAATGTGCTTGGTTAAATGTACAGTCAGTCAGTTACGTGCCATACGTGATACACGCTTAGGTGATCATGTATCTATCCTTACATGACTGAATAGGCAGATTTTTCCCCTCAGTAGGTTGCCATTTCTTCCTGCTGTAGACCAGTTGCCATCAAAGTCTATAGAACCCGGTCTGTCCTGCTATTTACATATAATGTGCTTGATTAAATGTACAGTCAGTCAGTTACGTGCCATACGTGATACACGCTTAGGTGATTATGTATCTATCCTTACATGACTGAATAGGCAGATTTTTCCCCTCAGTAGGTTGCCATTTCTTCCTGCTGTAGACCAGTTGCCATCAAAGTCTATAGAACCCGGTCTGTCCTGCTATTTACATATAATGTGCTTGATTAAATGTACAGTCAGTCAGTTACGTGCCATACGTGATACACGCTTAGGTGATTATGTATCTATCCTTACATGACTGAATAGGCAGATTTTTCCCCTCAGTAGGTTGCCATTTCTTCCTGCTGTAGACCAGTTGCCATCAAAGTCTATAGAACCCGGTCTGTCCTGCTATTTACATATAATGTGCTTGATTAAATGTACAGTCAGTCAGTTACGTGCCATACGTGATACACGCTTAGGTGATCATGTATCTATCCTTACATGACTGAATAGGCAGATTTTTCCCCTCAGTAGGTTGCCATTTCTTCCTGCTGTAGACCAGTTGCCATCAAAGTCTATAGAACCCGGTCTGTCCTGCTATTTACATATAATGTGCTTGATTAAATGTACAGTCAGTCAGTTACGTGCCATACGTGATACACGCTTAGGTGATTATGTATCTATCCTTACATGACTGAATAGGCAGATTTTTCCCCTCAGTAGGTTGCCATTTCTTCCTGCTGTAGACCAGTTGCCATCAAAGTCTATAGAACCCGGTCTGTCCTGCTATTTACATATAATGTGCTTGATTAAATGTACAGTCAGTCAGTTACGTGCCATACGTGATACACGCTTAGGTGATTATGTATCTATCCTTACATGACTGAATAGGCAGATTTTTCCCCTCAGTAGGTTGCCATTTCTTCCTGCTGTAGACCAGTTGCCATCAAAGTCTATAGAACCCGGTCTGTCCTGCTATTTACATATAATGTGCTTGATTAAATGTACAGTCAGTCAGTTACGTGCCATACGTGATACACGCTTAGGTGATTATGTATCTATCCTTACATGACTGAATAGGCAGATTTTTCCCCTCAGTAGGTTGCCATTTCTTCCTGCTGTAGACCAGTTGCCATCAAAGTCTATAGAACCCGGTCTGTCCTGCTATTTACATATAATGTGCTTGATTAAATGTACAGTCAGTCAGTTACGTGCCATACGTGATACACGCTTAGGTGATCATGTATCTATCCTTACATGACTGAATAGGCAGATTTTTCCCCTCAGTAGGTTGCCATTTCTTCCTGCTGTAGACCAGTTGCCATCAAAGTCTATAGAACCCGGTCTGTCCTGCTATTTACATATAATGTGCTTGATTAAATGTACAGTCAGTCAGTTACGTGCCATACGTGATACACGCTTAGGTGATTATGTATCTATCCTTACATGACTGAATAGGCAGATTTTTCCCCTCAGTAGGTTGCCATTTCTTCCTGCTGTAGACCAGTTGCCATCAAAGTCTATAGAACCCGGTCTGTCCTGCTATTTACATATAATGTGCTTGATTAAATGTACAGTCAGTCAGTTACGTGCCATACGTGATACACGCTTAGGTGATCATGTATCTATCCTTACATGACTGAATAGGCAGATTTTCCCCTCAGTAGGTTGCCATTTCTTCCTGCTGTAGACCAGTTGCCATCAAAGGCTATAGAACCCGGTCTGATATACTATTTACATATAGTGTGCTTGATTAAATGTACAGTCAGTCAGTTATGTGCCATACGTGATACACGCTTAAGTGATCATGTATATCTTGACATACACGACTGACGAGGCAGATTTTTTAAAATCAGCTGGTTGCCATTTCTTTCTGCTGTAAACCAGTTGCCATCCAAGACTTTAGAACCCGGTTTGTCATGCTATTTACCCATATTGTGTTTGATTAAATGTATAGTCAGTCAGTTATGTGCAATGCGTGTTACAAGCTTAGGTGATCATGTATCTATCCATACATGACTGACGAGGCATATTTTCCCCCCCAGTAGGTTGCCATTTCTTTCTGCTGTAGACCACTTGCCATCAAAGGCTATAGAACGCGGTCTGATATGCTATTTACATATAGTGTGCTTGATTAAATGTACAGTCAGTTATGACAGACTGTACGTGATACACGCTTAGGTGATCATGTATATATCCAAACATGACTGACGAGGCAGATATTTTCTACTCAGTAGGTTGCCATTACTTTCTGCTGTAGACCAGTTGCCATCCAAGGCTATAGAACCCGGTCTGTCCTTCTATTTACCCATATTTTGCTTGATTCAAATTACAGTCAGTCAGTTATGTGCCATACGTGATATACGCTTAGGTGATAATGTATCTTTCCATACATGACTGATTAGACAGATTTTTTTCCCCGCATTAGGTTGCCATTTTTTTCTGCGTTAGTCCAGTTGCCATCCAAGGCTATCGAACCCGGTCTGTCCTGCTTTTTACACATAGTATGCTTGATTAAATGTACAGCCAGTCAGTTATGTGCCATGCGTAATACACGCTTAGGCGATCATGTATCTTTCGATGCATGACTGAAGAGGCAGATTCTTTCCTGCTTACTAATGTAGAAGTAAATGCAATTTCAACGGTACCAGTTTAAACTAACCTTCAGATGGTGTCTGTTAATATAGTGATTAAATTGGCACTGTGTTCAATTTTAATTGAACGTTTTCTATTTTGCACCACAAACAAGGTCCGTCTGGAAATACCAAACTGGTGAGAATTGTTTATGTAAACTATAAGCGTGCCAATTACAATAAACGTTCCGTCGGGCATTTTTTCTTTACACACACGCACACACACACACGCACACACACACACACACATATATATATATATGTATATATATATATATTAAAATATTGTAAAAAGGCGAAACCTAATAACAACCACAACAATATCTGCGACCTCTGCCAACGGAAAATATTAGCAATAATGACATTTCCGGATCCAAAACCGGAAAACCGAAGTCTTGATTCTTTGCATACATATTAAAAATTTCCTCAATCACATATGAGGCTGGATAAAAAAAAATGTATATTTCAATTACTCCACCCCACACCGATCAGTCAGTCAGTTATGTGTCATTCGTGATACACACTTAAGCGATCATGTATCTTTCGAGACATGACTGACGAAGCATAATTTTTCCCGCAGTAGGTTGCCATTTCTTTATTCAGTAGACCAGTTGCCATCCAAGGCTGTAGAACCCGGTCTGTCCTGCTATTTACCCATAGCTTGGTGGGTAGAACAAGGTTATTAACACGTAAGTGGATGTAATGGCTTCGTCTGGAATTCGAACTCGGCTCTCCGATTCCTCAGTCGAATCCATTACATCCACTTAAAAAAATCATATACGTAGCTTAATTTCATATTTGTTGTACGAATATCTTAGATGAAGCGTTGTTATTTTTCACTATCTTTTTTAATTTCTTATTCATACCAGGCTCGAGAATAACTCAATGTAGAGGGTTACTGAAGGAGGGTTTTTTGTATGAGTGGTAAGAGGTAAGAAGTTCTGTTTATGAAGATATGCACGATAACTTAAGAGGTTATGGTCATATTATTGAACGGGGAAGCATCCTATCGGGAGTCTGTTGCACAAAGTAGCGGTTCTTGGGAAGAAGCAGTTCGAATGTAACTTCCTCCTTACTAATGGAATACGACGGGAAAGGGTCATGACGGGTCTTAGCTGTAATCTTCTGTACTGGTGGAAATAAGGAATGTAGCTCGTCTGAACATTTGCCGTGGAAATAGCGATGGATCAGCGAGGGGCTAGTGTTGTTTCGATCTTGGAAAAAAAAGTTGTAGGATAATAGTTTTTTTTTTTTTTTCACTTCAGTTTTGTTCTCTATTTTTATTTCTTTTCAAAACTTCTTTAATTCAACATTCAGGTCGATCGTTCTACGATCGTTAAGCGAGTAAAGCCGGAATTAAACCAAAGGAGGAAGAATCAAGCTATATAACTAAATCTGATTGGCTTCATTGATCCCACTGATAAACCATATCCGTGTTAGGCAGTCTGATACAGATACGATTTCAAATATTACTAGACGCCACTTCTTCATTTCCGATCCAAATTGCTTGCTTAACTCTCGGGGAA
>OZ038489.1:45587211-45602211 GCA_964036315.1 Acanthosepion esculentum | reverse complement strand
ATATATATATATATATATATATATATATATATATATATATATAGAGAGAGAGAGAGAGAGAGAGAGAGAGAGATTATAATAAAATATGTGCGCATCTTAATTATATCATATGCACTTGAAGATAAATTTTCCTGTGGTGAATGATATGTTATTTCAAATAGGCTATTTATTTTGTATAATTATATCTTCTAGAGTACTGAGTCTCTCCTTGTAATGGTTACTGTAGAGTATTTTGGTGTTATCTACTAATATTTGTACATGATGTGCTGGTCGACGTGTGAACGGATTGCACAAAGTTTTGACAGGTAACGGGTTAATCTCTGAGAAAGTATATATATATATATATATATATATATATATATATATATATATATATATATATGTCTATATTTCTGAGATGAGGTATTATGTACATTATTTACATTATTCGGACTATAGTCCTCATCTTTGTCGCCATATTTATTACAACGTTTCGGCCGTTGTACGCTCCGGCCTTCTTCAGGTGGTTGGAATGTCGAACTGAACCCTTTATTTCGTTCACTGCGGTAGACTGTTCTAGTTCATTCTGTTTATATATCTATCTATCTCAGCCTGTTCACATCCATCTCCCTCTCTCTATCTATCTCACTCACTATATATATATATATATATATATATATATATATATATCAGTCTATTCTTATCTATCACTTCATACCATTTTATCTAATTTAAGTCTGTCTATATCTATCTCAGCCTCTCTATATCTATCTATCTATCTATCTATATCTCTTTATCTAATCAAGTCTCTCTGTATCTATCTCAACTTGTTTATATCTCTCTATCTCTCTTTCTGTCTCTTTCTCTCTATATATATATGTGTGTGTGTTTGTGTGTGTGTCTGTTCCTATCTATCTATCTATCTATCTATCCTTTATATAACTTTATCTATCTGAATCTGTTTATATCTATCTCAGTCCGTTTCTTTCTATTTATCTATCTATCTATCTATCTATCTATCTATCTATCTTTATACCTGTCCCTGTATTATATAGAAATATATCTGGCTGTCAATTAAATTCTTGTCATGGCCGTCATTTTAACCTTCGTAAGTCGACCTATATTCTCAACTCCATTCGTCAATAAATCCCCCCAACCAATATTACGATCACCTCCTTTGCCACCCCGTTTTTAAACCTGTCGTAACTTTACAACCTTCTGTCTAAAGAGACGCTAATAACGTCAAAGATTCGTCTTCTGTGTGCTTTTTACGAATCCGTTACGTTCAAATAATCGACCTTGTGGTCTTGAAATCTAAGATGGCGCTAGTACGATCGCATATTATCGCCATCACCTATATTCAGTCTTCTCTAAGTGATGACGACACATTGGGCTTTGTCGACAGGTCCAGTCGATTCGAAGTTGGAAGTTGCAGACCTAGCGATCTTCTGTCACTGAACACCCGTGTCAATATGTTTGATTTCTTTTTGGTCATGAGTAATTCAACCAAACCCTCACCCCTACCGCCGTTTTCTTGCTGCCGTACTTTGCCGTTGTCCGCCTTGCTTGCGGAAGGTTTCCCTGTCATTTACGCTGTCAAATCCTCTTTGTCGATTCTTCTGTCTGTCCCCTAATTCGTCATTGTATTTCAGTCGTCATCTTTCACTTATAGAATGTTGCTGCTGCTGTTGGCTGCATTTATTCCCTTCTATTTCGTTTGATTGCTTATTGGTGAATGGTGAGCTAAACCATACAACACGCTACAGGGCTTGGACAAAATGTGTTAATTATACTTTTTTTTCTGATAGTGCTAATATATTTCTGCTATGGTAATCATAATGTCAAAATTAACTGCATACACGAACGGAATACCGGTTCTGCTACAATCACCGAAGTTAAGCAAAGACAAAACTGGTCAGTACCTAGATGAGTGACAGCTTGGAAATATTCTGTAAGCTTGAATCTGCTGATGGCGTAATAAGTAACGGCACGGAATTGTTAACCAGAAAGTTGTTTTCCAATTCCAGTCGAGTTCGTTATATTCGCTTACGTGTAAATACCCTAAGGAAATATATGAAACTACTTTTTCTCCCCCGCTATGGCGATATTTCTAAGGCTAGGTTGGATGTGGCACAAGGCTGAAAGTATGGGGTATCCAGTGAGGATCGAACTCACTATTCAATCGTAATTGATTGAGCAAGACAAGCTTGCTAACCATTGCACCACGTCTCCCCAGTTATATGTTAATTAATAGGATTTGAATCATCAAATCATCATTAGCCCCAGAAAAAAATGTTAAAATTAGCTGTGTGCATACACCATTGAAAAATTGATTACAGTAATATTTTTTCGTGTAGCATATGTTGAAATACCTTTCTAATACACAAAACCCTATATCGCACAGCACAATTTTCAATCACCCAGTATTT
Organism: Acanthosepion esculentum; assembly: GCA_964036315.1. Classification (NCBI taxonomy): domain Eukaryota; kingdom Metazoa; phylum Mollusca; class Cephalopoda; order Sepiida; family Sepiidae; genus Acanthosepion; species Acanthosepion esculentum. The sequence continues at coordinate 45,599,803 of OZ038489.1, read as the reverse complement.
TCTGGTCATTTACTCGTCGCCCACCCAACAGTTGAAATCGCCTACCAGTGGGTGATATCACCCAAGTTCGGAAACGTTGCTATGATATATATACACGTGCATGTGCATGTGTCTGTGTGTGTGTGTGTGTGTGTGTGTGTGTGTGTGTGTGTGTGTGTGTGTGTGTGTGTGTGTGTGTGTGTGTGTAAATTTTGTGCGAGAATATAACGGAAGGGGAAATACACAAGACAATTTTTAAAAATATTTATCTCTGATATATTTCGCAGATTATTCATTCATTTATTCACTTCATGTATTTTGCGCCGCTGTGGTCACCCCTCCCCCTATTTCTGTTGTAATTGTGGTTCGTGGTGACATTCAAGGCAGAATAGGGCAATAGCTTGCCGGTTCCTTTTGCACCGGGGATATTAATGTTACCCTAAATAAGATAACAAACCAGACTCGATATAGCGCCAGCTCTTCACAAATTCCGTCGTGTGACTCATCCGAATGTATTTATACCAACGGACTGTGCCCCTATGAGTTACGTCTTCTATCCCCAAGCCGCTCCATCCGGGGCATTAGAAGCCGGTTCAAGCAGTGATATATATATATATATATAGAAATTGAAGAGGATTTGACGGAATTTGTGAAAAGCTGGCGGGATATCGAATCTGGTTTGTTACCTCTCCGTCACCGAGACACGTTGGTCCAGTGGGTATGGCGCTTGCGTAATATCGTAACGGTCCGTGTTCGATTCTCGGTTGTGGATATACCCAAAAATGTCCAGTGCTTTCTTCAAGACTCGATGTTTTAATTATGGTTATTCAAATCTATCGGCTTCTAATGCGGTAATGGAGCGGCTTGGGGACACAGTCCGTTGGTATAAGCAAACTCGGATGAATTTGTGAAGAGCTGGCGCTATATCGAGTCACCGAGACACGTTGGTCCAGTGGGTATGACGCTTGCGTCATATCGTTCGATTCTCGGTAGTAGATACGCACTGCTGATGAGTCCCAATATAGGACGAAACGGCCGTCCAATCCTTTCTGCATTCTGTTGAGTTTTCTTCTAGACTCGATGAATTACTTGAATATATATATATATATATATATATATATATATATATATTCAAGTAATTCATCGAGTCATTCAATTTAGCTCTTGAAAATACATTTCAATTGAGCACTGTTGGGTGATAAGCTAATTCTATAAACAACAGCCACCTGGACTAATGCAAAGCTCTTCAGTAAAATGAATGGAGCACTTTGGTTGATTGGCATTTGTTTATATTTGTAAAAACAATACGCTAGATTTAGTTGTGTAACTCTACCGAGTGAAGATAGGTCTGGCTGACACCTAATCAGTTGTGTTTCAATCCTGGCTTGAGGCATTCGGATGTCTAGTCGCACTGAGGAGCTGTGATACAGCGAAACAGTACTGTCAGTGAATTATATATATATATATATATATATATATATATATATATATATATATATATATATATATATATATATATGTATAGAAATACCTGGGAATCAAGTTCACTGTCCGCTCTTAAATCAATTTCATACAAGTTCTACTAATGAAGTCAAGAGTGCCCACTGCATTAACCTCGCCGGTCAGAGCTGACTAAACACTAAAAATGTACACAAATACGCACAGGCACGAAAATAAGGTCAGCACAGATGGTCTTTGGAGCAGATATTGGTTTTCGAAACGATGTACATTCCTTAAGGCGGTAATTGATCCATTTTGGGCTGTGAAACTCTCTGTAGCCGAGCGTTCTAAAGCACGTCGGATCAGAAACTGGTTTCCACTACAAAGAAGGACGCATGTACGAACACTGCTTGTGGCTATATCTACTTTTTTAAGACTTTCGAATGCATTGGCCGGTAGATATCATTCACAGTCTTTCAAAACAAAACAAAACGAGCCGCCTTCTCTAAACAGGCGATTCCACTAAAATATAGCGTTTAAAGTAATAGGGAATAAATTTAAAAAAAAAAAGATTTTATTTAAATCCATTTATTGCTCATATACATATACACACACACACACACATATATATATATATATATATATATATATATATATATATATATATATATATATATATATATATCAGGAATATATATATATATATATATATATATATATATATATATATAGTTCTCTCTGGACATTCTTTAATAAAAGTGAAACATGTTAGATTGATATACGTTTCCTATTTGTTCTTTATTTCATTATACTGTCGGATTCTGATCCATATTTGAACTGCATTTGATCTTTAGCTCATATATATATATATATATATATATATATATATATATATATATATAGTGCAATTAAAGTTTCATGTTTTCCCAAGTCGTCAGGCACAAATGGTGAATGAACCACATAATATTATTACCATTAAGTGGTTCATTCGCCATTCGAGCCTGACAACTGGAGAAACCATTAAAATTTAAGTTTCACTACAAACGTAGGTATATTTGTATTTATTAATATATACTTCATAGCTCTGTTTAACTAAACTGAGCACTCTTTTGTTTACACCTTAAATTAAAGTAAGTAAATATTTATTTGCTTATCTGCGTATGCAGTTGCTATATTCACACTTATATATATATATATATATATGTGTGTGTGTGTGTGTGTGTGTGTGTGTGTGTGTGTGTGTGTGTGTAAGCTGGTCTGATAATAGCTTAAAATTGTTGGCGAGCTTAAAATTGTTGGTGAGGGCCTCAGACTCAACACGGAGGCCTACATCAAGTGCCTTGAAGAGAATAGTCCTGTCATGGGTCAAGATGGTGGCTGCTGGAAGACCATCTATCTGGCAACAGGACTCTGTACCATGCCACACAAGCAGGACAACTCAGTCATGGCTGTCAGACAATATCTATGACCACATTACCCATTACATGTGGACACTTAACGCTCCAAACTGCAACTCCCTTGATTATTATGTGTGGGTCGCAGTTAAGCGAGAGATCAACAAAACACCTTGCAACACTAAAGATGAACTGAAGGCAAGAATTATGGCAGCAATCATCAACTTAAACAATGAGACCGCCCAGAAGAGATGCAGGAAATTTCAGTGGTTGGAACGAATGGTAATTTTATTGAATAAATTTACTCTTTAGTATTTCAAGATATTTTTGTGTAATTTTGGTAAATGTATCTGTTAAAATGAGATGTCAGTGTTATTTTCATTTTTGCGAAATTTAGACGACAATTTATTCATCGCACCCTGTATATTTGTCTGTCTGTCAGTAATTTCATATCTATCTATCTATCTATCTATCTATCTATCTATCTCAGTCACGTTCATATCTATCTATCTCAGTCACATTCATATCAATCTATCTATCTATCTATCTATCTCAGTCACATTCATATTTATCTATCTATCTATTTATCTATCAGCAGTTTTATATCTATCTCTCTCTCTCTCTATCTATCTATGTATCAGCTGTTTCATATTTATCTATCTATCTATCTATCTATCACCTGTTTCATATTTATCTATCTATCTATCAGTCGTTTCATATCTTTCTCAGTCACATTCATATTTATCTATCTATCTATTTATCTATCAGCCGTTTTATATCTATCTATCTCTCTCTATGTATCAGCTGTTCCATATCTATCTATCTATCTATCTATCTATCTATCTATCTATCTATCACCTGTTTCATATTTATCTATCTATCAGCCGTTTCATATCTATCTATCTATCTCAGTCACATTCATATCTATCTATCTATCTATCTATCTATCTATCTATCTATCTATCACCTGTTTCATATCTATCTATCAGCCGTTTCATATCTATCTCAGTTACATTCATATCTATCTATCTATCTATCTATCTATCTATCTATCTATCTATCTATCACCTGTTTCATATCTATCTATCTATCTATCTATCTATCACCTGTTTCATATCTATCTATCTATCTATCTATCTATCTATCACCTGTTTCATATCTATCTATCTATCAGCCGTTTCATATCTATCTCAGTTACATTCATATCTATCTATCTATCTATCTATCACCTGTTTCATATCTATCTATCTATCTATCTATCTATCACCTGTTTCATATCTATCTATCTATCTATCTATCTATCTATCTATCTATCTATCTATCACCTGTTTCATATCTATCTATCTATCTATCTATCACCTGTTTCATATCTATCTATCTATCTATCTATCTATCTATCAATCTATCTATCTATCTATCTATCACCTGTTTCATATCTATCTATCTATCTATCTATCTATCACCTGTTTCATATCTATCTATCTATCTATCTATCTATCTATCTATCTATCTATCTATCTATCTATCTGCCTACCTACTTCCCTACTTACCTATCTATCTGTATTATCCCTCTTTCCCTTTGTTTCTTTGTCATCTTCTGTAATTATTCTTTCTCCTCTTATTTGCTTCTCTTTCCCCTTTCCGCTTAAACTCCTCCCTCGAATGCTCCTTTGCGCATCTGATCATAATAGCCTCAGACATATTTATGGCCTCTTTTAGTCGGAACTAAAATGAACATAACGTCTTCAAACCATTCACCGTAAATCCTTGTCTTTACTAAATCTATCTTCTGACTCTTTCAATAGTGTCGAGTCATCAGGTAAAAAAAAAAAAAGTACGACGAATTTATAAAAAAAAAATTTATATCTAACTCCGACTATCATAATTCGATATGTATGATTTACGCTAAGCTAAACAGAATGTCAATTTTCCTTATTCTTGGGAAAATGGCAAGGACAGACAAATTCTTGGGAAAATGGCCAGGACAGACAAATAAGAAACATAATATGTAATCTAAATCATATTATCGTTTTTTAATTGTTTAAAACTAAATCTACAAGTTTAATATTTTCTTTTTTTATAATGATGTTCACCTTGTAGAAGGCTCAAGAGCCATTCGAGGTAGTGGGTTACAGAGAAAGAGGCACAGTTTATGGGAATATGTGGGGAAGATAACGGTTGATCGTAGACTTGAAAATGTTGAATGACCTAAAACTTGTGTCGTAGTTCCTGACTAAATAATTAAAAGTGGGTGGTATTACCAGATAAGGGTAACAGTTTTTGTTTTATTCCATACTCTTTCAAGAGAGAGAGAGAGAGAGAGAGAGAGAGAGAGACGGTCATGGCTCTCCACTACTACTTTTTACCGTAATGTGGTTTCCCTCTGTCTTTCCTATAAATATTTTCGTGGCAATTATTCTAATGAGATTTCCTACTTGATAAACCGACCGCATAAATTTAAGCGCATTACTAGATTGGCAATTAGGTCTCATCGTATTACTGTTGTAGATGTAACAGCAAGTTCTATTCTAATAGTTTCTTTACTCGGACTTCTCGCTTGTAGAACTTCCTTGTGATTTATTGTTTCTGCTAATTTTTCTTATTTGCTGTAGTATCGTGCAAATGAATCGTCCATTAGTGACCTGCAGAGATGTCGACTGATTTTTCTTTTCTTTCTGCGACATTTTCCAAGACATTGTAAATCTGAAATGAAAAGGTTTTTTTTTTCTCGTGTATTCTTTTTGTCTTTATTGATTAATATTTTTTTTTAAATTTATATTTAAATCCAAGTTTATGTTGAATGATCTCAAACTTGCGATTGGTCGTATTTTGTGACTAAATAATTAATAGTGGATGGTGTCACCGGATAAAGGTATCAATTTTATTTAATCCCATTCCTTTAAAGACAGAAACGATCAAACATCTCCACTACTAATTCCCACCCCCATAACGTGGCTTCCCTCTGTCTTTTCTATCAATATTTTCATGGCAATTGTCGCAATGAACTTTACTCTTTGGCACCTCGATTGCATGAATTTAAGCGTACTACTAGATTGGCAAATAGGTCTCATTGTTTTATTGCTGAAATAGTTAGTTGTAACCGCATGTTCTATTCTAATAATTCCTTTTCTCCCACTTCTCGCCTGTAGAACTCTCTTCCGATTTTTTGCTTCCCTGCCATCTATAACCTTCAAAAATTTAAACACAACCTCAATCGCCATCTTCTGCCTTCCTGAAACCTGTTCTTTTATAGTCTTTTCTCCCCACTAAAGTCTTATCATTCTCTTTCACTCCTACTAACACCTTGCGTTTTAGTGGCATTATCACTTTGCTTGGGTTGAAACTGTTAAAAAATATCTATAAATTGTGCTTTTTTTATGATTGTCGTTTGGATATATATATATTAGTGGTTCCCCCGTCTTTTTCTTTGCGGGGTTTGTTCTCGTACATTCTTTTTCAATTTATTTATTTATTATTATTATTTAAAACCATGTTTATTTTTTTTGTGGGGGGGGGGTGACTGAATAATTAACAGTGGATAGTGTTTCCGGATAAGGGTATCAATTTTATTTAATCCCATTCCTTTAAAGAGAGAGGCGATCTCCACTATCATTTTTCCCCGTAACGTGGCCTCCCTCTGTCTCTTCTATTAATGTTCTAATGAACATTCCTCTTTGGTTCTTAGACCGCATAAATGTAAGCGTGCCAATACATTGGCAACTAGGTATCATTGTTTTACTCTTGAAATTGCTAGATGCAACCGCAAGTTCTTTTCTAATAATTTCTTTTCTCGGATTTCTCGCTTCTGGAACTCTCTTCTGGTTTCTTGCTTCCCTACCCGATACGACCTTCAAAAAATCTAAATGCAGCTTCAATCACCATTTCCTGTCTTCCTGAAACCTGTTCTTTTCTCCTCACTAAAGTCTTATCATCCTCTTTCACTCCTACTAACATTTTGCGTTTTAGTGGCATTATCGCTTTGCTTGGGTTGAAACTGTTAAAAAATATCTATAAATTGTTTTTTTTTATGGTTGTCGTTTGGATATATATATTAGTGGTTCCCCATCGTTTTCTTTGCGGTTTTCAATTCAGTGTAGTCTTTCTCTCTTTATGACGTGTGCAGTCATGGCTCTCTCCGGCTTTCTTTTCTTTATTATCTGTTAATTGGTATAACTTCTTTGGAAAGATAGTGCCGTGGTTTTCCGTCGGCTTCGTCACGGTTTTGAATGTTTTTTCTCCTCTTAGACTGGTTGTCTTAACAAGACCAAACAAAATTTGAAGTACTCATAATAATCTGCTTGCAGCGCAAGAGATAAGCTTAAAACCGACTCAGACTTCCATGGTAGAAAGAAACGCTCTGTTATCCACTTAGAGGAAAGTTTCGGGGAAATGACTCATTTACCAAAAGGACTCTGATAAAGCTTAAATAAAAGTGAAACATTGTAAATTTTTCCTTATTCTATCATTCTGTCTGATTTAATACTTATCTGATTCCAATTCACACACAAGCAGACACACAGATACACACACACACACACACACACACACACACACACACATATATATATATATATATATATATAATATGGAGAAAACAACTGAAAAGTTGCAAATTAAAAAAAAATTGAATGTTTTTTTGTGAAAGTATTTATTTATATTTTATATATATATATATATATATATATATATATATATATATATATATATATTTGATATTTCAGATTTTCCCCGATCTTTCGTCAGATCGGGGCAGATCTGAAATATCAAATATATATATATATATATATAAAATATAAATAAATACTTTCACAAAAAAACATTCAATTTTTTTTTTTAATTTGCAACTTTTCAGTTGTTTTTTCCATATTATATAAATATCAAGAAAGTATACGTGGCTTCTCATTATGCTCTCTCTCTCTATATATATATATATATATCTCTCTCTCTCTCTCTATATATATATATATATATATATATATATATAGATAGATAGATAGATAGATAGATAGATAGATAGATAGATAGATATATAGTACAAAAGGATCTAGACGAGTGGTTGTTCAGGATAACTTTCATTTCACGATTTGAGAGGAAAGACTGGTTCAGTTCTAAATGTGTCCAGATATACCGTAACTTTTCAGCTTGTGGATAAGACCTGTACGCCAACCCCATCTCAAAGGCTTTCGTGATGTCCAATGCTACAGCCCAGGCTTTACTGTTTTTATCTAAACGCATGCTAGCAAAACTTTTGGAATCAATGGATTACAAAACATTCGCTTGAGGATGAAACAGAGCTTGATACTTTATTTCAATTTAATTTTAATAATTATATTGAAGTTTTTGGCTCCTGTTTTTGTAACATGAGAACTCTTGTGTAGCGAAGGAATCATATTTTTAAAAAATAATTATAATTTAGGCTCTACTTTTGTATTGAGCACTGTTTTTTTTAAAATAAATTCAAAAATACTAAAGAACTTCGGATTATTTACCTAACGTGTTATTTCCTATTTTTTCTATATATTTGCACACATATATAAATATAAAGCCTGATGATGAATTGCGCGAAGCATTCGAAAGTACTAGCAGAAATAAAATAAATAAATAAATAAATAAAAATAAAAAAATACACCATATCCATTTTATATATGAGGATCTCATCATTCAGAGGATTAATAGTAGTATAATGCTTATATTTATGTCTACTAGCGAAGTGATTTCGCCAATAATCGCATTCATATTGCTGATTGATTCAAGGTATGATTAACTCTTTGTAATGTAAAATATATATATATATACATGTGTGTGTGTGTGTGTGTGTGTGTGTGTGTGTGTGTGTGTGTGTGGAGGACTGGAATAGGATTTGCCATGGATTCATTCTAGAAAAGACTATATGAATGTCTTGCTTTCGAACCATTCTGAAAATGAAATGATTTAATTTGATGCAAAAAGCTGGGAAAAATATATTAACAAAATTAAGTAATGAACTAAATATTATAAAGAAAAGATTCAAAATAAATATTGACGGTTTTTTTAAAAGTCACTCATTTTAATTCTTCTTTAATCACGAGAAACGCCAGTTTAGGTGAAAAAATACTATGATTCATTATTTAAGTATATCAGTTATGTGCCATGCGTGAGACACGCTTAGGCGATCATGTATCTTTCGATACATGACTGACGAAGCAGACTTTTTTCCTCAATAGGTTACCATTTCTATCTACGGTAGACAAGTTGCAATCCAAGGCTATAGAACCCGGTCTGTCCTGTTATTTACCCATAGGATGAAACGTGCAAAAAGACTTGAAAATGTAATCATACGTGAAACCTGTGAGGCACCTTGTTACTTCAAGACACTAAGTTAGAAGTTTAGAGAAGGCGAAGATCATCTTGAATAAGTTGTAAATGATAGAAAAGACAGAGGAAAGCCACGTTACGGTGGGGGGGGGGAAGTAGTAGTGGAGATCGCCTCTCTCTTTAAAGGAATGGAATTAAATAAAATTGATATCCTTATCCGGAAACACTATCCACTGATATCGATATATATGTTTATTCATAAATTTATACATATATATTTGTTTCTTACGTATTTATATATACCAATATACATACATACATAAACAGGTATATATATATATATATATATATATATATATATATATATATATATATATATATATATATATTTAGTTTACGAAAAACTAGGTAATCCGTATGGGTAGACCCAAGGAGGATAAAATCCAGAGAGCTCAATGTAAATCAGAGCTAATAATTTAAATAAAAACAGGCCACTTTAAGGTTCCATGTAATAAATTATTTCACCACAGCCCTTTTAAAGGACCGCAGATCATCAGATTTTACTTCCAAAGGTTGAAACGAAAAATGAAAATAAATTTACACACTTTTGACGGGCATATGTAAATTAACGAAGTGAGGAAGTATATATAACTTCTGTTAAGTTAACCGATTAAATGTGTCAATGTCTGGACCTCCTCAAGTAATATTAAGTATGAAAGAATAGAAATAATAAATTACATCTAACTCAATCATGTCTCTCCTCCCTCACTTCCTCACTTCGTTAATTTACATATGCTTAATAATGCCCGTCAAAAGTGTGTAAATTTATTTTCATTTTTCCTTTCAACCTTTGGAAGTAAAGTCTGATGATCCGCAGTCCTTTAAAAGGGCTGTGGTGAAATAATTTATTACATAGAACCTTAAAGTGGTCTGTTTTTATTTAGAATATATATATATATATATATATATATATATATATATATGTGTGTGTGTGTGTGTGTGTGTGTGTGTGTGTGTGTGTGTGTGTGTGTGTGTGCGAGGATCCATACCTTTCCCCAGGGTATTAGCACGTAAGTAAATGCAATGGATTCGACTGGAATTAGAACTCGGCTCTCCGATTCCTCAATACGAGCCGCTATCCTTTACTCCTTCTTCAAGTATATGCACAAATAAAAATATACGCATTTCTTTCCTTCGTTTGGGGATCTGATGAAGGCTGGAATCAAATCTAATTTCAATGAAACGTTTTCCATTTGTATAATTTCTTAAAGACTTTGTCGGAATTTTATATCCTATTTTAAACAAATACACACACACACACACACACACACACATATACATATATATATATATATATATATATATAAGTAATTCATCGAGTGGCTAAACTCATCAACAGAATGCAGAAAACACGTTTCGTTCTATATTTGGGACTCATCAACAGTGCGCATCTACTACCGAGAATCAAACTCGGACCGTTACTATATGATGCAGGCGCCGTACCTACTAGACCAACGGGTCTCGGTGACGAATGGGTAAGAAACTAGACTCGATATAGCGCCAGCTCTTCAAAAATTCCATCGTGCGAATTATCCAAGTCTACTTATACAAATGGACTGTACGCTCATGAGTCACGTCTTCTATTCCCAAGTCGCTCCATCCAGAGCATCAAAAGCCTGTTCAAGCAGTGAGATATATATATATATATGTATATATATATATATATCTCACTGCATATATATATATATATATATATATATATATATATATATATATATAAATATATATGTGTGTGTGTATATATATATATATATATATATATATATATATATATATATATATATATAAATTATTATTAGGGGGATTTGAATAATCATCATTAAGTAATTCAGAGTCCGTTTGTATAAGTTTACTTGGATGAGTCACACAGCGGAATTTGTGAAGAGCAGGCGCTATATCAAATTTAGTTTGTTACCTCTTAGTTACCAAGACCGGTTGGTCTAGTGGGTATGACGCTCATATCGTAACGGTCCGGGTTCGATTTTTGGTAGTAGATGCAAATTGCTGATGACTCCCAAAATAGGACGAAACGGCCGTCCAGTGCTTTTTGCATTCCGTTGATGATTCTTCTAGAGTCGATGAATAACTTAATTATAATGAACAACTGTGAGCGGAAAAAAGATCATTCAGGCCTTCAGGAATGGTGCCAACATTTATGCTCTGGGTTCCGTCTTCAAAGTTCATTCAAGAACCATCAATAGAACGGTGAATAAGTTTTAAAATGAGGGAAAAATAGAGAGGAAATCTGGATCAGGGGGTCACGACATTTAAACTTAGAGCTAAAGAGATCAATTAGAAAAGATACAACTCAATCCATAAAATATTTGGCACGTGAGAGAGGAGTTTCACCTGTGACAGTCCAAAGAGGAGTGAAAAAAGACTGGAAAATGTAATCATACGTGAAAACTGTGAGGCACCTTGTTACTTCAGGACACGAAGTTAGAAGTTTTGAGAGGGCGAAGATCATCTTGAATAAGTTGGAAAGTGATCCTAAAATAATATATATATATATATGTTTGAACTTTTTCTCAATACTTCATGAGCTTCCATTCCTTAGCTATGATTAATTACGATTCTTCTGTTAAGCTTGGAGAGTAATTATATATTCTTATTGCTCAATGTCCAATAGTGATATAAAAACTTCGGAGAATTCCAGTTAGATATCTTTAATCATTTCTACGACACAACGGTTTAAAGCATAATCTTATTGAACAATTTTGTTTTTATACGATTTGGACAATTTTGATGTGCCACCCGGTATATATATATATATATATACACACACACACACACACACACACACATATATATATATATATATATATATATATATATATATATATATATATATATATATATATATATGTGTGTGTGTGTGTGTGTGTGTGTGTGTGCATGCCGGTGGCGAAGGGTAAGTTGCGAACCAGGACATGTAGTCCATTATGCAAGCTAATCACCAAGGTGGAGAGGGAAAAGGGTCCCACGCAAAAAAAATGTCGTTTTTCAGTGCATTTTAAGAAAAAAAAGTAATTTTGGTTTAATCTAGTTTACAAATCATTAAATTAACATTTTGTGTTTTAACAAGCGGTAAACATTTTTATTTTTATTTTTAAAAAAAACTTTAAATAAGTTTCTTATCGCTTGACGACAGGTGTCAGAAAATGGCCTCGATTGATGACTTGAAAAGTGAAAATTCGTAAAATCTGACGTAAACTAAATCAATATTGTTTTAAATTATATTGGTTTAATTACCCAAATATACTTTTAAGATAAAGTTCAACCTTTCTTCTTTAAAATAACAACAACATGAAATTTGAATTTAAATACAGTAAATTTAATTTTAAAATGTGGCATTGCAGTGAATTTTTTTATAATGCCCTTTAACAAAATTTAATATTTTTAATGAAATAATATACAATATTTTC
>OZ038489.1:45574711-45582211 GCA_964036315.1 Acanthosepion esculentum | reverse complement strand
TGGAGACTCGTGATTACATTATGCTTGAAGGAGTGCAGTATTAATTTTTAAAAAGTGGAAGAAGTACTGGATGTCAAAAAGTGAACATGACTTTTCTTACCGTACCAACGGAATATCTCATTAAGTAGAGGAAAATAGATTGATCATTGCATATTATTTATTTTTAGTAAAATTCCCAGCACAATTGGTGTAAGAGTGACAATAGGAAAAAATCTTAGTTTTTGCCGACGCGTTTCGTCTTCCGATCTTTCTTCTTTTTATGGGCCATCTCCTTTCAGGACGTAGGCGATTATGGCTCTCCACCTCCCTCTATCCTTTGCAGCTCTCAGCGAGCTCCTTCCCTTTGTTTTCCTCCCCGGGGCCACGTTCTGTCATCCACCTGCTCAAGCTAGTCAGGTATGTCACGCGCTGTTTTCTGTTGTCTCTCTTTCCCTCTATTCGACATGTGAGTATCAGATTTTCCGGGCCCTCCTTCCTCATTACGTGTCCCAGAAACTTCAGCTGCCTCTTCCTGATGCTAAAAATACGCCTCCTCCTTGTTTGTAACCTCTCTAAGACCTCACCGTTGCTCACATGCTCGATCCATGATATCAGATTTTATCAAGTGACATAGTTTCATAGTTACATTAAATCCAAAATTTAAAAAGAGGGAGACGCTTTTAACGTAAGCCTTTTTCTGTATTTCTAAGATTTTTTCCTATTGTTATTCTTGTTATACCAATTTGTCTTATCCACTGAATTGTTCTGGGAATTTTACTATTTTGTCAACATGAAAAATAAAACTCTTAGTATAAAAGAAGTTACGATGAGCCAGAAAGAGGGTTACGCAAAAGCGTCCCTCTCTTTTTAAATTTTGGATTTAATGTAACTATGAAAATAAAAACATTTCGCTTCAATGTTTGTCTTGATGAAGTCGGAAGATCATAAATTATTCAACCATAAGATATGAACGATAGAATAACATTAATATAATATATATATAAATATAATATATAATACAAGGTAACCAAAAAAGTTCTGTCCGTTTTTTAAGGAAAAAAAGAAAACGCTTCACAGTATGTGTAACTTATATTTAGTCTTCGAAGTAATCGCCATCGGCATCCAGTACCTTCTGCCAACGTGTCTCCAGCTGTTCAATGCCCTTGCGGTAGAACTCGGGGGTGGGGGGGGTATTGACGCAAAGAAGTTCGTGAAGGCTTTGCGCAAGTCAGCTTCATTGGTGAAGGATTTCCCACGAAGATGATTATCCAGGGAGTGGAAGAGGTGGTAATCGGATGGCACAAGGTCAGGTGAATAAGGTGGATGGTACAAAGTTGCTGTATGGTATCCCTGACCAAAAGCGCGACATGCGGCCTGGCGTTGTCATGGAGGAAAAGCACACCTTTGCGATTCACCAGTGCTGGCTCCTTCTGGCGCAATGCCTGTTGCACACGTTTCAATTGCTGCCAGTACAGGTCTCCAGTGACCGTTTGGCCCGTTGGTAGCAGTTCATAATGAACCACTTGACGACCTGTCCACCAGACACAAAGCATAATCTTGCGTGGGTGCATAGGCGGTCTTGCGGTGTGAGGGACAGCATCCTGAGGAGACAACCAATGTCTGGAACGCTTGGGAGTTTCGTACAGAACCCACTTTTCATCACTAGTAAGCACTCGATTGAATAAGGATGCGGTACGGTGGCGAGAAAGCAGCGATACGCAGGCTGCCACTCGTTGTCCCTTGTGGACCTCCAACAGCGTTTGCGGAACCCACTTGCTCAGTTTGTACGTCTTACCTAGGCAGTGCAGGTGAAGTCTAACTGTTTCATCTGAAACGTTGAACTGTCTTGCAAGTTCACCACACGTTAGACTACTGTCCTCTTCAATGGCCGCCTTCAGGACTCCGTCATTCAAGACATGTGGTCTTCCACTGCGAGGCTCATCACAGAGAGACAAATCTGCCGACTTGAATTTTCGAAACGAACGCCTTGCAGTACATTCATCCACAGCACTATCCCCAAACGCTTGACATATGCGGCGACTTGATGCAGCTGCTGATAAGCCCTCTTTGAAGTCGTAAAGCAAACAGCTCCGAACGAGTTCTCTAGACACTTCCATCCTTCTCACAGCTGTCCGGCTTATAACTGATGGCCGGGCACGGTGCGCGTGTTTTTTTTTATAACGTCTGATGTTCCTACTTCCGGCTGTCCGAATTTGAAAACAATTGCTACACGCATTTGGTATATATTTCAACTTTATTCAATGACTAATCAAAAAACGGACAGAACTTTTTTGGTTACCTTGTAAATATAACTTTAAAAATAAATATAATATAAAAATATTATAAATAATAATATAATATAAAAATAAATATAACTTCAAAATATAAATATGATATATATATATATATATATATTGATGCATGTTTCATTAAATAATATAGACACGTGTTCTCTATTTATTTTATGCAAATTCTTTTCATATCGTCTGATAAGCTTAATAACATTATCATTAAACGAAGAAAGAAAATCACAATATTGATACATATTTTTTAATCCAATCTAAGCTTTCGGCTTACATAAGCCATTATCAAAGATGACAATTACAATATATTAAGCAATACACGGGCGAGAAACTGATGATAGTCTGTTTCTGTTTACATGGATGATTTCCAAGCAACGACTAATTTATGAAACATGCATCAATGAAAAAATGCTGCCTTAATATACACAATATATATATATATATATATATATATATATATATATATATATATATATATATATATATATATATATGCACATTTCATTAAAAACGACTAACAAGGTGCTTTTATTTAGTTTTACAATTTCTCATGCGATCTAATAATGTTTTTCTTTTCGGATGATAAATTATATAAAAACTGTCCGAATGTTCTTTTTATCCGAGCGCTTTCGGCTATATATTTAGCCATTTTCAAGGATTATATTATAATATCTTGACCGTGTTTTGAAACAAAAAAATGAAACATTTTATAAAACATACATATAACAAACTATTTCTAATTCATCAGTTGAAATATAATCCTTGAAAATGCCTAAATGTATAGCCGAAAGCGTTCGGATAAAAAAAAATTCGGACAGTTTTTATATAATTTATCATCCGAAAAGAAAAACATTATTAGATCGCTTGAGAAATTGTATAAAAAACTAAATAAAAGCACCTTGTCAGTTCTTTTTAATGAAATGTGAAGGATTTTTTTGCCTATATATATATATATATATATATATATATATATATATATATGAAAGATAGAATAACATTAAATATAATATTCGTAAATCATTCATGCATAAGATATGAACGATGGAATAACAGCATTATTTAATCAAGCAACCATTCTCCCATGTATTGAATACTGTTGCCATATCTGGTCTGGTGCTCGTGTATGTTCATCTCGAGATTCTTGACAAAATCCAAAGAAAGATCTGCAATGTAATCGATCCTGACCTGGCATCTCGACTTCAGTCACTTTCTCACCAACGTGACATGGCTTCCCTCTGTCTTTTCTACAAATATTTTCATGGCAACTGCTCTGACGAGCTTTACCCCCCCTGGAACCCCGACTGCATGAATTTAAGTGTGCTACTAGACTGGCTATTAGGTCCCACTGTTTTACTGTTGAAATAGCTAAATGCAACTGCATCTTCTACCCTAACAGTTTATTTTCTTGCACTTCTCGCCTGTGGAACTCCCCTCCGTTTACCTGCTTCCTTAATAACTACAATCTTCAAAAATTTTAACACAACGTCAATCGCCATCTTCTGTCTTCTTGAATCCTGTTCCTTTTTTTTTTTTGTCCTTTCCCCAATCCTCCATATTCTTAGTCGTCTCTTTCAATTTCATTCTCTGTAATCCCCTGCGTTCGAGTGGCATTATCCCCTTGCTTGGGGTGAATTGATTTTAAAAGTAAATAAAGTATTACCTTAATTAATTGATTGATTCGTTTTCTAGGGCTTATCAACCCCTTGCAGGTTATTTCAAGCCAGAAAATATTTTAAATTGTTAGAATTCGGGGCGGTGGGGAGATAATTATGGTTTAGTGATACAAGTCTTACTAATTAACCCATCGTTGGAGGGAGAAGAAGTGGGTTCACACCTTTCCCAAGGGTAACTGAATATAACGAACCCAACTGGAATTGGAACTCGGCTCTCTGATTAATAAATCCATTACACCATCCTCAAATCTAAGCTTACCGCATCTAGCAATTCCAAGCGTTCTCCCACCTAGGTACTGATCGGGCTCGGCGTTGCTTAACTTTGGTGGTCGTGATGTGGCCGTAAGCTTTAAATATAGCCGTTATTTTAGACGGTACGTTTCGTCTTAACTCTCTTTGGACCTGTTTCACTTTCCTTCTGTGCTGTGTCCCTTCAAAACATTGGAAATCATGGCTCTCCACAAATTCCTGCCCTTTGTAGTTCTTATTTATCTTTTCGAAACCTTGTCCCGCCAATAAACTCGAAGGTAGGTTATTACCTCTGTCCAGCTTGCTTTCAATTTGTCCTTTGAGTATCAAATTTTCTAAGCCGTCCTTCCTCATTATGTGCTCTAGAAATTTCAACTTTCTCTTCCTGGTGCTAAGTATGTCTCCTTTTTGTTTCCATTTTCTCTACAACTTCTCGTTGCTCATACGGTATTTTCAGCATCCTTCTGTAGAACCACATTTCTTTTGCTGCCAGTCTCTAATTTCTAAAGTACTTTACAAAAAAAAAAAGAATCTGATGTTATGCCAGTAACATCAGATACGAAATCGTGTCTAAAGATTCCATGCGTAAAATAATTCTTTATTAACTTCTGGACCCCATCAAATTAACGGCATGCGAAACGAAGGTATGTGGTTTCAGGTCATTCTTCGAACGTTCGATCTTCTTCTTGAAGACGTTGCACTATAAGGTAATTTGGGGGGGAAGGAGTTAAAATTCATGCATGTTGGGTGACAATAATCCACCTGGCAGAACAACATTCTCACGGTACCTGTGGATACCTTTGGAGTATCTTTGTACAAAAAAGAATGGAGACAATTTATTTGCTATATGTCCAAGATGCTGCTGCAATATTGACTACATTAGACTTACTAATATTGTTCAGAAGATGGGGTCGCATTATACACGAGCTATATAAAAATATCAGATTTTTCACAAAAACATTCAGTCGACTTATATACGAGTATATAAGGTAGTTAAAAAAAAGAAAGAAAGAAAAATGAAGAGACTATTTTGCCAGTCCCGGTAAAATAAACAAATATGCTTTTAAGCTTATTTTACCGGTCACGGTAAAATAGACCCCCATGCCATTTTGCCAGTAAATATTTTTTTATTATTATGAAGGCAGGTAATGTTAAAAATAACAGCACACAGATTTAACGCAGAGGTTTATTCATTTTCACCATCAATCGTTAAGAAAATTTAAAATCTGTTCCACTATCAATTGTTAAAGCACAAGTTAAAATCATTTACCATTAATTATTGTAAGAAATGTAAAAGTCTCTGAATATTTTAAGCACTTCAGGCATAACAGTCTCTGCAAATCCAAAACTTTCCCTTAGGCATGGTTCTCTTGCCAATACACTTCACGCGCACCCACTGAAGACAACAGTCACAGATTGCAGAATCTATGTTGTTCAAGTCCTGCATACACAGCCCACACAACAACTACACTGACGATAATTTCTAAAATACTATTTATATTTACCGGCAAAATAACCTCGGTGTCTATTTTACCAAAACCTGAAAAATAACCTTGGTGTCTATTTTACCGCAACTAGAAAAATAAATTTGATGTCTATTTTATCGAGACCGGAAAAGTAACCCGGGTGTCTATTTTATCACAACCGGAAAAATAGCTTTGGTGTCTATTTTACCGAGACCTGTAAAATAATCTTGGTATCTATTTTACCGAAACCGGAAAAATAATCTTGGTGTCTGTTTTACCGAGACCGACAAAATAACCTTGGTGTCTATTTTACCGCAACTAGAAAAATAAATTTGATGTCTATTTTATCGAGACCGGAAAAGTAACCTGGGTGTCTATTTTACCGCAACCGGAAAAATAGCTTTGGTGTCTATTTTACCGAGACCGGTGAAATAATCTTGGTATCTATTTTACCGAGACCGGAAAAATAATCTTGGTGTCTGTTTTACTGAGACCGGCAAAATAACCTTGGTGTCTATTTTACCGCAACCAGAAAAATAACCTTGGTATCTATTTTACCGCGGTCGGAAAAATAGCCTATTCGAACAAAAATAGAATTAAATCATTACTCCGACCAACTCTTGGAATGGAAACAACTTACAAAATTACAAACTGAGTTTTTTAACCTTTACAGCGAGGCGATCCGAGGAGAACTAGAAATTCTACCAGGATTTATTACTGGATACGCAGATGACACCGTTTTCGTTGCAGGGTCAGAAAGTAACTAGCAAGAAAATGTAGCAGATAAAACTACATGCTTCCCACTGCCCCTCTTGCCTTCAGTATGCCCTGTGAGTGCTAAATTCTCCAAGCACTCTTTCCACATTTCAACATTCTATAATATAAACTTCTTTTTTATTGTAAGTTTCCCTTAAAACGTCCTCGTTGCTCACATGTTCCGTCCATGTTATTCTCAGTATTCTCCTGTAGAATCATATTTCTGTTGCCAAAAGTCTCCTCTTCATCTGTGAGGAAAATGGTCAGCATTCCCTGCTATATAGGAGGATTGATATTTCTTAGCAGTTCAGCACTGTTTCTTTGTTTCTAACGAAAGTTTTCCTGGTGTGGTTCTACAGAAGCGTGCTGAAAATACCACGGACTGAACACGCGAACAACTAGGAAGTATTGACAAGCGAAAACTAAAAGGAGACATGTACATTGAATCAGAAGACAGAATTTCTACGACACATAATGAGGAAAGAGTGCTTGGCGATTTTGACACTCACAAGATCATACTGAAGTCAAGAAGAGGAACAGTACGTAACTTAAGCGAAGAGCTTGAGTAAATGCATGGCAGAACATGTTCTGAGAGAGATAGTAAGGAGACAAACTTTTAGCTAGAAAGGATAGGAAGTTGTGGAGGGTTGTAATTTACTACACCCTGAGGGACACGGTGCATAAAATATCATATCGTTTTTGTCTGTTTACTACCATTTATAAAAACAGATACCACAAACTCTTTACATACGTATTTTGGTGATGTTGGACGGCTTCGCTTGTCACTTTTGCTATGTCAAGCGAAAGCTCGTTATCACTTCCAAAGGTGCTCATTATAATCGAGACTTCGTAGACTCCGGTACTATTAGTAACGCCTTACAGTTATATTCGCACTAGTAATACTTGTCCAAGTAGTAATCGCCAAATAGTATACTGATCAGAAGAGAATCGTAATCCGTATAATAGTAGAGAGTGGATAGATCTCTAACAATAGTGGATAGATAAGAAGAGTGAACAGAGATCGCATAGTCATCACGCTACTTCATATTTATTCACTTCCTTTATGATTATGTG
>OZ038489.1:45564711-45567211 GCA_964036315.1 Acanthosepion esculentum | reverse complement strand
ACAATTCTGTAAATTTTTGGCATAAAAATGAAATAAATATGTTTTAAGTCACTTAAATAACAGGAAAATAATACAAGAAATATTTTAAATATGTTCTATCGAAAAAATACGTGATTCGAGGGAGTTCTCAGCGAATAATTTCTAAATATATTCTTCAGAAAAACATGGGCATCTTCGGGGTTTCCGCTAATAACAAGTACATATGCTCTAAAGAAAAATCCGCGAATGTGTAAAGCCGCGAATAGGCAATGGCTGACTGTATATAATTTTCGATGATATATATATATATATATATATATATATATATATATATATATATATATATATATATATATATATATATATATATATATATATCATGTGTGTATGAATTTTTTTGTATGAGCATTTATACATATACGGGTGCCCTTCAGTATCTTCGCGGCCTTATTATGAAAAAAACACTTATCTTTTACAGTAAATGTTTTGACCTCTTTCTTTGTCAATGCACTTAATTCAGTTGTGAATATTAATCACATAGATGCGGTAATATGCAGTGAAATGTTCAAATAGAAAGCTACATTTACAGTTACGAACTAATTGATCCACCCTCATATTAACAGAAATAAAACCAACAAAACGTGGCTACACACACACACACACACACACACACACACACACACACACACACACACACACACATATATATATATATATATATATATGAAGAAATATAATCTTAAGATGTGCTCAATATCAGAGATAGGGCGTGTGTAAATATAAAATTGAACATAGAAGTCAACACTTAGACGCGACAGTCTGTTTCATGCTTCACTTTTATATATATATATATATATATATATATATATATATATATATATATAAAGAAAGAACAGTAAGATATAAAATCCGGTGTTCTTATAGATATATTTATTTTTACACAATAGTGCTCAATGTAAATTTACAAAGCATTAATATTATAAATTAATTGATTTAAAATATGGGTTTTAAAGTGATAAAAGGGAAAACTATCCTTAACCAACGGGTTTCGTCATCTGAGGGACTTTATCAAGGCAATGTAGGATTTATTTTGCTGCACGTGTTTACATACAAAGGCGAGGATGTCATTGGTTTATCAAAGCTTTTAAATTTGAGAACGTTCATGATTGTTCATCAGGCCAGTCAAAGCATCTGGAGGACACAAAATATCATAATTCAAAGTGTGCCAAAATGTAAAGTGAGCAAGTAATATTCCAATTATATTTTTTAAATAACATATCGATATTGTTTAGTGACTAGATTGTTATGGTATGAGATAAACGCTTGTGCTGTACATCTTTTATTTATTAATTTTATATCAGCTACAGATATATTCTATCTGAGAATATTTATTTAGGTTCATCAGTAATTTTAGTACCTAAATAAATAGCCAAATATATTAAATTTATAACGCCTTCCCTACTTGTTCCTTATTGAATCAATCTCTCAGAATTAATCCTTATTTTCAACTTATATACCGTGTTCTTGATCAAGCCGAATTCATAATTAATTACATTGGTCACATAACTACATGCCTATCTAGACGCCTTACGTTACACCTCTCTGACCACAGCCCTATTAGAACTCATTTAAGCACACACAAACTTACCAGACTCCATCCGAAACATACTAGTAGAAAATACAAACATAATAACCTCATCCACATGGGAAAAAGATTAAGAATAATGGAAGCCTTAATAATAATAAAAAAGAAAAAGCCAACACTTAATAATATTAACTATGAACACGGCCATAATATGCTGTGTTCAGAAAATAAGACATCTCTATAACACTAAAAAACAGACACACAACGCACACACCCAATTACATTGAAAAAATAAAATCATCCCTGATAATGGGTAACAGTATAGCTGAAAGCGCTTGGAATTACAGAACATTTCGACGGTTTCCAAAAAAGAAAACACTTGTTCGAACACAGGAAAAATTAATTAGAAAGCTTAATCGTAGTACCTTGTTTTTAATGAAACATGCATATATATATATATATATATATATATATATATATATATATATATATATATATATATATAAACTGAACGTTGAAGTCAACACTTAGAGGCGACAGGGTGTTTCACGCTTGACGCAATCGTCAGGCCTGACGATTTCATCTAGCATGAAACAGCCTGTCGCCTCTAAGTTTTATATTTACACACGTTCTATCTCTGAGATTGAGTACTTTATCCCATAAATATAGCACACCTGAAGAGTATATTTCTGATATATATATATATATATATATATATATATATATATATATATATATATATATATATATCAGAAATATATATATATCAGAAATATACATATATACATATATATATATATATATATATATATATATATACACACACAACATATATATATATACTAATGGAAGAAAAAAGATATGCTAATATAAGAAAAAGATGTATATGCATACATACATACACACACATATAATGGGCGATGATTTAGAATATTA
>OZ038489.1:45542211-45562211 GCA_964036315.1 Acanthosepion esculentum | reverse complement strand
AGATAGATAAGAAGAATAGAATAGAATAGATAGATAGATAGATAGATAGATAGATAGATAGATAGATAGATAGATAGATAAGAAGAATAGAATAGATAGATAGATAGATAGATAGATAGATAGATAAGAAGAATGGAACAGATAGATAGATAGATACATACATACATACATACATACATACATGCATACATACAGCGTGCGCTGGATGAATTGTCGCCATTTTATATTTTTAATTTCGACTGAACAGTATAATGAGGTCAGTTGAGCACCGTCTGTGAAAAAAATTGCACTATGACCTAATTCCAAAGTGTTTGGGTGTCAATCTGTGGGGAGTGCAGAGAATTCGGAAAGAGTTGGATGAGTCTAATGGTGATTACGATGGCGTTTGGCGTGATCACTAGTGATGGCGAGTTTATGCCTCCATTCATCTTTCCCCAGGGCCTCACACTCAACAATTTATGGCGCACTCGCGTAGCACTGACGGAATAGCCAACATTTTTATGAACCCAGCCCCCTAACTACTCTATACAACATAATTACATAGATAGATAGATAGATAGATAGATAGATAGATAGATAGATAGATAGATAGATAGATAGATCGTTACGCCTGCTTGGTCTCAAAACGGTTAAATGTAACCGTCTCTTCTACTCAAACAGCTTCTTCTCCTGCTCTTCCCATCTGTGGAACTCGCTTCCCCTTACTTGCTTCCCCGATGACTATAATCTTCAAATATTCAAGTATAATGTCAATCGACATCTGACACCCGGAGCTTGTTCCCCGTCCTTCTCTGTATCCTTTCCTCAAACATACCTCTTTACTCTTGTTCTCAATCCTCTGTAACCCCTTGCGTGCTAGTAGCACTCCCGCCTTGCTTGGGGTGAATTGCCTTTAAAAAAAGCTAGCTAGATAGATAGATAGATAGATAGATTACCACGGACATAACGCGTAAGCAATAAGGAAGTTTTAAGAAAATTGGAAACAAAAGGGGCACTTGTACTCAGATTCAAAAAAGACGGTTATAATTTCTTGAACATATTATGAGGAAGGAGGGCTTGGAGAATTTGATACTCACAGTATCTATCGAAGTCAAGAGAGATAGAGTGAGGCAGCAGACCTTCTACGTGACAAGCTTGTGTGAATGGATGGCGTTACTAAAAGCTAAAAAGGATAGGAAGTGTGGAGAGACATGATCGCCCATTTCCTGAAAGGACACTGCAGATAGAAAAAAAAAGAAGTACTTGTTCATCCAGTTGCTCAGACTCGTCAAGTAGAGAAACGTCGCAATCCTCTTTCTACTCCATCGCTATTTCTATGGCATGTGCTCTGACGAGCCATATTCTTTGGTTTCACCAGTCCTAACACTTTTTTCAGTTGGGACCCGCCATGTCATGTAGACGCGGGTAAATCCTGGTCATTCCCTTCGTATTCCATTTGTAAGGAGTAAGTTCCACTCGGTCATCTTTTTCCCAAGAACTGCTGCTTTGTGAAACAGACTCGCGAGAAGTTGTTTTCTTGATCACGACAATCTTAACCTATTTAAGTCCAGAGTTAACCGTTATATCTCATACATAAAGTGCACTCACCGCTTTCTCTTAGGCTCATACAACATCATATAGTAACCCTCTAACTTGAGTGACTCTTGGGACTTGTACTTGATGAACATTATTTTAAAAAAGTAGATGTATGGGTTCAAATAACTACAAAAGTCAACGAATGCTTCTATAGTCATTAGCTGAATTTTGATCTGAATTTTTCACTGTATAATGTGTAATCAATGCGATTGATAGAAAAGTTTTGGGTTAAGAGCATTGACAAGGGAGAGTATTATATTCGAAATAAGTATTTTATGTGAAATAAATGCTTTTTTTCATCATTAAGCGAGACTTGTTGACTTACCTACCAAAAATGTTTATAGTGATGTAAGTTCTTTTTTCATTTTTCCTGTTATATCGTCAGAATCCTACTGAGTTCTTCATGAACTTTCTAGAAACAATGATATGGTTAATTATAGGCGCCCATCTCCTCTCTAAGACACATGCGACTATGGTAATGCGTCATGTGATAAAGGCAAGTGGGGAGCAAGTTTTAATATGAACTGCTGGGAAAGGCGGATTCGTGCCTATTTCAAAGGCAATATTGTAAAGTGAATACAAAGTGTCGCTACCGGAATTTGAACTCGGGTTGCCGATTACGTTTTCTGTATGGTTAACGGTTAGACCAACTCTGCACTTCAAATTACAATTCCCAGAATGAATTGTGTTTATAAATATTATCCGAAATTAAATTTATTCAATTTCAATAGCAATATTGATAAAAAAAACAATTCTTATTTTCGGATCTTCTCGCCATTTAATACGCACTTTCTTCCCTTGTCTACTCTGCTACTTAAGCCATAGTTGTACAGGGTTAAGAGATAAATTCACGCCTTTCCCGAGAACATTCATGCGAAAGTGAAGCCTAACAATGCCATTATATCTCATTACTATACATCCGGTGTATCATTTTGTCGTAAATTGTTTTGAAGATATTATATAAAATTCCAGATTCTGTGAACCGACAAATACGTAAAGTTCCATTTTTTTGTTATCTGAGGAATTTATGGGTTTTATTTATAACTAGCAGCATGGTCCGGCGTTGCCCGTGCTTGATTCAAAAATCGTACGACTCATACAGCAATCGCTATCAGTTGATTTAAAATATTTTTGCCCTTCCTTGCCTTTAAAGGAGTGCCCTTTGCCGTGCTGATGTTGCTACATGCCTTACTTCTTGCCTATCTCACACTGCGAATTTTTTCTAACGATCAGCTTTAAAAAAAGCACTCGTAACTGGAAAAACTGAAAGAAAAAAGAATGTTAACAACAAATACTTTTTCACACCCAACCCAGTTCTGCGGAATCAGAATCAACGTTGAGTTTAAGCAAGCGAATGAACCAATTGGAATAAAGTGCCATGCAGATTTAAATTTTCCCACTTGTGACGAATGCAGCTATCGATTTCTTTTTGCATGCTAGCATGCTAGTTAAGATTCGTGTCATTCAGCTGTTGGCTCTCACGCTGGCCAATAGAATCTTCCTGCCTATTCGTGGCAGCCAGCTATATGCTCTCACTCTGGCCAGTAGAAAATGGCCGCAAACTACATGAAAACTGCCGTAGAAGCATGAAAACTCGATTATTTCCACTATGTATGGGAGTTGGGAAATGCAACGTCGGTCTAGGCCTTCCCGCTAACTTGGAGCATGTGAATGTAAATTTGGGTGCAAATCCGTCGAAAAATTCGTTACACACACACGCACACCCTGCCTTTTATAGATAGAGATCTAAGTCACTTGCCTGGAGATTAGCATCAGCCATGATAATGGAAGTCAGAGGTGGGATCTATCAGCTGATTAATGGAGAAAAGTTTAGTTATTGAGGAGTTAAAATTAACAAATTAAAATATAACGTTTAATGTAATAAAAGGTTTAAATGTCGCATCTATATCTATAATTCTCAAAACGTGTGTGTGTATGTAAGTATGTATGTATGTATGTATGTGTATGTGTGATCGGGTGTTGTGTATGCGTTTCCACAGTCTTCTTCCGATTTCGATGATTTTTTTTTTTATAGATAATTCTTCAGTGCCGGATTTGAGTTCAAATTGACTGAAAAAAAAATTACAACCTTGAAGGTGAAAAATCTTAAAAACTGATTTTTTACACTTTGCGCTAAAATCAAAAGCAAAATTTAATGTCTGTAAAAAACAGCGTACAATCAATTTAGAGAGTTGAAATCTAACGCAAAAAATTATTAGAATTATAAAAAAAATTATATTATAAATAAAAATTTTCGTATATTATTATTATTATTATTATGACGGTCCATGGAAGAGGTTCCTTCCTTGCAAGATAAAGAACACAAAAACGGCCCTTTTCATGGCTACCCTCCATTCAATTAGTTACCCCCCCCCCCATTTTGGGGGGTGCCTTAGTTGCACCAAATTGTTGTTACTAATATTGATTTTCAGGTGGGCTGACTTTAAACTTAAGCTGCTCCAACTGAATGGCAAAAATTCCCAACAATGAAACACCCAGTCGAAGACGGGTATACTGCTAATTATAAATAAAACGCATTCATCCTTATAAAGTACTGCATGGTTCGGATACGAAAATAAAGTTAGCAAATATGGGCTTCCATAGATCCAATTAAGAGATTTAAATTTATTAAAAAGGCTAACTGAACTTTCTTGCTCTATGAAAGCACGCCGAAGCAAGCGTCGATTTTCCCATAAGGGATCACTGGTTCGAAAATGCGTCGAGGCACGTTTTCTTTATTAAGACGCTCGAATGCACAGACCGGTAGAAGTAAATTTACACTCTTTGAAAAACAGTGATGTCAAATATGTATCCACTAAGTATAACGTTTAAACTAATGTGAAATAATGTCGGATTATAGATAAGTTCCTGAAAAATGTCTTTGTTTACGTTTCGGATACGAAAATAAAGTTAGCAAATATGGGCTTCCATAGATCCAAATAAGAAGGTTAACTAAACCTTGTTGAGGTGGGAAATCACATTCTGATGTTAATTTGCAAGTGAAGCATTTTTCAGTGGCAATTTTACACTATTGTACGCCTCACTATTCCTCGATTCCTAACGTAGACGTAGCAATTGATTCGAGATAATCGCTTCACTTCAGCCCAAGTAGGCGTAGAGTGTTGCTCCAGGAGAGCAAACCTCTACGCCTTCTTGGGCTCAAATTTTCCACTGACATGAAGTGGAGTGACTATATCGAATCAATTGCTACGTCTACTGCCAGGAACGTTAGCTCACTGTGCCGTGCCAGAACATTTTTCTTGTCAGAATCCATCTTGCATATTTATAAATCTACCATTCGGCCTTGCATTGAATACTGCCGCCACATCTGGCCTGGTGCTCATGCTATTCATCTCAAGGTTCTTGACAAAATCCAAAGAAGGATCTGCAATGAAATCGATCTTGTCCAGGCATCTCGACTTCAGTCGCTTTCACACCGACGTGACGTGGCTTCCCTCTGTCTTTTCTACAAATATGTTTCATGGCTACTGTTCTAATGAACTGTTTTCCCCTGGTGCCCTGACTACCTGAATTTAAGCGTGGTACTAGATTGGCAACTATGTCTGACCCTTTTATTACTGAAATAGCTAAATTCTACCGAGACTTCTCCTCCATCAGTTTCTTTTCTCGCACTTCTCTCTTGTGGGACTCCCTTCCGATTTCATGCTTCCCCGATAACTACAATCTTGAAAACTTTAAATGGAACATCTTCTGTCTTCTTGAACCCTGTTTCTATATTGTCCTTTCCTCAATTCTCTCTACTAAAGTCTTCTAATTCTCTTTCACTCCCTATAAACCATTGCGTCCTAATGGCATTATCATCTCGCTTGGGGGTGAAGCGATGAAAGAAATGTTAACCAATACATATTTAATTGTTTAGGATGTTATTGTACTACGCTTTGTTGGTCAGTAAATAATGTTAGTGCTCGATAGAGAATTAGGAGATTTTTCGTCATTTCGTAATCGGGTATCTGTACCCAGAGACGCCTTTCTTATTACTCTAAAACGGGTAGCGACATCTACAGTTATGGCGAAAGTAACAGTATAATATTTTCATGGCTGAGTCGTTTTCTGTCCACATCAGAACTCTCCAGACCGTCGACCTTCGAGCACCAGTCAACGACGTGAATCATCTTCTGTGTACCGTTTCTCTTCAAAACGTGGCCGACCACGGCTCGCCACAAAATTCTATCCCTTGTAGCAAGACACCGACCTTGCGAAACTCCCTTGCCAAGACTCCCGCCGTCTCTTCTGCCATCTATTCACACAAGCTCGGCAGTTGGCTGGCTTGCTGATTTCTTCTGACCTTCTTGCCTTCGATATATCCCGTGAGTATCAAATTCTCCAAACCATACTTCCTCATTATGTGGCCCCACAATTTCAGCTGACACTTTCTTAATCTGAGTATAAGTTCTTTTTGTTGTCGTTTTTCCGTACGTTTTCTTTGTTCCTTACATGATCCGTCCATGGAATTCTAAGAATCCTTTTGTGGAATCACAATTCTGTTGTCTCCAATGTGCAGCATTCACTACCATATGGGAGGATTAATATTACATATCAGTTCAGCACTCTTTTCTTTGTTTCTATCGAAAAATTCCTATTTCTTAGTACTTTCCTTCACTTTTGCAATACATCTTTTCCTTTTACTCTCCCGGATCTCGGTGTCACATTCTCCATCCTTTGTTAAAATGCTTCCCAGACATTTAAACTTTTGTATCTGTCTCCAATTCGTAGTTCAACAACGTGAATAGGAATTACAAAACAAGCACCTAACAAAACGCACTTGCATTCCTTTGTGTTGTGAAGCCTGGATAACCGTGTCAGCGGCCCCACATTTTCGGTTACAAGAAATGTACGGCTTACAGAAAACAAAATTTCTTTAAAAATTACACTCGACGCCATTTTTGTTTTGCTTTTACGTACAAGAATATTATCATTAATAGTAATATTATCGTAGTCCTTATTTTTATAAAAACGAAACATTGTCAAACATTATTACATTTTTAAGATGTACTTCCTTCATTTCAGCTTTAGTTGCTATTAGTCACAAACGTCAGTCTATGGTTACGAGCAAACAGCAACTAAAATTAAACTTAAGGAAAAACGAATCTGAATAATAATGGCTGACATTTCTTCATTTAATAAAATTAAAGATGGTGTTAATAATAATGATGGTCTTATACTCGTCGGTCATTTTACAGTTGATTTTGAACAAGTAAACATTTAATGTGTATAAATTTTATTCAGTCCTTTCGCTTACTTTTTTCAGCTGTTCTTTTTTTCTACTTTTCTTTCTCCATTTATTGGGTCGTCTGCTTATAATTCATTTAACGTCCTTTCATTATGTTTCGTTTCTTTGCTTCTATTTTTCTTTCTTTTTTTATTATTTGGATTTTCTTAAACCATTGATGTTTTCTTTCTTTTTTCTTTAATTCTTTATTGAATGTTATTCTTCAATAATTCCTAATTCATTTTTTCGTTCTGTTTTTTTCTTTCTTTCTTTTGTTGTTTTCTTCGCCTGCTTTTGTCTTTCTTTTTCATTCTCATTTTACTTTTCTGTTCTTTTTTTTTTTTCATTTTCACATTCTTCTATTCCTTTGTCTTATTATTTTTTCTTATTTTTTCACTATTGAATATTTAGTTTCTTTTCATCCCTTCGTTCATTTTCTTTCTGTCTTTCTTTTTTCTTACTTTTTCATTTTCTTTTTTGTTTTCAAACTCACTTTCTTCAAAGCATTTTTGTCATCATCTTTTCTCTTTTTTCTCTATATTGGACAGTTTTATTCTTTTCCAACTTTCCCATTTCCTTCAGTTTTTTCTTTTTCTTTTTTCTCACGGATCTTCAGCCCTATTACATATTTTTCTTCTTTTCTACTCTTCTTTTTTTTTCTTTCTGTTTTTACTTCTTTCTTTTTCTTTTTTTCTGCCACCCTTTTTTCTAACCTTCTGTCATCATCTTTCAGCCTTTTCTCCCTATTGTATTTTCTACTTTTTTTTCATCTGTTCTTTCCTTTTCTTTCTTTCTTGTTCCGTTGTCTTCACTTTTTATTATTTTTCCAGATTTTTCACTTTTGCATTTTTGTTTCTTTTTTGCCTTTTCTTTTTCTCTTTTAATTCTTTCCTACAGCCTTTAATTCAGACTTGTTGTTTGTTTTGTGTAGCTTTTTATGCTTTTAATTGTCTTTCATTCTTTTCTCATTTTCTTGAATTTTCACCTTCTTTCTTTCTTTCTTTCTTTCTTTCTTTCTTGTTTAACCTTTTAATAGATATTCAGTTTACCATCATTCTTTATTTGCATTCTTCTTTTATATTTTCTTTCTATTTTTTCTTTCATTCGATCTTTTTCTTTTTCTTCTTTTCGCCATTCATTTGATTTTCTGTTTTCTGTTATTTTTCTCTCTTTCTTTCTTTCTTTCTTTCTTTCTGTTTTTACTGGATAGTCTTTCTTTGCTTTCTTCGTTTTATATTTTTCTTTCTTTCTGACTTTTGTTTTATCTTCTTTACTTTTCTTTCTTCACTAGCGTTTCTTGATCTTTTTCATTCTTTCTTTTTCTCACTCTTTCTTTTTTTCTTTTGCTTTCCTTTCTTCTTTTGCTTTCTTTCTTTATTTCTTTCGTTCTGAAACACTATATTTGTCTATTCCTTCTTTTTCCTTTTATTGTCTTTCATTCTTTCTTCTTTTTCTTTTCTTCTTTTCTTCTTTTCTCTTTCTTTCGTTCTTGCAGCATTTATTTTTTAACCTCTTTCATTCTTTACTTTTCTAATGTGTATACTTTTTCTTCTTTTCGCTCGTTACTGAATTTTTGGTTTCTTCCATTCTATCTTTCTTCCCTTCTTTCTTTCCTTCTTTTCTTCTTTCTTTCTTTCCTTCTTTCTTTCTTTCTTTCTTTCTTTCCTTTTTCCTTCTTTTCCCTTCTTAACCTTATTATGGCGTCAGAAGACACACAGAATTGAAAATACTTTTTCTCTCTATTTATTATTTATTTCGGCGATGTCAGTAGTTCGGAGATCGGATGATTTCTGCAAATATTAATACAAATGGAAATATACACGACCACTTTATGCCTATTACTAAACTCTGAGTGGGCATCTGTAAATGCATGCAAAATATAAGTATTTTATAGCGTATCAATAGACATAATACTACTTGTGTTCACACACACAAACACCCCCATACATATATACATCTATCTATCTATCTATATATATATATATATATATATATATATATATATATATATATATATATATATATATATATATAGATAGATAGATAGATAGATAGATAGATCCCAACAGATTGAACTAGATAGATAGATAGATCCCAACAGATTGAACTAGATAGATAGATAGATAGATAGATAGATAGATAGATAGATAGATAGATAGATAATATATCTATGGGGGTTTTTGTGTGTGTGAACACAAATAGTTTTATGCCTATTGATACGCCACTACATCAATCAGTTGATAGCAAGGAGTCTAGTAAGATTAGCCATTGTAACCAGAAAAAAAAACAACCCAACCTTACACGACTCTAAAAACTTGACGTACCACAAACAGCCCTATTTCCATCAAAGCAGTGACCCCTTGATAAAGAAAAAACAAACCCCAGACCACACCTCCATTCAAAACTATAATTGAGTAAAACATTCAATACCATAGTTATTCCAAAACAACCCTTGATGATGAAACTGCCACTCAGTGGTTAAGGTTTAATATTGGAATTAAACTTAAATACTGCTGACCAGTTTCGAAACATAGTAATTTCTCTGTCGCGATGGAATCACATTTTAAAAAATAATAATTATATATATATATATATATATATATATATATATATATATAGAGAGAGAGAGAGAGAGAGAGAGAGAGAGAGAGAGAGATAGGTCATGTGAGACGTGAATCCCTTGAGAAATGAAAAGATTGGTCAATGGCTTTCAATTTCCCCAAATTTTACTAGTAGATAGATAGATAGATAGATAGATAGATAAAAATGAGCATATATTTGAAAAATACCCCAAACTTAATACACAAACAAGATTTACCATCAAAATCGTTTTGTTTTTATTAAACAAAGATGAAATGATTTTTTGATTATTAAATTTTATTTTTTAATCCTTTTAAGAAGCTTCAAAATTTTGTTTCAAATTTGTTCTTGCATCCGATGGTGATAATAAATTAGTAATGGAAATTTTAGCATATTTTTAGCGGCAAAAAAACATACGGAAATTTTTGCAAAATCAAATAACTGTATTTTAATGAAACTTTCAGGATTTATACACAAATTAATGAAATTATTTTTAGAAATATTTATTTCGTAGAAAATCTTGTTTTTGTTTTGTTTTGTTTTTTTACATCTATTACCCCTACTTATTTAATTTTATGAAATTTTGAGAAATTCATTTTTGTCGAGTTTAAATGTTTATATTAGTTATAAGCAGAAGTCTTTGGAGAATTTAAATCACCATTTTAAAAAACACTGGACTCCCAGTTACCAAACTCAACCCTCAAAAGACATTATTAATTAGAAATGCCTTTACTTTCTTTTATGAATAAGATATAATTATGAACAGTGTTGTCTTGAGAAAATATTTTTCGATGAATAATGAATTTTTGCAAGAATTGTTAACATTTAAAAAAAAGTTTTAATTCCCATAATTTATAAACTTTTAAATCTTTTAAAATTCTGTATTAATTCGTACTGGAAAGAGGATATTGTTATTATTAAGTAAAAACCATATTACTAATGATAAATGAAAAAGCTTACTATATTTCAGCAACCCCCAGTATTTTAAAAAGAATTTTGAAGTTTTTGTGTGTCTATAACCGTGCCAATTTTTTGTAAATACGGACATCCATACACGACATTATCAGACAATAAGAGTGGTAACTATAGTAAAATTAAAGCCAATGTACTAAAATTCAATAAAACATGAGATTATTTAAAATATTTTCCTAAATATTACAGATTACTGGGCAGTTAAAAAATTATATAAAATGGCTCTCACATTATATTCGTCAAGTAATTTTTTTAGATATGTGCCCCGTAAAAAAGTTCCCAAACAAAAGTTTATCGAGATAGTTGTCAAAATCTCATAAAAAGACCAATCTCCATGATCAGGAATTTTTTGCGATATTTTAAACTAAAATTAAATTAGATTCGTTTCAAATCAGAAAAGTATATTTCATCTTTGAAAGATTAATTAATAAAGTGAATTACGTTGTACTGAGAGAATTGTAAATATGATTAGAATAAGATAGTTTTAGCGATTTAAAAATCTCATTCAAGATTTTCCATTTTTAAAGTTCATTTTAAACATTAGATATCGCTTTTCTTTCAAGACACACACATACATACCCGCACAGACACACACACACCACACACATACACACCACACACACAGATATATATATATATATATATATATATATATATATAAACATTTGCGGTTTCTCTCTTCTCTTAAATATATATATATATATATATATATATATATATATACAGATATATATGTATATATATATATATATATAAACATTTACGGTTTCTCTCTTCTCTTAAATATATATATATATATATATATATATATATATATATATATATATATATATATTTAAGAGAAGAGAGAAACCGTAAATGTTTTTGGTTATAATGTAATTTTATAAATATATAATATACTTTATTTTTCATTTATCTATATCAATATCTATCTATCGATACCTATCTATCTATCTATCTATCTATCTATATATATATATATATATATATATATATATATATATATGTATATTGGATTAAATCCGATATATTTTTAATTTGTTTTACTTAAACGTTATTTAACATGGATACTCATATTCAAGTAAATGGTCTATTTACTTAATTAAACAGTATTTATATTTAATTACATTTACCGGCCTGAATATTCGAGAAATCTTCTCAGGAAATATGTGTCTTCCCCGCAGAATTCGAACCTATATATATATATATATATATATATATATATATATATATATATATAGAGAGAGAGAGAGAGAGAGAGAGAGAGAGAGAGAGAGAGAGAGACAAAACAAAGACAGCCAGTTAGTCATATATATATATATATATATATATATATATATATATATATATATATATCCTAGACCTAGCTAATCTGATTCACGACCCATTCATTCATTACAGTTTGCTCATTCACCACAAAAAAACTCATCCCTCACCATTCAATACTGCATATACCAACAATAGCACAAATTCACCGGAAACCTAAAAAAAAGGCCATGACATATAATTTAAATATGTGCACATAGTTCAAATGTCTCTTTTTACACATTTTTTATATGTACAAATATACGCACATAAAATGAGAGGGGAGGGGACGAACCCAGAAAACTAAATTGAAGTATAACACGACGTTCAAACTCGACATAACAGTTGTTAGTCGGACTCAACCACCCCACAAAAATAATAAGAGTGGCCGCTCTATTCTGCCTTTAGACAGAATTAAGAAGTACACTCACTAAGGAAGGATATATATATATATATATATATATATATATATATATATATATATATATATATATATATATATATATATATATATATGCACTAACGACATATATATATATTAAATATATCAAGAACGATATTGGCGAAAAATGTATGATAAAGTGGAAAAAGCTTTCGTGTGATGCGTTTTCATTCGTGTCACGCCTTTCGTCGCTTGTCCAACAAAAAACTATACACAGTTTTATATGTAAAAATTCTCAGAATTAATCTGTAGAAAATGACAGTATTATATATGGAGTGAAACGGATGGTGTTTCTGGTGCTGCTTGCCACGGCTAGAATGGTGATTTGGACGATGCGAATTGAGGAAATCTTGCGATGTGATCACTATTCTCATCAGGATCTGATCAGATTCTTTGAGCATCGGCTCAGGATGAAGATTAGAACTGATAGAAAGTGTTTGGTATTGACAGATTTCAGCGAAACGTGGGCAACTACAGGGAACCTGGTTCGCGTAAACAGGGTTAGCCTTGATTTTCTTTTTTAAGTCCCCCAAGTCACAATGGGGCGGTTTCATATAGAGCCCTCAACTGGTTACGGTAGACTCTTCTTGTGTACCTATTTAATGTAGGTAAGTGTTGTTCTCAGCCTGTGCCCAACTTCTCCCTATGATCCAAGTCGAGATTCTCAACCTCCCCAGTTTGTTTTGACCAGCCATTTTCATCTCGACTGGGTCAGTTTTTTAATTTTCTAAGGCCTATAATTTTTTATCCTTCCTGCTCCCTTGGAGAGAGAGAGAGAGAACCTCTTGGTTTTATCAGAAGACAGAATACAACGGAAACTCTAATTTTGAGGGGTGGTCAGGTCTTACTAAAATAATTCTTGGTTTTATCGGAAGACAGAATACAACGGAAACTCTAATTTTGAGGGGTGGTCAGGTCTTACTAAAATAATTCTTGGTTTCATCGGAAGACAGAATACAACGGAAACTCTAATTTTGAGGGGTGGTCAGGTCTTACTAAAATAATTCTTGGTTTTATCGGAAGACAGAATACAACGGAAACTCTAATTTTGAGGGGTGGTCAGGTCTTACTAAAATAATTCTTCGTTTCATCGGAAGACAGAATACAACGGAAACTCTAATTTTGAGGGGTGGTCAGGTCTTACTAAAATAATTCTTGGTTTTATCGGAAGACAGAATACAACGGAAACTCTAATTTTGAGGGGTGGTCAGGTCTTACTAAAATAATTCTTGGTTTTATCGGAAGACAGAATACAACGGAAACTCTAATTTTGAGGAGTGGTCAGGTCTTACTAAAATAATTCTTCGTTTCATCGGAAGACAGAATACAACGGAAACTCTAATTTTGAGGGGTGGTCAGGTCTTACTAAAATAATTCTTGGTTTCATCGGAAGACAGAATACAACGGAAACTCTAATTTTGAGGGGTGGTCAGGTCTTACTAAAATAATTCTTTTTTCACTTTGTTTTATCATCACCACCACCCACATCATTTCAGAAAATTGATAGAATTTTTATATATATTTTTGTATTCACAATTGTACATATTGAAATTTTACCTCATGGATTTCTTTGGTAGGTGCTCTGTGTGTGGTGCGGGGTATTTTGGTGTATGTAGGAGCGAATGGGGACGGATTAATTCTTATGGTGAGTAAGTAAAACGTAACAAATGAATGGGCCGTGAATCTGATTAGCAAGGTATAGGATAGTGTCAACCTGCTTTGACCCATCTCCCCTCGGCCATTTTTCGGACGTGCCACAATTATTGTATTCAGTAAGTAATAAATCCTAGACAATATATATAAAGAAAAAAGACAATAGGAAAATGATATGCAGCTTTGGCCGACGCGTTTCGTCCACTGCGCACTTTTCAAGCCAAAAAACGAAATGAATTTATTTGAACAAAGTATCTATAAATAAAAAACAAAATGTTGTTAGTTACCAGGAGAATTTAGAAACGCTCACATATATTCATTCAAATGATGTAACTTTTTCGTTGACCCAATGAATATAAAAAAATATAAAAAATGAATAAAAATGAAAGATGTTATTTAATACTGTTTATTATAATCACGACGTTTCGGCCTTCTTCAGGTGGTTGGAATGTCGAACTGAACCCTTTATTTCGCTCACTGGGGTAGACTGTTCTAGTTCCACGTGCCATGTCTAATGGATCTCAGTTATCAGTTATCTCCTGTTAATTCCCCTCTCCAAGTTCTCCACCGCCTTAATCAGGTATTGAACTCACACTCTTTGGATCCTGTCACTGGATTTAACTAACGCTTTTATCCACTGTGTCCTCGAGGACATATGCGTATGTATTTCTGGGATTTATAAACCTAATGTCTTCAACAACCATTTTTACCAGTGCTCATATTGCAATTTTTGCTGTTATTATGGCATTTATCTGGAACTCCTTATTGCTGGTTTAATTATTCAATCCATTTCTATGCTTGGTCAGCTCAGGAGATTTTTGTTGGCTAGCATATGGGCTGATATAAAATTGATTTTTAATATAAAATATTTAAATTTCTTCTTTTCGAACACCCTAACACACACACACACGCACATATATAATTAAGTAATTAATCGAATAAAAAAAAAAATCCTCAACAGAAAGCACGTTTCGCCCTATTTTGGGATTCATCAGCAGTGCGCATCCACTACCGAGAATCGAACTCGGACCGTTACCATATGACGCAGGCGCCGTACCCACTAGAACAACGGGTCTCGGTGGCGAAGGGGTAGGGTAACAAACTAGACTCGATATAGCGCCACCTCTTCAAAATTCCGTCGTGTGACTCATCCAAGTCTACTTATACAAATGGACTGTGCCCCCATGAGTCACGTCTTCTATCCCCAAGCCGCAATATATATATATATATATATATATATATATATATATATATATATATATGAAGAAATATAGTCTTAAGATGTGCTATATTTACGGTATAAAGTCCTCAATATCAGAGATAGAGCGTGTGTAAATATAAAAGTGAACATAGGTCAACACTTAGAGGCGACAGTCTGTTTCATGCTAGATGCAATTGTCAGGCCACCTGAGGATTGTATATATATATATATATATATATATATATATATATATATATATATATATATATATATATATATTATAAGAGATTAGAACAAAAACATGCTGAAATTGCTACTCAATAGCTTTCGTGTTTCGATGCTGTTCTGCTTCTTCAGGCGATGGTAATTGAAAGATTTTAAGATAATTTCAAAAGCAAAGTGTTACTTCTTTTTCGAAAGATAAGGGCATTTGAGAGAAAAAAACAAGATCAGAATTTAAAATAGATAGTCTTAATCAATTAAGTGCCAGATCTACACTAAATAAAAAATTAAGCTCAGAGGGTGGAGATGAGGGAGTTATTTTTTCATGACATGATAAACCGGAACTTAGATCGTTCATTGACAATTACGGAAAGCATATAAGCAATAATTGTATCGTGATTGTAGACAAATATGACGTTATATATATATATATATATATATATATATATATATATATATATATATATATATATATATATATATATATATGATATAAAATGCTCAAACAATAATATTAATATTTGAGCTTTTTATATTATATTCTTACTCTGTCCTGGACATTGAGTTCTACCTGGATTATATCCTCTTGGGAATTTATATATATATATATATATATATATATATATATATATATATATATATATATATATATAATGACCACTAATATTATTAATATATATATATATATATTAATAATATTAGTGGTCAATATATATATATATATATATATATAGATATATATTGACCACTAATATTATTAATATATATATATATATATATATATATATATATATATATATATATATATATATATATATATATAAATTCCCAAGAGGATAGAATACAGGTAGAACTCAATGTCCAGGGCAGAGTAAGAATATAATATAAAAGGCTCAAATATTAATATTATTGTTTGATCATTATATATATATATATATATATATATATATATATATATATATATATATATATATATATATATATATATATATATATATCTTTGTCTTCGGTGACTTTAATGCTCACCACGACACGTGTCTGAAACATTCTAAACGTACTGATGCTGCCGGTGTTCAAACATTAAAATTTTTCCATTGCCCAATCCTTCACTCAAATCCTGAACTTCACTACTCGTTACCCTGGTCAAACTGAGCAACAGGCTTCTCTACAGGATCTATTTCTTACCTCCTCTCCTCGCTCTTGCCGAGCTTCGCATTGCTGCCCACTTGGTAACTCGGACAACTCTGTGGTAGCTATCGATATCGCCTTCAAAACATCCATTAAACAGGAAGCACCTATCTATAAGGCCACATGTTGATTGGGACTCATTTCGGTATTTTCTTTCGTGACGCCCCTTTGACTGACATCGTCAACCTCCCAATTGAAAATTGCGCCACTGACGTTTCTGCTTGTGTCAGAGCCGGCATGGATGCTTTCATCTCTTCTCGGAAATACCAGGTGAAACCGCAATCGTCTCCATGGTTCACACCAGCATGCTAGGCCGCCATAGCACCCATATTTCCGGCTGTACCAGCATGACAGCTCTCGTCATAACAGGGGCTCGTGAAAAATGTAATTGAATCTTCGAAGGAGGTAAGTCCCTGTTTGCTGAGAGAATGGGGCATCGCATATCCTCTAAAACCTTTGGCTCTCGTGATTCTTGGCGTCTCTCTAATAGTGTACTAAATAAGTGCAAGGTCTCTATCCCCCGTTCTTCAATCGATTTGAGGTGTTATCATCCTCTGCTGATAAACCTGAATGCTTTGCCCGTAAATTCTCCTCGGACTCTACCCTTAACTCATCTGGAGTATCCCTAGCACCCATTTAAAACTGATTCTCTGTTGAGTGATATGCATATAAACCCTTCCGTGGTTTCTGCTATCATCTGTAACCTGGATCCCCACAAAGCACGTGGTCCCAATGGTATTTGTGTAATAGCCATTAAGAAGTTTGCTCTCGAACTGGCTCCTGTTCTCTCTAAACTGTATAATAAATTCCTCACTGCCAAGACATCGTCTATTGTTCCAGTTTTTAAGAACTCGAGTGAACCGTCCGACCCATCCAACTATCGACCTATTAGACTTCTACTCCTTTTGAGGAAACTCCTAGAGGCCCTAATCAATGCTAAATTGGTTCATCATCTCTAACCGCAGGGATTTTTATGAGAAGCAATATGGCTTTCGTTTTTCAAGGTCAACTTCTGATGTACTGACGATAATTGCGGAAAGAGTCTATCATGCTCTAGATAAAAACGGTAAAGCCCGGGATGTAGCATTGGACATATCAAAAGCCTTTGACAGGGTCTGGCATTTAGGTCTTCTCTACAAGCAAAAAAGTTACAGTATCACCGGGCACATTTTTGAGCTGATCCAGTCGTTCCTATCAAATCGTGAAATGAAAATTGTCATGAAGAGCCACTCATCTACATCCTTTTGTACTAACGTGGGTGTCCCCCAGGGCTACATCCTTGATCCTACTCTGCTTTTAATCTTCATTAACGACCTTCCCGATGACATGAGCTCTCAACCTGGCATCTATGCTGACGACACTACCATTTACTCTTGCCTCGATTGTAAGGCTTACCAGTCCGGCAAGGTCA
Source organism: Acanthosepion esculentum (assembly GCA_964036315.1). Taxonomy (NCBI): domain Eukaryota; kingdom Metazoa; phylum Mollusca; class Cephalopoda; order Sepiida; family Sepiidae; genus Acanthosepion; species Acanthosepion esculentum. Next base: position 45,544,432 of record OZ038489.1, on the reverse strand, counting down.
AAATGGCAGCTGATATACAAAACAACCTCAAGACCATCGTTAACGGGTGCAACAGATGTCTTGTCAATTTTAACGCCTCCAAATCTAAACTTCTCTCCATTAATCATCTGAGAGACCCCTCTCTGCCTTCCATCAGCATCGCTGATGCTATCCTCCAGGAAAGTGACTCGTTGCGTCTTCTTGGGCTAATATGTTACAATTTTTGTGTACCATTATGTAACTAGTGAGGAAACCCAAATGACTGGACTCACTTTATAGTTCCCCCAAATGAAGGTTAACCAATCAGAAGGCGTAAAATATTCAATCCGTCTTATAAAAGGGCGGCCATTTTGGTTACTCTCTCCGAATGTCCAATGCGAACCTGTCAGAATCAAAGCTGACAGAAGGAAGAACTGCGCTCTGCTACCAATATCCACTGTTAACCTGAACTACGCTTCCCCACTGTCTTCGAAATATTCACTGCCAACCTCTGGATTCTATACTCAAAGACTACCATCATCATGAACAACATAATGTTCTCAACTGACATGAATTGGAAATACTATATTGAATCCATTGCTAGATTAACTGCTAAAATGTCGGATAACTGTGACAGACGAAACAATTTACCATTCGTCCATGCTTAGAGTATTACCATATATGGTCCGCTGTCCTTACTGTTTATATGGAGCGCAAAATTCTCAAAAGAATCAGCAATATTATTGGACCTCATCTGGCGGCTCGGCTTCAGTCACTTTCCCACTGCCATAAGGTTGCCTCTCTGTGGCTTTTTTTTATAAATAATTTCATGGTAATTGTTCAGATGGGATCTTCTCTATGGTACCTAGATTGTATGAATTTAAACGCGATATTAGACTGGCGGTGAGATCTCATCAATTTACAGTTGAGCTAGATAGAATGAGCTGTAACTTTTATGCTAACAGTTTCTTTTCTTGCACTTCTCGCATGTGGAATTCCTTTCCAGTTCCATGTTCCCCAGACAACTTTAATGTGCAAAATTTTAAATGCAATGTCAATCGCTATCTACTGTCCTCCTGACTGCACTTTTCTCTTTCTACTCATTGCTAATGTTGCTGTTCCTAATTCCTCCACACCCTATAATCCCTTGCATGCTAGTGGCTGTACTGTCTTGCCTGGGGATATACCGATCATATATATATATATATATATATATATATATATATATATATATATACAAGTATAGGATTGGTGTATACGAGATTAATTCTAATAACCAAAAAATACTATTCGTAAAAGAGTGCTCAATACAGAGTAGGGCAAATATAATCGTTTATTCTAAAATTATAACATAAAAATTTGATAAAATCAGTACAAAAATACCCATTTTGTTTCAACACTTCTGGTGTCTTATTAAGTGATGGTGTTGAATATATATATATATATATATATATATATATATATATATATATATATATATATTGAATTAATGCAACTATAAATAAAGGATATGTTTACATTCAATACCATCAAGACACCAGAAATGTTGAAACAAAATGGCTATTTTTGTAGCGATTTTATAACATTTTTATGTTATAATTTTAGAATAAACGATCTTATACATATATATATATAATTATTTATATAAATATTATAACATAAATATGTTATAAAATCACTACCAAAATAGCCGTTTTGTTTCAACACTTCTGGAGTCTTATTAAATGATGATGTTGAATGTAGAATAAATGGTTTTAAAAGTTTCAAATTAATTAACGATCCTTCGCTAGGTGTAAACGCTGTTACAATCAAAATACAGGTATATGGTAATTCAAAAAATTTGACAACGAAGCAAGGTTATCATAGATATTAAAAGATTTATAAAATTTGAAATTAGAATTAAAAGTAAAAAATTACCTATTTAGAAATCTAAATCAAATCTCTATTAAGTTTAAAATTGTAGAATTACCGAGGAGAAAAAAATATATATACATATGCTATTTAATTTATTTTTTCATTGAAATTATGTTAAAAAGGATGTTGACAGCTCCAGACAAAAATGTATCCATTTTAAAGTTTAACTTCAACATGGTGGCCACCTCTCACGTAAAACAATTCAAACACACTCAGGTTATAATACATATATATATATATATATATATATATATATATATATATATATGTATATATATATGTATATATATATGTATACATATATGTATACATATATGTATACATATATGTATATATATATATATATGTA
>OZ038489.1:45519711-45537211 GCA_964036315.1 Acanthosepion esculentum | reverse complement strand
CACCCGCATATATTTATATATATATATATATATTTACCGCTAATATTATCGTTATTTTTTATACATATATGTATGTGTATGTATGTATGTATATATATTTATATATGATTGCATATGTATGTGTATATTTACCACTAATATTATCAATCTATGTATATATATATATGTGTGTGTGTGTGTGTGTGTGTGTGTGTGTGTGTGTGTGTGTGTGTGTGAATAAAAAATGGGAAAGCAACACAAACATGTGTATTCACTAAAAATAACTTTCATGGTAATAAAAAAAATGTCGGATAAAATTAATTTCGAAAATCACTGTTGTTTACGAAACAGGTGACAGCAGTATAGATTCGTAGAAGACCCAACGTGAGACGTGTTTTCCTTAAATAGCCAATTCCAACCTTTCTCCGTGGTCAAACTTTGGCTCAAAAAGTGGTTACCTTGAGAGAAAAATGGGATACAGGTTCGATTCCCTGCTGGAGATACCATTTTTCTTTAGGAGAACTTCGCAATTTATGCCGGCTGCTATTAATGCCACTGTTTAAAAAAAATAAAATAAAAAACTGTGATAGCAACTAAAATACGAGTACCCACTAAAAGGAACGTCGATGCTAATAAGAAATATATATAAGTAGCTTCTGCAGAGGGCTCTTAATTCGGCCTTCATCACAATAGGTAGGCAGGAGTAGATGCGATAAGCAACAATAAGTCACAGACGAACTCAAAATTTATGGCTGCATTTAAGTATTGCATTAATATTTAAGCTTGCCTTTTAAAAGTTCAACGATAATTCTTCTGTCGTCACTTAATTTAAAGATAATTTGATCTACGTAGGTCCTTACTTTCCATACAAAAAATTATTTTTATTTCATGGGTGATTTTCGCTGTTTTCGCAATTAATTTCAGTTATTTTCAACTTCATTTCCAAGTTATAAAAATTGATATTGTACAAAAAAAATTCGTCGCAAAATAATCACTTTAAAAAAATCGCCGAAAACAATCGCAGTAATGAAACCTTGGGAATCCAAAATTTCAGGATTTTGGGGTCCAGATCCGGCCCAGACTGTTTTTAATTTGCTCAAGGTGTCGGCCTGATTCCAAAATGGTATGACATATTGGGCTACGGCCTCTAGGAGTAAAGTTTTTAAAAAAGTGTGACACAGTGACATTCACATTTATTATAGTGATTTTCCAAGCGTAGCTTAGATGTGGCACAAGGCCGAAAGTATGGGTCGCCCAGTGAGGATCGAACTCACTACTCAGTCGTAATTGTTCTAGCAAAACAAGCTTGCTAACCGTTACACCGCCTCGGAGAAAATTGTGAGTCAACATATATATATATATATCAGTTGACTCACAACAATCAGTATTTTCTAGGGTATCCGTTTTTGGGTTGATAACCTTCCATATAATAAATGCGCGTGGGACACCTCGAGGCGGTTTAATGGTTAGCAAGCTTGTTTTACTAGAACAATTACAACTGAGTAGTGAGTTCTATCCTCACAGGGTGCCCCATACTTTCGGCCTTGTGCCACATCTAAGCTAGGCTTGAAATATCACTATATATATATATATATATATATATATATATATAGAGAGAGAGAGAGAGAGAGAGAGAGAGACTGTAAATAGATAAATAGAGAGAGTGCGGACATATGATTCAATCAAGTCTGAAAATCTTATTGAAAGGTGAAACTGACAGTCACCATGCAGTATTGATTCCTATCTCCGTACTCTGTATATCTATAAAACATGGTGGTATCCCCGATACTGAATACATTTGCCTTATAGATATATGAAATTTTAAACATTCAGAGAGAGAAAGAAAGTGTTTGTATCTTTATTTAAAATTTCCTCTCTTTTCCTATATATATATATATATATATATATATATATATATATATATATATATATAAAGGAAAAAAAACAATAGAAAAACTGTAATTCTAGCCGACGCGTTTCGTTTTTCTATTGTCTGCAGTTTTCCTATTGTCTTTCTTTTATACATATTGTTTTTTCTACAGGTTAATTCTGAGAAATGTTTACACACACACACATACACATATACATATATATATATATACACAGACTTATATATATATATATATATATATATATATATATATATATATATATATATATATATATATATCATGTCTCTCATACCATCCCTCATCACCCTCTATATCAACTTATATAAGCTTAATACTGCCCGTCAAAAGTGTAAATTTTAATTTCATTTTTCGTTTCACCTTTTGAAAGTGAAGTCTGAGGATCCAGAGAAGGGTAAAATTCTCTGGTGAAATAAATTATTACAATGGAGCCTTAAAGTGGTCTGTTTTTCTTTAAATTAAATTATTCGCTCTGAATTAACATTGAGCTCTCTGGATTTCATCCTCTTTGGAATTATCCATACGGATTACCAAGATTTTCGTTACTTAACTATATATATATGTAATTATTTTTTAAAAATATGATTCCTTCGCTACATAAGAGTAAGAAAAATATGATTCCTTCGCTACATAAGAGTTCTCATGTTTCAAACGCGAGTGTCGAAACCCTCAATATAATTATTAAAATTAAATTGAATTATGGTATCACGCCCTGTTTCATCCTCAAGCGAAAATTTAGGAGTAATCAATCTTGAAATTTACTCATCTTTATAAGGATGTTCATTCGCAAAATTAATTACGATGGAAACGATTTTGATATGGGGTCTAACAGTTAATTTATATCCACATATCAGTCACCTTCGGAAAGAGGTCAAGCCGAGGTAGGGTCGGGTGTCCATTTCAAAGCGAATGATGGCATTCGTGTACGCACATCGTCTGGTCAGTCACAGCGAAAGATAGCTTTTGGCACCAGGATATGTCTTTAAGTGTCTAGAGAATTTTGTTTTATTTTATTTAATCTATTTATTTATTTATTTTTTCAAAGGGCTGTTTCATATGTAAACGCGTCGCACTGAACTACTATTTGTTTTTGACGACCTCATATAGGGTTTTTCTATCTTATGATTGGGTTAAGCTTTTAAGACTGAAATTTTTTTTTTCTAAGCTAATTATTTATTGCGAAAATTTGTTGATGTTGGCAAAAAACCGTTAACTCATGTCTATGGTTTAATAAATTTTCATTATTTAGAAACTTAATAAAGTGTAGTTTTTCATGTAGGCATAAAGGGCATGAGTCATCCCAGATTTTACAAGTTCTTGTTCTATTTATTATTTTCCATTTTACTTTCGGTGTTTTATTCATTTCTTTTAAATGCCTAAAATATTTGGATAGAGATGTCTGATTTTTATTTCTAATATTATTGAAGGAGCTTTTGTGTTGTCTCAATCTAATTTTAAATTCATTCTTCGTTAAACCAATGTATATCCTAACAGTGTTAGGACTCTCAATCGATGAAATAATGCATTGGTATACCACTGATTTTGTGCGGCATTTATTTTCCAACGGGCAGTCTTCAGGGTTTCTACAATCACATAATTTTTCATTATTATTGTTTCATTTTAGTTTAGGATTTTTATTAATACTGTTTTGGCATGCGTGTTTTTCCAGGATTTTATTATGTCTTTTTATGATTTTTTCTAGATTTTCAGTGCAACTGTAACTTAATTTTAAGGTGTTTTTATTAAAGATCTTGCTAAGTCTGCTATTAGTAGGAAAGTGTTTTTCAATTAAAGCTAGGGACTTATGTCCTAGCTTAATACTAACCATTTGGTTGAACGGAGGGGTATACTAAATGATTTTTCTTTTCCTGTTTTTCTTCTTGTTAGTACTATTGTTTCTATAACTTATGTTAGCGTTTTTGTATCTGCTATTTTTTAGGGCTGTGCTATAAAAATTAGTGTTGTTGGAATATTTCCTTATTAGCAGAGTTCATGCTGCTTCTTTTCCCTATTGATGTGGGTATATGCTTAATTATAGATGGAGGGTGGTTTGACTTAGGGTGTAAATACAAGGGATTAGTGTTAGGTTTTCTGTAAGGTTGGTATATGCAGAACTCCGGATTAATTACCTAACATGTTCTTTCCTATTTTTCTACATATCTGCACACACACACACACACACACACACACACACACACACACATATATATATATATATATATATATATATATATAGCCATAATATATATATAATATATATAATATATATCCATAATATATATAATATATATCCATAATATATATAATATATATAATATATATATATAATATAAATATACTAAATATATAATATATATATATAATATATATATAATAAATATATAATATATATTTATATATATATTTATATATATATTTATATATATATATATATATATATATATATATATATATATATATATATATATATATATATATATATATATATATAAGGGGAGGTTGCATACATATTAGTAACATATAAGATCCGAGCAAATGTACCGAAATCAAACAAAGTGGAAAAACTTTTTATTGACAACGCGTTTTGCCTTCGTTAGGTAGGCGTCGATTTTGCTGTATTGGATCCCACTAGTTCAGTTTTAGAACTGCCGGACTACATACACAGACTATTTGTTTATAGTGGTGAAGGATTATGTAGAACCAGCCACACTTTTCAGAACTGCTAACAGAAGAAATGGTACACAGTGTGCCACGAAGTTTCCAGATGACCCTCCACCAGGTTTGATTCTGCTAGACTGAATGCCAACCAAAGAAAGAGAGCCCTGCCTGCCCTGCTATTTAACCCATAGTTAGATGAAGATAGATGTATGACGCTATCATCTATTAGTACAAAATAAACGAAATAAAATCGACCTGAATTTGTACTCGTTTCTGTAGTACATAGACTAAAATTGGAACGATACAGAGAAGATTAGCATGATCCCTGCACAAGGATGACACGCAAATTCGTGAAGCGTTCTATATTTTTCCTGGGTATGCCGATAAACTACATCCGCGTCCTGGGTAAGACGATAAACTACCTCCGCGTCCTGGGTATGTCGAAAAACTATATCCGCGTCCTGGGTATGGCGATAAACTACGTCCGCGTCCTGGGTAAGACGATAAACTACATCCGCGTCCTGGGTAAGACGATAAACTACCTCCGCGTCCTGGGAATGTCGATAAACTACCTCCGCGTCCTGGGTAAGACGATAAACTACATCCGCGTCCTGGGTAAGACGATAAACTACCTCCGCGTCCTGGGAATGTCGATAAACTACATCCGCGTCCTGGGTAAGACGATAAACTACATCCGACAGCAAGGCCTCTGATCAGGAGGTTTTGAGGAGCGTGGAACCACCTCTTAATTGCTGATTTTCCTAGTTCCAACGTGGCCCGGGGTGGTAGCACCTGTTAGGGTCCCAGCTATTTGTAAATAGTTAACCCACAAACTGGGTTCAAAACATTATGAAAATATAAAAATGGGTTTTAATACCAGCAACACTTTTGGGGGGGGGTTGTTATCACTAACAATGAATTTTGAAGGAAAAAAATATTACCAACAATACATTTTTTTTTTAAATATTACCAATAATGCATTTTGGAAAAAATATTGCCAGCAATACATTTTTGAAGGAAAATATATTACCAGCTATACCATTGTGAAAAAAAATATTACTAGCAATATATTTTTGGAAACATTATTTCCAGCAATAAAAATCTTGTCGACATTAAATAACCCGTTGAAGTTGATATGCTGTAAAACAAAATAAATCCAAACCCTGATCTACAAACTGATTTCTTACAAAGAATACATTCATACGAGCGTGGCCTAAAAATCCTGTCGACATTAAATAACCCGTTGAGGTTGATATGCTGTAAAACAAAATAAATCCAGACCAAATCGACCTGAATGTGAAATCAGCTTTGCGAGTTCATTTTCGATGCCGAGACCGTTATTACTTTTTTTTTTTTTAGGAAACAATGCTTCGTTTAAGCATTTTGTGTTAAATAGAATGGTCATGGGTATATCTGTTGTGTCTTTTTTGGTGCGTTTCTAATGTTCGCGTTAAATAATGCGTTTCACGTCAGATGGAGACTAGTCCAGAAAATCGCCTAAATGACGGGTTATGTTCCCAGTACATTCGACACCAACATAAAACTCAACCAGAACGCTGAGTCTACATATCCTTTACAATTCTCCATTACGGAACATGCTTAAATAAGTTGATAGTGCTCAGAACATAACACATCATTCTGGCGAGTTTCTTTACAAGTATCAGGCAGACATCAAACGACGAATTCGACACCAGGAGACACGCACCAGAGAGCTTAACAAACATTTCTGGTCCTTTCTATTTAATAAACATATAGAGAGAGAGTGGGAGGTGGAGAAAGGTGGCGAGAGAGAGGGATGAGGAGAAACATTGTGAAACAGGAGTCAACACAGCATAATGAGTATCAGAGTCAGATCTTTACATCGCTTGATATAATCGGTCTGTTCCTAATATTGTGCACTTTCAACTCATACATACAACAAACATTTTAACACCAATATATATATATATATATATATATATATATTATAAATTAGCTGATTTAAAATATGGTTCCTTCGCTACACAGGAATTACCATGTTTCAAAAACCGAAGCTAAAAACTACAAATTTAATTATATAATCAAATTAAAAGCATTAGTTCTGTTTCATCTTCTTATAATATTTATGCTCTGTAAATTTGCATTGAGCACTGTTTTGTAAAAATAAAAATATCAATAAGAAAAACGGATTATATATCTTACTGTTCTTTCTTTTTACTATATGATATATATATATATATATATATATATATATATATATATATATATATATATATATATATATATATATATCGAACATTGAGTGTTTGTGCTAATAAAATAGTATATAACTATCAATATTTAAATTATGCAACGGTCAATTTTCAACCCACACCTGGTCATTGTGTTGTGCATGAAACACAGTATATATATATATATATATATATATATATATATATATATATATATATATATATATATATATACATATATATATATATATATATATATATATACATATACATATATATATATATATATATATATATATATATATATATATATATATATATAAGCAGATATGAAGAAAAATAGGAAAGAACACGTTAGGTTAATAATCCGGATTTATTTAGTATTTGTTTCCTTCGCTACATAAGTGTTCTCATGCTTCAAAAACGAGAGCCGAAACCCTCAATACAATTATTAAAATTGAATTAAAGTATCAAGCCCTGTCTCATCCTCAAGCGAAAATTTCCTAAGGATGAGACAGGGCTTAATACTTTAATTCAATTTAATTTTAATAATTATATTGAGGTTTTCGGCTCTCGTTTTTGTAACATGAGAACTCTTACGCAGCGAAGGAAGCATTTTTTTTTAAATAATTATATATATATATATATATATATATATATATATATATATATATATATATATACATATATATATATATATATATATATTTGTGTTTGTGTGTGTTTGTGTGTGTGTGTGCGTGTGAATACAGACAAAAGTAAATTTATTTTAACCAACGCGTTTCGTCCTGTCATGCCAAAGGCGTTAAGATAAGTTTCTTTTTGTCTTTCTTCATATTGTTCTTTCATAGATATATTTTCGCAATATCTAAAATGTTTACACACACACTTATATAAATTTCTATGCATTGAAACACTGATAAGTAGTTAATATGATGTGTGACGCGTTAAAATATATAATTACATCAACAGTTACATTACTTTTATCCGATAATATTGTTTTAGACGGCAAAATGCATGCACAGAATTATTAATATTTATGAGTGTGTGCGTGTGTGTGTATGTGTGTGTATGTGTGTTAGTATTTGTGTGATTATATATATATATATATATATATAGAGAGAGAGAGAGAGAGAGAGAGAGAGAGTGAGAGAGAGAGAAAGAAAGTGAGAGAAGATGCATTGAAAAGATGACTTGGCTTGATTATAAGTTCAGATCATATAATATTTTATTGTGCCTAATGTCACCACAAATGTATCCACACGTTTCCGGTGCCTGTTTTTTTTATTTTTTATTTTAGGTCAGTGAATCGTTAGTGATTTATGCATTTGAAAATAATTCATATTTATCTGTATCTCACTCATTTAAACCATTATTTAACTCCTCTCTTTAAAACTTGTCTCTTTTAAATTTGAATCGCCACCTTCACCTTTAGGCCTTTTCCCTTCTTCTTTCTTCTGTTACACCTCTCTCTCTAGAGTTTCCATACATTTCCCTCTCACTCTTGTTTCCCACTCCCACGCATACACTCTCACTAAAATTTTGTTTTTTATACCCGGAGTTATATTTTCCAATTTCTTTTTGAATTTGTAGGTCTGATGAATTGGATCGTGATTACGATTCCAATGTAATAAATTATAACCCTGGAATATTAGTGTTTGAGCCTTATATATACACACACACACACACACATATATATATATATATATATATATATATATATATATATATATATATATATATATATATATATATATATATCAGTAAGAAATCTTTAAGATATTTAAATGAATTGGACAATATTGTTTTTTGTATTTAGTTTTCTTTTCTCATTAGTGTTTGATATTTTCCATATCGACAGTATGAGAAAAAAGTATCACAATTCCATATACCAGAACATTGTCAGGAAAATCAATGACAAATTGTAAAAAAAAATTCCTTTAGGAATTCAGTGAACTGTTCACGTTCGTATGACTACACATGCGCACAAAGGAAACACTTCATTTAAAAATCGGAAAAAAAATTTACTGGTTTGCATCGAAGAAAAATTTATCCCACGAAACAGAAATAAGATATTAATAACATTTAACCACATTTTTCAAACTTATACGTGGGATTATATATATATATATATATATATATATATATATATATATATATATATATATATATATATATGCGATTGCCACAGTGCCACTGTATCATACATTTTAATTAAAGGGAAGGGACAAAACTCTCTAAATTTCAATAGATCATGTTAAAGAAATTTTGAATTCCCAAATGTTTTCGACAAATTTTACGTGATTATTTGCCACGAATTTATTTGGTACGATAACAGTTTTTATAACTTGGAAATAAATTTGATAATAATCGAAATTAATTGCGAAATACAGCGAAAGTAACCCATGAAATAAAAAGAATTGTTTGTACGGAAAGTAAGGACCTACGTACATCAAATTATCTTTAAATTAAGTGGCAGCAGAAGAATTATCGTTGAACTTGTAAAAGGTAAGCTTAAATATTAATGCAATACTTAAATGCAGCGATCAATTTTGAGTTCTTCTGTAGTTTATTGTTGCCTATCGCATACGACAGCAGTATGCCTCGCAAAAAGAAATCTCCGTCAACAGAGGATCAGATTGCAATCAACAGAGCCAAAGCTGCAGCGAGGAAAAGAAAGTCCCGTGCAAATAAATACCCAGATCAAATGGCAGCCAGGAGAGCTTCAAATGCTGAGAATGTGCAAAGACTTAGGGACTCTCAAACCCCTGAACAAGCCAAAGGCCCAATCAAAAACCCTCCGCAGTTACTAGCTTAAATACCGCCCTATCAGGCGGTTTTTAAACTATTACACACACACACACACACACATACATACATATGTATATATATATATATATATATATATATATATATATATATATATATATATATAGAGAGAGAGAGAGAGAGAGAGAGAGAGATCCGTATAGGCCAATTTTGGATTTTGCTGTAAAAATATATATGCTCTGTTATAATAAATACATTGAGCTGATTTTGTGAATCAGTTTTAATATTTTATATTACTAGGATCCACTTGGATTATATACGAACGGATTTATTACCTATATATATATATATATATATATATATATATATATATATATATATATATATATATATGCATGTATTACTTCAAAAGCTATTTTTAGTGAATTTGAGTCAGCGCTTAAATTTTCTCGAGTACGCAGACCGATAGATGTAATAAATACTGTTTAAAACAAATGTAACGTCTACTCAAATATGTGTATCCGCTTAAAATAAAGTCTGAAGTTATAAAAATATATTGGCTTAAAAAATAAAATCAATTAATATATATTCGCCATCAAAGGACGAAACGCGACGGCTAACTTTTCCTTCTATCTTTATATATATGTGTGTGTGTGTGTGTGTGTGTGTGTGTGTGTGTGTGTGTGTGTGTGTGTTTAGGCAGTAAATTCTCTTTTAGGCATGTCTGATTGAATAAATTACAAACATTATATCTGCTTATTTTTATCATAATCCCTTCATATTCACGAATATTTTTCCGTATATTAAAATTGAATAAGGCAAGAAATGCACTGTAACTATGAGAATCACTTTTATTTGCCATGTACTTTTCATTTCTTTACAGTGCATTTCTTGCCTTAATTCATTTTAATATACGGTAAAACATTCGTGAATAAGAAAGGATTATGAGTTGTAATTTATTCAATTCATGCCTTAAATGATATATATATATATATACACACACTCGTAAATACCTCCCACATAATGTCTTACTATATAAGGAGGTATTTCTGGGAGATATGGGAGGTATTTCCGCCTCACCCTATAATCCCCGGCAAAGACGAAATGAGCTTGGTTTCATCTAAATTCTTATTCTGGTTTAGCCTCGTTGTGAAATCGTTATTAAATAGTTACTCTTGCAGATTCTTACTTTACTGTGTGCCATCCTCATTAAATCGTTTTTCTTTCGACCTTAGCAAAGTTCATATCTCACCATGGAGCAATACTGTGAAAGCTCATCTCGCTAACCAGTCTTGCAGTGATTTCAACTATCACCGAGAGGCTAAAACGTGTGGCCTTGTGTCAGCATTAGTTAAATTGAGTAAATGCTCTAAATAAGTAATGTTAAAAATAAATTTTTTTTTTTTTTTTTTTTTTACTGAAACGGATTTACACAAAGAAATTCTGGCAAATGAATGTGTATATATATTCATTTCTAAATCTAAGCGTGAAGGTTTGGAGGTGTGAAGTTTTGCTCTAATTCCAAGATATATTTTTTTTTAATCAATTCACCCCAAGCAAAGCGACAATGCCACTAAAACGCAATGGGCGACTGAAAGTGAAAGAGAATGGGAAGACTTTAGAAAGAACTGGAAACCCAATGCTAAGCCGCAAACAAGCTTCTACTCCTTTTCAATAGACAGTGGAGGAGTGTGAACCGGACGATAGGCAAACTTATCAACTCCTATTGAGAAAATAAAAATAAAAATAAAAAGTAAATAAAATGTCAGGGTTTAGGCGGAGGCGTTAGATGTATAGAGTTGAAGTAGACTTTAGAAGGAACCGTAAACCTAATTCCAAACCGGAAACAGGTGATAAACCCTACTCCTGTTCAAAAGACTTCGGAAGAGTGTGAACCGGACGATAAGCAAACCTTTCAGCTGCTATTAAATGGATAAAGAATGAAGAGGAGTTAATATTACACCTCGTGTAGAGGAAAACGGGAAAAAGTTATTTGTTTGTTATCAAAGATTTTTTCATTTTTTTTATGATTAGTCTAGTTCCGGTTAAGGTCACTGACCTTTCTTGACACAAATAGCTTTTCCCGCTACTACGAAGTAACACGCACGCACATACACACACACACACACACACACACACACACACACACACACACACACACGCACCAACGCACGCTTGAGCGCACGCACACACATTCGCATACCCACAGACACAAACATGCACAACACACAGATGAAACCTTTTTTATTTAAAAATAAAAATTGTTCTACCCTCCTAACTTTAAATTAAACATTTTATTCCGTATTTTCACTCGATTGTTACCCTTCCCCTTGATGTTTTTTCTTCTTCTTCTTCTTCTTCTTCTTCTTCTTCTTCTTCTTCTTCTTCTTCTTCTTCTTCTTCTGTCTCTCTGTCTTTCATATTGTTTCACTTTCGTTTGCCGAAGATAACGGGGGAGGTGTTAGCTGATGACGTCACAACGCCGCCCGTCTGCCGACCAATCGCACAACAGCATGGCGGGTCCTCTCGACCAATGGTGTTGCCGGCGAAAAAATAATGGGCCAACACGCGAATTCGTGTTAACAAACCAATTATGTGTGATGTCATTCGGATTGAAGATGTTTATAACGAGGCTCTGCTAGCAAACACGGAGAAGAAGAAGAGGAAGAATAAGAAGAATAAGAAGAAGAAGAGGAAGAAGAAAGGCAGGAAGTAAAAGAGCTGGGAAGAAAAAAACGTAAAAACTGTTTCTTTTCTTCTTTAACCCTGCATTCTTTTCTTTTTGTCTTAATTTTTTACCATTTTTTTTTTAAACTAACGATCGGCACTACTGCTGCCGGAGTCTTGTGTCGTGGAGAACGGCACCACAATCAGCAGGAGTTCCTACTTACACTACCGTTACATCAAGGAACGGGTATTTTTGGTTTGGGGGCCGTCGAGAAGGTGACAATATTTACACAAAAAGACCATTGGATTTGCTTTTTAAAATAATTATTTATTTCATCACGTTTTATTTTGTTTTTGTTTGCTTTTTTGTGTTTTTGTTTCCCCCCTCACGCACATACACACACACTTTCTCTGTGAAAGGTGCGGGTGTGCTTTATTTTCATACGCGATACAGACGACACGATATCTATATATTTAAATGAAAACAAAATATTTTTTAAGAAAAACAAACTAAGTCAAAAAAAAAAAAAAAAAAAAAGAGATAAAAAACGAAAACGAAATGCAAGCACGTGTATAATTTGTGCTGGCCGGAAATGGATTGTGTTTTTAAAAAGTAAGAAAGAAAAAAAAGCATAAATAAAGAAAGAAAGAAAGAAAACATCTTCTAACGGAAGGACACAAGACTCCCAAGGAATTAAACACAAGCTCCGATATTTTTTATCAGACAGCTTTCTCGGAAAAAGATACGAAGCCAACACCTGTATATACACCTATAAAAAACATAAATATACATATACATATATATATATATATATATATATATATATAGAGAGAGAGAGAGAGAGAGAGAGAGAGTGAGAGAGAGAGAGAAATAGAGAGACCTATATATATATATATACATATATATATATTTACATATATACTTCCTTTGTATATACATATAAATATATGCGTGTGTGTGTGCACATGGATTTATGTGGCTGTTAAATTAAACACACGAATGAAAAGAAAAATGTCTACAAAAACGCAAATTATCATTGAAGTGAGTACAGGAAAAAAATAAACCCGTTATTTACATAAATTCAAAACGGGGATATACTTAAATAAGCATACACAAACAAACGTACACACACATACATATACACATACATATACACATACATATATATATACATACATACATACATATATGTATGTATGTTTTTCAAAGTAATTAAATACTATTTTGTTTATAAATTCGAAGATTTTCTTCAGCAAGTATGTGCTTATATATTTGTAAATAAATAAATATATGTATATGTATTTTGGGTGTAGATACACAGATATAAGTTTTGTTTATAAATTTATAACATATATATATATATATATATATATATATATATATATATATATGAAGCTCTAAAGTGTTTGACTGTTTTATGAAGTCTATTGAACCTCAAACATCATTTGTTGTAATTAAACTTTTATTTTGGTTCTGTGTGATAAAAAAAATGTTCGTTTGTGATCACACCCACATGATATAACAACAAAAAAAAAGCCACACAGGGCAAATCCAGGTTCGGGCCTGTACATCAAAACACTCATCTGTATATCAACAAACAGGTCGCTTGGCGCAATTACAAACTTGACAACTAAAAATTTCATATGAACAAATAATAATAATAATAATAATAATAATAATAATAATAATAATAATAATAATCGTTTTAAATTAAACTGATCCGTAAAAACACCGACATTTTTTATTTCAAAATTTTACCACATTCTTTCTCTCTTTCGTAAAAGAATCGGTTTCATTTTATACACGTTGCCTATTTTGAGAAAAAAACAAAACCTTATTTCTTCTCTCTCTCTCTCCCTCGCTCTCTCTCTTTTCCTGCTCTGATTTATCCCAGGTTCTCGTAGAAATTACCAACCTAATTAATTATATACGTAAACCTGTGACAATTTTGCGCCCATCCAACCCTCGCCTACACGCATGAAAGCGTACGTGTGCTTTTGTGCGTGACTCTGAACGTCAGTGCGCGTGTCGCGTTGGTTTGTATACCTCGCTATCTCAAAATGACGCATATACCTCTTGCTCCTGTAGAATTTTAACCATTTTTTTTTTCGGCATGCTCTTACGAGGTCTATGAGTATTTGTTTTTATTTCTCGCCTGTAAGATGTTTATTTATAGCAAATCAGAACACAGTGTCGGATTTTCTATCAGGAGTGGTGTATGCAACAAAATATAATTTACCTACATGGATATAATTAACGGTTCCAGTAGTTTTTACGCTTATTTACCTAAAAACACAGACATATGGTAACTGAATTTATTTTTAAATTTGTTTCTTTCTAGGTTTGGTACCAATATGTATGAATTAAGAAATTTTATAAGAAGGTTAAGAAAATAATTTTTTTTTAATTTTAAAAGGGACAAAATTTTTTTTTTTTTAGTTTTAGTTTTACAGAAGAGAGAGACATTATTTATAACATTTTTTTAAACAGCGTTTTTTTTTTGTGATATTTATTAACAAACTCGCACATATACGAGAGAATATAAATTTAAGTACGCGTACATATAGTTATTCTTCATCGCCAAAAAGCGGATTTTCGCTTATTAAAATTTGATAAAATATAATTAGATTTTTTTTTAATAACACGAAACCTAATAGAGTCATTTATATTGTTAATTTTTTAAAAATTATATATATATTTCTTTATTTAAATAAATAAAAAAATTAAATTAAAAAAAAAAATAAAATAAATTAATATCCCAAACACACGGCAGTGAAAGTTTCATCTGTTACGTCATCTACTGGACAACATGGAACGGTTAACGGAATTTGTGAGTAAGTCATTTGACGCCGAGTCGGAACAGAAAAAAAGTGACTTTAATGAAAAAATGCAAATCATCTCGGAGGTGGATCGCCCGTCTGGCCACCACACACATCACCATCATCACCACCCGACTTCTCATCCGACGTCGACGCCGGCGCACCCGACTAGTCTGGAAATAGGGACCGCTAGTGGTACGGCCAGTGCCGGCGCCGGCAGTGCTCTTTTACTGGCGGAAAAGAATGAGGATATGACCACAATAGATGTGGTAGACGATGCGGAACTAACACCAACGAAAAGTATGTCCACAATGTCCAGTCCGAGTGACCCAAACCGAAGAGAGTCCTTTTCAGGTAAGTTCAGGTATATTCACTAATGCACACACACACACACAAACACACACACACACACACACACCTATATATATATATATATATATATATATATATATATATATATATATATGTTGAGGCCTGTTCCTCGGCAAAACATGTCAAAGTCAACATTTAACAAGTAATTTTTTAGAAATTATATGTGTAAATAAATGTATATTTTTTGTGATAATGCCGGTTCATCGGTGAAACATGTTGAAGTAAAAATGTTCTAAATCGTCTTAATATATAAATATATTATCTATCTATCTCTCTCTCTCTCTCTCTCTATATATATATATATATATATATATATATATATACATATATATATATATAGGTATATATAAATAGTCTGGGTGATAAATATAGGTAAGTATACGAGCGAGCGATCTTATACAAATACATATAAATACTCTATAGTGTAAGAAAAAAGTCCTAAATGTAAATATAAAAAGTCTGTCAGTGGATGACAATATATATATACATGATATATATATTGTCATCCACAGACAGACTATCTAAATCTATATCTAAATCTATAGATTACATATATATATATACAGTGTAACTGGGATATAAGAGAGTTGTCGGGACCGGAGAAGAAATATCTTATATACAGGTTTCTCTTATATCCGGGTTTGGTCTATTATATACACATTAACACAGACTCTAATTTGGGACCAGAGAAAATCTCTCCTATATCCGGGTTTCTCTTATATCCGGGTTTCTCTTATATCCGGGTTAAACTGTGTGTATATATATATATATATATATATATATATATATATATATATATATATATACACGTATCTATATCTATCAATCTATATATCTATCTATCTCTCTTTCTCTCTCTCTCCCTATATATATATATTTATATATATATATATATATATATATATATATATATATATAGATAGATAGATAGATAAACGAATGGATAAAAATATAGGCAGATATACTTGCGAGCGATCGTATACAAATACATAAACACTTTATAGTGTAAGGAAAAACAATGCTTTTTTATGTTAAGAAATATGCATTTCAGCATTAAACTCGAGATTGTGCGATTAATGCGAGATATATATATATATATATATATATATATATATATATATATATATATATATATATATATATAATTATTATTAGTAGTATTATTATTATTATTATTATTATTAAACGTTATTTTTATTCAGTACACGTGTTCGGATTGCTTTCCCTGTTTTTCGTAAACAGTAAAACAACCGGCCTAGATAAAATAAATAGATAAAACGAATGAGAACAACACAAACACGTGCACCCACTCAAAATAACGTTTATAGCAATAAGAAATAAGCTCGGTTTTAAAAACACACACACACTCTCCCTCACTCTCTCTCACTCTCTCTCTCTCTCTCACACACACACACACACACACATACATACATACATACATATATATATATATATATATATATATATATATATATATATATATATATATATATAAGAATCTGGTTCTGACCATTCAAATGTAAATACACAAAAAAAAATTTATAATTGAAATGTTTGTTTTCGGTCTCAGAATATAAATAATTTTTTCACAAAATTAAATTTTGTGTAAACATTATACAATATTTTGCAACGAGTTTTTTCATTCAAAGTGGATATTTTCTCAAAATATCTTTCTATCAAATCTGACACACGTGTATCCATAAATGCCGAAAATTTGATCTGTCTGTCAAGTGTCAAGATACTTGCATTCTTTTTACTTTTTCTTTTTTTCCTTCATTGAATGAACATCCGTGTTTGTTCAAATATTTAATATTGTTTATATTATCATTAATCCGTTGACTCTAAAACATAGGACTTAATGGTGGAATTCTTAATTATTTGTTGAAAAGTCTTCGTGGATGACAAATCTCGTCGATATAATTTTTTTAGATGTAATGGACACATAAATATGGACGGGTCGAAAAGAGTGAAGAAAATTGCCACCTCAGATAATTTTTATTTACGAATTAATAATAATAATAATAATAATAATAATAATAATAATAATAATAATAATAAAAAGAACTGTACGTTGTCAAAGAAAGATATTTTCTGTTTTTAATTTTGGTATTCAAA
>OZ038489.1:45492211-45499711 GCA_964036315.1 Acanthosepion esculentum | reverse complement strand
CAAATATATATATATATATATATATATATATATATATATATATATATATATATATATATATATATATATATATATATATATATATATATATATATATATATATATATATATAATAAAAGCAAATGTCAATGTATCACTGTGTTACACTTTACTCATAGAGGCCGTAGCTCAACATATCATACCATTTTGGAATGAGGCCGACTCCAGGAGAAAATTAAAATCATTCCCGGCCGGATCTAGACCCACAATCCTGAAAATTTGGATTCCCAAATTTTCATTACTGCAATAGTTTTCGGCGATTTTTTACGTGATTTTTTGCAGAGAATTTTTTTGTACGCTAAGAATTTTTATAACTTGGAAATAAAATTAGGAATAATCGAAATTAATTGGGAAATCCAGCAAAAGTCACCCATGAAATAAAAATAATTGTTTTTACGGAAAGTAAGAACCCAAGTACATCAAATTGTCTTTAAATTAAGAGGCGACAGAAGAATCTTGTTGAACTTTTAAAAGTTAAGCTTAAGTACTATTGCAATACTTAAATGCCGCGATCAATTTTGAGTTCTTCTGTAGTTTATTGTTGTCTACTCCCCACTACCTATTGTGATGAAGGCTCAATCAAGAGCCCCCCCCCCAAGCAGGAGCTAGCTTAAGGGTTTTAAGCTAGTATATATGTATTTCTAAAGAAATGATGAATTTATTTTTTAATCCTACATATTTCTATTACTTCAAACGTTATGTTATTTTTAGTTGATACACATATTTGAGTACATAAATAAATACCGTTTGTATCGAACGTCTGTTCAAGCTTGAACGCCATCTTCATGGCATGGAACAGACTGTTGCTATTCGATGTTGACACACATATTTACACACGCTCTATCCCTGATATTGTGCACTTTTACCCATGAATATAGCATACCTTAAATCTATAATTTTATCATATACATATATATATGTGTGTGTGTGTGTGTGTGTGCGTGTGGGGGAGTGTAAAAATAATACTGTTTATGAATTCGTATGTTTTTTTTGTGATTGTATCTCCAACAATAACAATCGATAACCAACATTAAATTCTTACATTGGACACACATGCACCACACTTTCACGTCGGTTAACTTGTCACTTGGCCAAATTTAGTGCAATTCATGCACATGTGGATGAACATATGACAAATACACAAAATAATATAAACATTAAACAAATTTTAGTTGACAGTACCAACATTTTGGACAGGACACAGTGCAAAGAAAAACTAAAAATTCTGGAGGCTGTTGTAATAAAAGAGAAGAGGCCAGCATTGAATATAGTGTCTTTCTCCATGAGGGACTGTATGTTGAAGTGTATTTAAAACACGCGCACACGCACGCGCACACGCACGCGCACACGCACGCGCACACGCACGCGCACACGCACACACCCATAAAAATTGGATTTAAATCAATAGGACTATTTTGAGAGGGAAAGATAAGGAAAATTATCGGCCAGTCACTCCTGGATTATGAGAGGTGGGGCATAGGGTATGCACCACCTTTCGATCCGCGACTTAGCTACTGCGTCTAGTACCTTCATAGAAACGGTCTGATGCTGCCTTAAGACAGAAACAAAAAGTTTATTTATTTAAAGCTTCTCTCGTCGTGAGGGACAGATTCCGTACTTTATTGCAACCGACAACATGACCGGATCAAGTCGTTTTCCTTCATGATGACAACCACGTTCAAGATGACGGCCTTCAACGAAGTACTTGATACAGTGGGTCCGCTGTTTTGTCTACCGCTCTATGACGGACTAGTTCAGTGCATTAAAATCAGGAAAGCTTGGAGACTAACGCGGTTGGCACAACCGCAAAAATTCTCACCCAACCAATTCTTTATCACACGTGGGACGTGTGGGAGGGAGCTGAATCCTTGTTCCAGAACTTAACGTAAAACGGCGTCGATGAACCTTAGCCCCCTGTTGGGTGACAGGATATAACCAGCCGTAACTGAGGCAGAACTGCCCAGTCCTCAGTTGGCTGTCTTGATAGAGTTCAAAAGTTTCTAAGCGGACTTGAATTATCTTTATTATATTCCTCTCTGCAACGACAAACAAATATATCGCAACGCTCACGCTTTTTTATCGTTGTTTCCATGGCGAGTGTTCTGAAATTCTGTGGGCTCCACAAGCTGTCTTTGCAGGTTGGATCCACCCTCCCAGGTACACCATGATGAATCAACTTCATTGCCTTCGTATCTGATTAATAAGAAGCTAGTTTCACTTCGACAGCTTCTTCCCAAGGACTGCCGTATTTTTTTAAGACTCTCGGCAGGCTCTTTTAAGATCACTACGATCTTGTCCTCTTCAAGTTATCTTTCCTACATTAACCCTTTGAGCCCTGACCACCGCTTTACCGGTGGTAGAGAAAAATGACGTATTGCCCAGCCACCGGTTGAACAGTAGTAGAGAATAATAACAATGCTCAGTTACCGGTTGAACTGGTGTCTTATCAAGTGATGATGTTGAATGTAGATTAAATGGTTTAAAAAGTTTCAAATTAATTAACGATCCTTCGCTAGGAGTAAACGCTGTTACATAAGCTAGAATGACCAATCAAAATACAAGTATATGAGAATTCAAAAAATTTGACAACGAAGCAAGGTTATCATAGATATTAAAAGCTTTAAAGTTTTTTGTAGTGATTTTATAACATATTTATGTTATAATATTTAAATAAATAATTATATCTGCTCTACTCTGTATTGAGCACTCTTTTAAGAATAATAATTGTTGGTTATTGGAATTTATTCCGTATATACCAATCCTATACTTGGTTATATATATATATATATATATATATATATATATATATATATATATACATATATATATATATATATATATATATATGGTCTATCTAGGCGTCAAGAATTCATCACAAAAAGTTTTATTACATTTGAACTACAAGATGTGTCTATTCAAACTTTTAATATAACTTTCCAAATTCTGAATGAGGTGCTGTACATCGGGATTGAAGTTATGAATAAATTGTCCAAAGTTCATGTTTTTCCGTTATTTTCGAAAGTACGTGCATATTAAAAGAAAATGTGTCGGTGATATTTAATAAAATACATTTAGCCTTAAAGTGGTCTGTTTTTATTTTTATTTAATATATATATATATATATATATATATATATATATATATATATATATAAGTAAAACGTTTTGTCACTGAGCTGACTGATGTTAACTCCAGCATCCCGACTCCAGCGGTTCGAAGACGGACCCTCCTGGAATCACTCCGTCCACTCGTCAGGCGGTATCAGCAATTAACTGTTTATAGTTCTCGATTTTTCTTTTTCCTATGCAGTTTTCATTTTTGCGTGTATATATAGAGAGAAGGAGAAAGGATGGGAGAGAGATCGGGGAAGATACAGAGGGAGAGAGGGATAGTGGTTGAGGGAGAGGGAGAGAGTTGGAAAGAGAATGGTGAGAGAGTGAGAGATAGAGAGGGAGAGAGAGAGACAGATATTAAATGTTTCAGAAACTAAGTTTTCTGGGAGAAAAATAAAACTGTAAGTTTTAATATTTTATTTTAAAAATTAGTTACTATAATGATTTTAGACGACTTATTTGCATTTTAATATATTAAGCCCAAAACTACAAATTTAGTCTTCTTTTTAGCTCTTAATTCCAGCAAATAGTGAAGGTGATCAATATCCCTAACTCACTATCCGATTTATGCTATACGATTAAAAGGTAATTTATTGGATAACACTGAAATACATTATAGTATAAAAAGAAATGGTAAGTTCAATCTAAGGGAAACGATAATTGAAACAAAGCAAGTTCAGTCGGCCAATGATGACAATTCCAGAACAACGTAACTATAAACAATTTTGTTTTCTATCCTCTGCCAGCCGCTATGATGGAGAAAGCATTACCTCGGACCGTCGCCAGTGAGACACGCTGCAAGAGCCACTCCGTTTTGCGAGGCTCGTTCCTTAATCGAGACGCAATCACGTCAATCCTCCGAAGGAACACCATCGAACGAGGGCCAATAACCCCTGAAGTCTCCGCTGCCGCAGGAGTAAAAAAAAAATCTATCAGCAAGAGAAGAATATTTAGCTATTTTTTTTATCTCTGCGTCTCGGGCGACGAACCCCGGCTCAACCGCGGACCTGATCAAATTACCGGCCGAGAATGTATCAGCACAGGTTGCATCCCAAATCAACGACTTAACCCATTTTAAAAGGGAAGATGGTAATGCCATCCGGCCGCTTTCCATCACCACGGTCGAGGCCTCCGGGTTCGATACCACGGTCGAGGCCTACGGGTTCGATTTGGGAAGGGAACGATTTCGCTCTATATGTGCGTGTGTGCTTGTGTGTTTCAAAAAGATTGTTATTTAGTTGTCCATTAAAATATCGTTAGACAGGCGTACATACTCCTGCTAAGTGACGCCCCTTTTTTCTTTGCTTTTCTTTTTTTTTTCTTATTTATTTTGACAAAATCTAAGATAAAAACGCTAAATCTTTACTGTTCCCGGAATTCGGACCTACAGAAAATTTAGCAATTATCAGTGAGCAAGATGCAGTCAGCGTGCCGTCTTCAAATGCTGACCTCACTGCTTTTACGTTCGCATTTTGGGAAAGGCCCTCTTCTCGCCTAAGCTATCAATTAAAAGGTACAGTAGCCCCTGTGTGTCAACCATTCCATCAGAATGACCACGTTGAAATCCGTAAAGAAGGCACCGGTAAATCTTTCTTACCTTGGGAAAGGCCGGGCACCTCGGCTTGGTGTAATGGTTAGCAAGCTTGTCTCGCTAAAACAATTACGACTGAATAGTGAGTTCGATCCTCTGTGTGTGCTCCAAACTCTCGGCCTTGTGCCACATCTAAACCGCGCTTAGAAAATCATTTTGGGCACCTCGACGTGGTATAATGGTTAGAAAGATAGTCTTGCTAGATAAATTTCGGCTGAGTAGTGAGTTCGATCCTCACTGGGTGCTCCAAACTCTCGGCCTTGTGCCACATCTAAGCTACGCATAGAAAATCATTTTTGGCACCCCGGTGTACTGGTTAGCAAGCTTGTCTCATTAGCACAATTACGACTGAGCAGTGAGTTCGATACTCACTGGGTGCCCCATACTTTCGGCCTTGTGCCACATCTAAGCTACACTTAGAAAATAACCTTTCAGATTTGGGCACCTTGGCGTAGTGTAATGTTTAGCAAGCTTGTCTCGCTAAAATAGTTATGATTGAATAGTGAGTTCGATCCACACTGGGTACTCCATATTCTCGGCCGTGTGCCACATCTAAGCTACGCTAAGAAAATCATTTTGGGCACCCCGAAGCGGTGTACTGGTTAGCAAACTTGTCTCGCTAACACAATTACGACTGAGTAGTGAGTTCGGTACTCACTCGGTGCCCCATACTTTCGGCCTTGTGCCACATCTAAGCTACGCTTGGAAAAAAATCACTACCTTGGGAAAGGCAAGAACTTGTCTCTTCACCCATCAGCTACGGATTAAATAGTAGTGTAGACTGATTTCTTTAGACTTGTGGGGCAGCTACTCCAAGAGAATGATTAATCTGAATTTACAACCAGTGAGAAGGCAACGCGAAACCACTCCTGGCAATTCACCTATAAATAAGAAAAGATATCTACCGGGAGTCATGATCGCCAACGTTCTGGTGTTTTAAAAAAAATGTTGAAGAGAGAGAGAGAAGTAAGAATTTTTTTTAATAAGAATACTTGTGAAGAGTTATGAGTTCAATACCTGGCCACAGCAGAAGGGAAAAAAACTTGGAGAGTTGAGTTACTAAATGGATGTAACTGAAACTTAGATTATCTAAAAAAAAAAAAAAAAAAAAAAAGCGAAAAAGGCATGGCACGTGGAACTAGAAGAATCTATACTCGTGGACTAAATAAAGAGTTCGGTTCGAAATTCCAACGAAAATCACCTGAAGAAGGTTGGAGCGTACAACGGCCGAAACGTCGTGAATATGGTAATAAAGATGAGGACAACAGTCCGAACGGTGTTAATAGTGTAAATATAATACTTGTTAAGCTGAAGAATCATAGTCATATACAAGTACCAGCTGCTAGAGCCGAACTCAGCAACGGGACTTGTACACTAACTCTCGTTCCCCCGTTAACTGCAATTTCTTATTTATTTTTTATTTTTTCTGTGTTTGATTGCCCGGTTGAGTTCCGAAACAAATAAAACGAATCGGAAAGAAGGAAATCTATTTGATCAAGAATTCTCTTTTCAGACAGTTATTTTTCAGATTGTTAGATCACTGCTAATACTACTTCTACTACAATTGCTGCTAATATGATTACTACTACTAATAATAATAATAATACTAATACTACTACTACTAATAATAATAGTAGCAGCAATAATAATAGAACAATCAACGCGAGATAAAATCGGCAAAGTGTGTAAATAGATAAATAAAATTGCAAAAATTGGACAAAAAATTTAGATGCAATTTTCGAATTCAGAATTTTACATTCAAGTACTTGAAAATACTCGTAACTTTTACATAAATGAAGTACCTGAAATACTCAATGAAGTACCTGAAATACGCGTAACTTTTACATACATATGCATCCACATATCCACAGGTATATATATATATATATATATATATATATATATATATATATATGTACGTATCTACATATATACACACACAAACACACATACACACACACACACACATACACACACACACATATATATGTAGGAACATACATATATATATGTGTGTGTGTGTATATATATAAGTATATATAAGATAAAGAACAAATAGAAAACGTTTATCAATCTAATGTGTTTCCATTTTATTAAAGCCAATGTCGCAATAATAATAATAATAATAATAAAAAAAATTCCGGCCTCTCACCCAAAAACTCCTAAATTTGGACTAGTATATAACCCCCAAAAATCCGAAGGCACTAACCAGCTGTAATTAAAAGTTTTACGCAATGAGTGATCTTCAGACGGATAGATAGATAGATAGATAGATAGATAGATAGATAGATAGATAGATAGATAGATATGAATTGACTGAGATAGATAGATAGATAGATAGATAGATAGATAGTGAACAGTGAAATCAGATAGATAGATAGATAGATAGATAGATAGATAGATAGATAGATAGATAGATAGATAGATAGATAGATAGATAGATATGAACAGAACCCTACATAGATATATAGATATTAAATTACATACATAGAAATCAGCAAGGTTACTTCATATTTTTATTATAGCATATGCCAAAGTTTTCGTTTCGCATCTGACCTCTCACAGAAAGTTTGTCTATTTTAACGTGACATAAAAAAAACTTCATTTAAATATCTTTCTACGTCCCTCAGCAAACGTTGAAAACCCTGCATTTTTAAAGGATTTTTTTTTAATTTTCCGTGCTCTAACTAGTTTTTCTCTTTTTTATTGTTTATTTTTGTTTATTTAATTTTTGCTAGGGGAGGTCAGATTATTCGA
>OZ038489.1:45484711-45487211 GCA_964036315.1 Acanthosepion esculentum | reverse complement strand
GTCAAACAGTGAGTTAGACTTTCCGTATATACACTCACACGCGCACACACACACACACACACACACACACACACACACACACACACACACATATATATATATATATATATATATATATATATATATATATATGTCTGTGTGTGTGTGTGTGTGTGTGTGTGTGTGTATTACTTGTTTAGGCGTGTATCTACTATCATACAAGAGCATAGATGTATTTTCACATACCGATTGAAATAGGAATATTAACAAAACAGGTTGAACGTATAGGTACTTCTACGAAATCGTTAAAAAATCAGCATACCGCGTGACAAACATGCTCCAAACGTAATGAAAACATAGTGTTATCGTCAAAATCGTTATGTTATTATTAAGAGGAAGGATCAAAGTATTTTTTGAATGTTTAATTACATTTTTTTTCACTCCTTTTTAGAACATCCGAAATTTTGATTAAAAAATTTGTTTTTCTTGCGTCAGCAGTTGTACTAACTTTTAGTATAGCAAATTTTAGTCTCTTTTTTGCGGTAATAGACACATTGATTTGGTAATTCTTGTAAAAATCAAATAATTGTCGGATTTTCGGGAAATTTTTCAAAACTTATTCCCAGATAAATGAAATTTTAGAAATTTTTTATTACAAGAACTTGTTAAAATTTTTTATTTTAAACATGTTTTTCCACCCTACTTAACTTTATGAAAGCTTGAGAAATTTATCGAGATCATTTTTAGTGAATATATTAGTTAAAAGCAGAATATTTTGAAGAATTTATATCATCAAGTTTTTTTTTGGGGGGGGGGGTTAAAATCAAACCCGATCTTACCGAAAATCTGTTCTGAATCAAAAAATAAAAAACCCAATAAAACTAAGACATTATTTAATTAGAGAAGCGTTTAATTGCTTTTATAAATAGTATTTATTAAAAACGATATTGTCTGAAGAAAAATACTTTTAAATCTTTAAAATTCAATGATGTAACTAAAATTCAGTTTCATTTCTTTGTTTTTGTACGAGTATATACATGCAGAATTTGTAAGTACGGATGTTCATACTTGGCATTATCATTAAAACGTCACGTGTTTTAAGAGTTGTCCCCCCCCTTACGTAAAAACCCTCATCTAAAATTTATCGCCTGTTAGCAATTTTGCTTCAACATACTTAACTTGTCAACAAGTTAGGCAGTGAATAAATCGATCAATAGCCAGAAAAACAAAACACCATTGTTAAAAAACTCTTGTATACAACATTTTATGCTATAAATAAGTAATATTTGTTTCAAATCAAATTATCAAATCAAATCAGATTAATCTAACTTTAAATTTGCTAATTTTCCTCAAATAACGTTTCAAGAATATACATTTTATTTTTGCAAGATTTTTAAAACCGAGAATTAACTTTTGTTTACAAATGTCTTAAAATGGCCGATATTATCAATTTTACTGAAAAAAATCGATTCCAATCAATATAATTTCTGTTTGAAAGTTACCACAGAATATTTTCCCTACTGGAAATAGCAAATTTTAATCCTTTAGCTTTCAATAGAAGCTAAAATGAAAGCTTCAAGAAAGCTTTTTCATTTATTCAAATTCATTTTAAACCTTACGTATATCGAATTAGTACACACATATTCACACATCACTAATATATATGCATACATAGAGAGATAGATAGATAGATGATGTGAAGGCAGAGATAGATAGATAGATAGATAGATAGATAGATAGATAGATAGATAGATAGATAGATAGATAGATAGATAGATAATGTGAAGACAGAGATAGATAGATAGATAGATAGATAGATAGATAGATAGATAGATAGATAGATAGAGATTGGTAAAATTTTGCAAGTAACAATGCAAGTATCAGCATTAAACCAGCCAAATTATTTTATTATCAACATCTTAGTTGTAAACATAATCGTAACGTACAACTCAGCCCGATTCTATCTCCATTTCGTAAATTGTCGCTTTAATTGTGTGAATTCTTCCTAGTGAATATTATCACGGACAATGCGTACGTTTGTCAGTCGCTGAGCGTGCTCTGATTAATAGCCAATAATTAGTGGTTGGAGGCGCGCGGAACGAGCCGCTTCTGTCGGCCATTTTCCGACGGCCTTTCGATACAATTACAGACCGAGTTGCAAATTGCATCGGAAAAAATGTTTGCATCCTGCTATACAAATATTTTGCAAATTCTTTGGTGAGTCTGACCTCCGCAAAAAAAGGACCATATGCCTGTCGAAATATATATTACTATTTTTATTTATCTATCAGAAATAAATTTGGATACTGCCAGTTCAATACAAACAAATAACGCTTTTGTCTCTCTTTCTCAATCACTTAATCTCATTCTCTCTTTCTCATTGTTTTTTTCTCTTGCTGCCTCTTTATTTCTATCTTTCTCTTTATATATATATATATATATATATATATATATATATATATGTTAAAAGCTGTGTATTTAGGCAGGAAATTCTCTTTTAGCCACGTCTGATTGAATAAAT
>OZ038489.1:45467211-45482211 GCA_964036315.1 Acanthosepion esculentum | reverse complement strand
AATATGTATTGTAAGGCACTACCCACTGATTGGTGATTTCTTGCTCAACTTCACGTCCATATTGTCTCATATATTTTTGTATGAATGATTCATCGTAATATAAATTGAACTGCACCACATATTTGATTTAAAAGAACTGATCCGGGATAAGATTTTCGGGATAACAACTGAGGCATTACTCTATTTATTGAACAATTTAGTTCATGCCACATTGACTCATAAACTCCTACAACAAAAAATTTCTCAAATTGCCATATTAGTAAAAAACGTACTCTCTTAAATTTAAAAAAAAAATTCAACCTTAGCGTTGCGACTGCATGCTCCAAAAGTTTGTATCCGTTATCAATAACACATTTCAAAAAAACATATTTAGATTCGCATTATATTTTTTCGTCTCGAAATTGGCCGAGCTTCATTTAGAAAGAAAACTACAGGAAATATGGCCCAAGCTGAAATGAACTTCGGACAATTTCTGACGACATTTCCACCTTGTCTGTGAAGGATAATTCGCAACTTGAAAAAGTGGATCATTAAAATTAATCGACACAAAATGTATCGCTTTTAATATTATTTACCTTAAAGTATATTTGCTGCGTAATTACACAGAACCTATGTGTATATGTACACACGCACACACACACACACACACACACTCACACACACACACACACACACTCTCTCTCTCACACACACACACATATATATATATAAAAGTGAACATAGAAGTCAACACTTAGAGGCGACAGTCAGTTTCATGCTAGATGCAATCATCGGGCCTGACGATTGCATCTAGCATGAAACAGACTGTCGCCTCTAAGTGTTGACTTCTATGTTCACTTTTATATTTACACACGCTCTATCTCTGATATTGAGCACTTTATCCCATAAATATAGCACACTTTAAGACTATATTTCTTCATATATATATATATATATATATATATATATATATATATGGTAAAAATATAGTTTTTTGGTATACTGTATTTATTGGTTAACTTGCTCGGTATCAAGGATAGAGCCTATCTAAATATAAAAGTGGACATTGGGTTCAACACCAAGTAGTGATAATCTTTTTGTATGCTTGGACTGATGGCTGGGTTTAAGCATGTCGCCGCTGGGTGTTAACCTCAGTGTCCTCTTTCATATTGCTGATACTCCCTGAAGAGTGCACGGACTGGTCCGCTTACAAAATTCTGAAGTCAGGACGTTGAAGGTAACATCAGTCAGCTAAGTGACACACTTTTACTCACATTAATCCTATATATATATATATATATATATATATATATATATATATATATATATATATATATATATGTGTGTGTGTGTGAATGGTAATACTCGTTTTGAAAAACCTCGGTTGGCTCAACTTGTAATATAACGAATTGATGTCCGAGGAAAAATTGGAAAAAAGAAAGAACCAAGAACATGACACTGTTTGAATCCTCTCGTCAAGTGCTTGAGCTCCAAGTCCAAAGAAAAAAACCCAAAACGAGTAAAGACTAAACGTAAATATATATCTAAAATAGATAGGTTACTTAATAAAACAAGGGAAAACGAAAGGGTACCAATGTGCGAAAAACATTTATTATATATTAATTATGAACCACAAGAGAGAAATGAAGCACGGGTATTAATGTTATTAGTCCGGAATTTTCAGGCACGCCTGTGTCCTTCATCAGTGGTGCGAAAAATAAACAGAGAAACGGAGGAAGACTCACCATCGGTGGTTCTTGTGGCTGGTGTGAATTCGTTGTAGATGGTATTATTACTAAAAATCCTATCCCTGCTTGATTTCTCGCGTGCGAAACTTTTTTTTTTTTTTTTGAAAATTCCGTGGTTAATAATTAATATATAATAAATACTTTTCGCACTGATCACATTGGTACCCTTCGGTTTTCTCTTGATTTAATAACCAACCTATCTATTTTAAATACTACAAGAAGCACACGTGGACTCTTTCTGATATATATACACGACCGACAAGAAAGATTCAATTAATCTTTTATAGAGTTTTTCCGGCATTCTAACTTTTTCCCATTTTCCAGAGGTTAAGGAATATAACAATGTGGGAATTGTTCATAGTTATAATTGTACCGAGCGCTTTCAGCTAGTTCTATAGCCATTATCAGGGATGTTGTTTAGGATGATGAATTTCTGTGTGTGGCTTCTACGGCGGGGTGGGATAGTCGGTTGACCTGGGCATTACTTCTATTTTCAGAAAAATTTTAACACGCCGCCTCCACTGCTAAATAATTTAAGATCAATAGCTGGAGAATGGTATTTAATAAACAATGCCTCCCTAATAATGTGTTGTGTACAACTATGTGACCTGAAAAGAATCTTTGTGTTATCGACTAGAATTTTCCTCTAAGGTTCTTGTAAATTATGAGTTAATAAATGTTTATTAATCGCACTCTGCTTCGAAAAGTAGCTTGTAAGACGTCTACTTAAGGAGGTAGTGGGCTTTCCGATATAGACCATTGATTTTTGGCAAGTCTTGTGCTGGGCATGGAAATTGGTACACTATATTGGTCACCGCTAGTTTAGATTTATTGGGGTTATTTCGGCCGGTGACGACGAGGTTTGCGGTCTTCCATTTCTATAATATGTTATGAACTTTATATGTTTTCCAGGGGTTATGATTTTTAATGATTTTTCTTAGAGCAAATTCATCCTGCTTAAAATTATTGTGCATCTGGTTGCAATAAAATATATTGATGTTTTGTGGTGTTTTATTTTTGTTACTGGCGTATTTTTTGTAAGAATAATTTTATATGCTTATGAATGATGTAGTTGGGAAAATTATTGGTGACGAGCGTTCTTTTTATTTATTTTAGTTCGCTTAGAAATATTTTTGGAAAAGAAGAATTTTGGCTTGGTTAAGAAGTTGGTTATCATAGGTATTTTATATCTTTCCGGCCATTAGATAACATAGTTTAGAAGAACAGAGTTCGTAATAGTTGGCTTTTTATCCGGGTAAGTGGTGAATTCATTGGGTTTTAACTCTATCTAGACGTCGAAGAATGGGGTCTTACTATGAGTTCATATGTGAATTTTTTTTTTTTTTTTTTCAAAATTTGATTTTAGTTTTGCGATTTCATTTTTATTCTTATCAAAACGAAAATGTCATCCACGTACTTTGTGTAGATTTAAGATTTATCGGTTGTTTTAAATACCTTGTTTTTAATATAGGGCATATAAAAGTCAGCGAAGGCAGGACCTAAAGGGCTTCCCATGCTAACACCGTTAGTTTGGATATATGTATTCCCATTATGGTCATAGAATGGAGCTTTCGTCATATAAGCGAGGAGTAGCTGCCGGGGGATAGCAGGTCGGATTATTGGGGGAGGTATTCTCGGGTGTTTGTAGACACAGTCGCTAATTATGTTGATTGTTTCCTCAACTAGGATATTGGTAAAGAGATTTTCAACGTCCAGCAAGGCCATAGTATCTCCTATGGGATTTGCTGCTTTAAGATGTGCAGGAAGTTATTGGTTGATGCTATGCTGTAGTTGTTGGGTGGATATGGAGAAGTTATGGGGTTGAGGGTTTTTGATAGTTGGTATACGGGTGTAGGTATTTGGGATAGGATAGGTCGGAGTAGAAGACCAGGTCTATGGGTTTTTAGATTACCATACATATACCCCGTTGGCAACCGCCAACTATATTCTTGATTATCTAAGCTATCAATATCTGTGTTGTTCGCTTTGATTAGTTTATTTACGTTTTTTTTTTTTAGTGTTTCTAGGGGTTTTCCCTTAATTTGGTGAATTTCGATGTGTTGTCTAAGAAGGGTTGTAACTTCCGGTTATAGACCTGTCGGTTGAGAACTATATAATTATTGGTTTTATCTGCGCGTCTAATAAAGATATTGGGGTTATTGCGGACCTCTATCGCGGTCGACTTGTGTTTATTTGTAAGGATATTGTTGTATCGGCTGTGCGTGGTGAACGGGTTTTTAAGCCTACAATTTTTAGGAAGTCATTTAGACATGGGTGCACTTTCATTGATTTTTCTGTTGTGAGCTGTTGGATAATTTGGTATGGGATTTCTATACACTAAAATTCACATATGAACCTATTCCTCGATGTCGAGATAGAACTAAAATTCAAAGTATATATATATATATATATATATATATATATATATATATATATATATAATATTACAAATTTTAAAATATGGACCCATCGCTACCCAAGAATTACCATGTTTTAAAAACAGAAACTAAAATTATATTTAATTGCAGAATTAAATTAAAATCCCTAGTACTGTTTCATTTTCAGGCGACTTTTTCCAAAACATGGTAATTTTGAAATATGCAAATTCCTGTGTAGCGATGGGACCATATTTTTTTTTAATTCAGTCAGTTATGTACCATGTATGATACACGCTTAGGCGATCATGTATCTTTCGATACATGACTGACGAGGCAGATTTTCCCCGCAGTAGGTTGCCATTTCTTTCTGGGGTAGACCAGTGGTCAATTCAAGGCTATAGAACCCAGTCTGTCCTGCTATTTACCCATAGCTGGAGGGAGAAGAAGAGGATTCATACCTTTAACGTTAGTGAATGTGATGGATTAGTTAGTAAATTTATAATATTTATGCTCTGCAGAATTGTATTGAGCACTTTTTCTTAAATAAAAGTAATTAATAAGATCAACGCATTGTAAATCTTACTGTTCTTTCTCATTATTTCAATTTCTCTCTCTCTCTCTCTCTCTATATATATATATATATATATATATATATATTATAAATTAATAGATTTAAAATATGGTTTTACCGCTACACAGTGATGACCATGTTTCAGAAATGGAAGCTAAAGCCCCTGAATTTAATTTTGTTATTAAACCAAAGACATTAGTTCCATTTCCTCATCAAGCGAATTTTGGAGTAACTTACTTTTTAAAATTTACGGTTGTTGACGGCACAGGAAAGATTCATAGTTTGAGGGTTTCCAAGGTTACCGATAAATCCATTCATCTAGACAAGGGGTGGTAGAGGGTTCAATTTTTAATTTTCGTTGTCTCAGTTAATAGTTACATTTGAAAGCGGGGTTATGTTTAGGGATGGGTAGGGATGTATCTTTTAACAAATTCTGACATCCGCTAAATTCATGTCATCTGGGTTTATTTCTAACGGCAAAAATTCTTATGGTATTATTTCTATTTGTATATTTAAAGATTTTGAGGGACTGTTTAGGTTAGAATATGTTTTATCCACCTTTCTAAAAAGTTATTTTTAATATTTGATATACTATACTTCTAGTTAAAAACCAAGTAAATGTATTAGGATTACTTACAGTATTTAAAATTATTTATTCTTATCGAGTATAAGTAAATATTATTTTATTTTATTTTATTTTATGTAAACTTTATGACAATGACGGCAAAGGTGGTTAAATTATTTCACTAATTCAATAAACTTAGTATTATAAATGTATATATGTATGTATAAAGGACATTTAATGTTCAATATTATATTCTAACTTATTAATTTCACATGACTTTCGGTGTTCACTTGGATTCTTTCCAGTGTTTGAATTGCTTTGAGAGAGGTGTTATGGTTAGAGTACGTTTTATTTAATTACAATTTTAAAAGATATTTAGGTTAGAATCTGTTTTATTTAATTTCAATTTTAAAACATTTTTAAAATTCTACTTTCAAATTTAACTTTTTAATTTTAATCGGCTATATTTCTTTATAAACCAAGTAAATGTAATATAATTATCTACATTATTTAAAATTATTTATACCCATCAAATATGAGTATGTATAATAATCAGGTAATTTTTTTTTTTTTTTTTTTTTTTTTATAGATTATTTAAAGATTATTTAAAGAAAACTTTTGGCAATGACGACAAAAAATAGCTATTTCATTTCTCTGATTCAGTAAATTTTTATTTTTTATAAACTTAGTAATATATAGTTTCTCATGTATGCATAAAGGACATGGGTCATTTAATGACCTACATATTCTAGCTCTTCTTATTAACTTCCATTTCACTGTAGGTGTTTTATTGGATTCTTTTAGGTGCCAAAAGTACTTCGAAAGAGATGTCTGACTTTTATACTTATTTATCCTAAACGAGGATTGATGTTGGTAGAACCTCTTTTTGAACTCATGGCTAGTGCAACCTATATAAATTTTTATGTTTTCAGGATTTTCAACAGAAGATATATTACATTGGTATACTACTGATTCTATGCAACATTTATTTTGTAAAGGACAGTTTTGAGGGTTTCTACAATTACATAATTTTTGTTCACCCTCATTAGTTGTTGTTTGTATTTTTCCCTTGTCTACAATTTTTTGGTTCTGGTATAAGTGTTTATTTAAGATATTAGTATTATGTTTCTTAATTATCTTTTCTAGGTTATCAGTACAGCTATAACTTAATTTTAGTGTATTTCTATTGAAAATGGTACTAAGTTTACTTCCACCGGGAAAATGCTTGAGTATTAATTCAAGGAATTTTTGTCCCAATTTGTTTTTTACCATTTGGTTGTATGGGGGTGTATACCAAATTATTTTCCTGCTTCTGTTTTTCCTATGTTTACCGTTTTCATTTTTAATATAAGTTAGTTTTAGGTTTTTGTAGCCACTATCTTTTAGAGCTTTATTATAGAAATTAATATGTTCGTCGAAAATCTTGTCATTTGCTGAATTTGTACTAATTCTTTTTCGGATAGATAAAGGTATATGTTTAATTATAGATGAGGGGTGATTTGATTTAGGGTGTATATATACAGGATTCGTATTGAGTTTTTTATAAGGTGTGTATGTATTGTTCTTTAAATCTAATGTTATATCAAGGAAGTTAACCTTTTTAATTTTAGTGCTAACGGTAATTTTTAAACCCATGCTTTTAAATTCTTTATATAATGCCTTTCTAATTTTGTCTATTCTGAAGTTAGTAGAATTCCTAATAACCATGAGACCATCGTCCCTGTATAGACCAATGTCAGTTGAATCAATATCACGATGCGCTGTTAGGTTGTATAAAATAAAAAGACCAATGAGATCAGAAGACTCAGCTGTGCCGTCAACAACCGTAAATTTTAAAAAGTAAGTTACTCCAAAATTCGCTTGATGAGGAAATGGAACTAATGTCTTTGGTTTAATAACAAAATTAAATTCAGGGGCTTTAGCTTCCATTTCTGAAACATGGTCATCACTGTGTAGCGGTAAAACCATATTTTAAATCTATTAATTTATAATATTAATGCTCTGTAAATTTAAATTTACATAGAGCACTATTGTGTAAAAATAAAAATATCTATAAGAACACCGGATTTTATATCTTACTGTTCTTTCCTTTTTATTTATATATACATACATTGGCTCCTAATCAAAGTCGAGCACTTTAAATCTTTATTTTTATCAGGAAAATATGGAGAAAATAAATTTCGGAATTTCTCTGAAAAACATTCCTAATACAAACAAAAAGGAATATTTCGTTGCATTAATGCAAAAGACGGAGGAACTCATACGAAGGATGAGATGGAAGGCCTACTTCTTCCTTCAACGGAATGATTTACAAAATAAAAACAAGGAGGTTTACGGTTTTAAAAGCAAGAAAGCAGCACCATTTGTTCATAGTTTGTCGGCTTTTGAAAATGACCTTTTGGATATGATAAACAGCATAAACTTCAGGGAGAAAAAATGCCACTTCCAGAAACACCTAGATAGAATAGTGAAAGTAATAAACACTTCTGATAAAATTTTAATAAAGTCAGACAAAACTGGAAACTTTTATAAGGCAACCACGAAAGACTATTATGATCTATTCAATAAGGACTTACATAAGAACTACAAAAAAGCAAATAATAGTAACCTAAATATGGTCCAGAATATCAATAATAGTAGTAAAAAAATCACTGATAAACTGAAGATCAGTGACAGAGTAGGTAAATTATCTGAAAAAGAGAGCTACATAACCTTAAAAGACCATAAACCAGATTTCGAGGCTAATCCAACTACAAGGATAATTAATCCTACAAGACCAGATATAGGAAAAATTAGTAAAATGATCCTTGAAAGGATAAATAAACAAATCAAAGATAAAATAGGCCTCAAACTTTGGATAAATACCGAAGACGTGATAAACTGGTTCACCTGTATAAAAGCAAAAAACAACTGTACACTAATGCAGTTCGATATTGAAAATTATTACCCATCAATATCTAAAGAACTGTTCTTGAATGCGTTGGACTTTGCCACCCAGTACACGGATATTACTGAGGATGAAAAGAACATTATATTAAATGCGAAGAAATCGGTACTGATCCATAATGGTGAGCAATGGGTAAAAAATTCATATGACCATTTTGACATCACAATGGGATCACTAGACTCAGCTGAGTCTTCTGATCTCATTGGTCTTTTTATTTTATACAACCTAACAGCGCATCGTGATATTGATTCAACTGACATTGGTCTATACAGGGACGATGGTCTCATGGTTATTAGGAATTCTACTAACTTCAGAATAGACAAAATTAGAAAGGCATTATATAAAGAATTTAAAAGCATGGGTTTAAAAATTACCGTTAGCACTAAAATTAAAAAGGTTAACTTCCTTGATATAACATTAGATTTAAAGAACAATACATACACACCTTATAAAAAACTCAATACGAATCCTGTATATATACACCCTAAATCAAATCACCCCTCATCTATAATTAAACATATACCTTTATCTATCCGAAAAAGAATTAGTACAAATTCAGCAAATGACAAGATTTTCGACGAACATATTAATTTCTATAATAAAGCTCTAAAAGATAGTGGCTACAAAAACCTAAAACTAACTTATATTAAAAATGAAAACGGTAAACATAGGAAAAACAGAAGCAGGAAAATAATTTGGTATACACCCCCATACAACCAAATGGTAAAAAACAAATTGGGACAAAAATTCCTTGAATTAATACTCAAGCATTTTCCCGGTGGAAGTAAACTTAGTACCATTTTCAATAGAAATACACTAAAATTAAGTTATAGCTGTACTGATAACCTAGAAAAGATAATTAAGAAACATAATACTAATATCTTAAATAAACACTTATACCAGAACCAAAAAATTGTAGACAAGGGAAAAATACAAACAACAACTAATGAGGGTGAACAAAAATTATGTAATTGTAGAAACCCTCAAAACTGTCCTTTACAAAATAAATGTTGCATAGAATCAGTAGTATACCAATGTAATATATCTTCTGTTGAAAATCCTGAAAACATAAAAATTTATATAGGTTGCACTAGCCATGAGTTCAAAAAGAGGTTCTACCAACATCAATCCTCGTTTAGGATAAATAAGTATAAAAGTCAGACATCTCTTTCGAAGTACTTTTGGCACCTAAAAGAATCCAATAAAACACCTACAGTGAAATGGAAGTTAATAAGAAGAGCTAGAATATGTAGGTCATTAAATGACCCATGTCCTTTATGCATACATGAGAAACTATATATTACTAAGTTTATAAAAAATAAAAATTTACTGAATCAGAGAAATGAAATAGCTATTTTTTGTCGTCATTGCCAAAAGTTTTCTTTAAATAATCTTTAAATAATCTATAAAAAAAAAAAAAAAAAAAAAAAAAAAATTACCTGATTATTATACATACTCATATTTGATGGGTATAAATAATTTTAAATAATGTAGATAATTATATTACATTTACTTGGTTTATAAAGAAATATAGCCGATTAAAATTAAAAAGTTAAATTTGAAAGTAGAATTTTAAAAATGTTTTAAAATTGAAATTAAATAAAACAGATTCTAACCTAAATATCTTTTAAAATTGTAATTAAATAAAACGTACTCTAACCATAACACCTCTCTCAAAGCAATTCAAACACTGGAAAGAATCCAAGTGAACACCGAAAGTCATGTGAAATTAATAAGTTAGAATATAATATTGAACATTAAATGTCCTTTATACATACATATATACATTTATAATACTAAGTTTATTGAATTAGTGAAATAATTTAACCACCTTTGCCGTCATTGTCATAAAGTTTACATAAAATAAAATAAAATAAAATAATATTTACTTATACTCGATAAGAATAAATAATTTTAAATACTGTAAGTAATCCTAATACATTTACTTGGTTTTTAACTAGAAGTATAGTATATCAAATATTAAAAATAACTTTTTAGAAAGGTGGATAAAACATATTCTAACCTAAACAGTCCCTCAAAATCTTTAAATATACAAATAGAAATAATACCATAAGAATTTTTGCCGTTAGAAATAAACCCAGATGACATGAATTTAGCGGATGTCAGAATTTGTTAAAAGATACATCCCTACCCATCCCTAAACATAACCCCGCTTTCAAATGTAACTATTAACTGAGACAACGAAAATTAAAAATTGAACCCTCTACCACCCCTTGTCTAGATGAATGGATTTATCGGTAACCTTGGAAACCCTCAAACTATGAATCTTTCCTGTGCCGTCAACAACCGTAAATTTTAAAAAGTAAGTTACTCCAAAATTCGCTTGATGAGGAAATGGAACTAATGTCTTTGGTTTAATAACAAAATTAAATTCAGGGGCTTTAGCTTCCATTTCTGAAACATGGTCATCACTGTGTAGCGGTAAAACCATATTTTAAATCTATTAATTTATAATATTAATGCTCTGTAAATTTAAATTTACATAGAGCACTATTGTGTAAAAATAAAAATATCTATAAGAACACCGGATTTTATATCTTACTGTTCTTTCCTTTTTATTTATATATACATATATATATATATATAGAGAGAGAGAGAGAGAGAGAGAAATTGAAATATATATATATATATATATATATATATAGAGAGAGAGAGAGAGAGAGAGAGAGAGAGAAATTGAAATAATGAGAAAGAACAGTAAGATTTACAATGCGTTGATCTTATTAATTACTTTTATTTAATATAATATATATATATATATATATATATATATATATATATATATATATATATATATCGGCATTTATTAAAATCTTACCTGCTGAAATAAATTTATTACCGGATTTTTCGATGATGTGTTAAATTCTTTCCTTTCTCGCGAGAGAGATAAAGAGACAAATAGGTAGACACAGATTGTTTATAAACTTAAAAGTATTGTTTATAGTTTTATATATATATATATATATATATATATATATATATATATATATATATATATATATATATATGTTGAATTCGAATTAATTTGAAATAGTTTTTTCACTTAACTTTCATTCTATTAACGTGCTTTCTCTGCCTTCGACGTTAAGCACTCTACCGCTCAGCCCGCCTTCTTTAAATGCCTCCTTATCAGCAAATCACTGAAATACCAGCAATTTTGGCTTCAAAAACAGTCTTTCTATTTAACACTATATATATATATATATATATATATATATGTATATGTATGTATATATATATGTGTGTGTGTGTGTATGTGTGTGTGTTTACATCTATATGTTTACGCACACACACATATACACACACACATATATATATCACATACACATATATATATATACACACACACATATATATATATACATATATACAAACACACACATATATATATATGTATATATATATATGTATATATGTATATATATATGTATATATATATATGTATATATGTATATATATATATGTGTATATATATATATATATATATATATATATATATATATATATATATATATATATATATCACCTTTTACTTCAATAGTTCTCGTCTGAAGTGCTTTATATTAGGGCATTTAATCAATATGTCTGTTTCATTTCTATCCAAGTTTCCCATGAATAAATCACTTACTAATAGATTCCACATGCTGTAGTTTATATCACGTGTACATATGTGTGAATGCCTTTGCTAGAGCGTGTGTGTGTATGTGTGTGTGTTTTTGTGTGTGTGCGTGTGTGTGCGTGTGTGTGTGTGTGTGTGTGTGTGTCTGTGTGCTCATGATTGCTTCATTGCATGTCTGCGAATAATACACATTTGTATGCATTTCTTATTACGATAAGCTTTATTTCTTTTACTTGGTCCTTGCGTTTGTGTAGTTGTCTCGTTTGTTTATAATTTCGTACTTAAACAGTGAAATTAATAACAGCCGTCTATCAAATGTGCCGATCTCCTTTTTAACAAATTTTGCGAGGCAGGTGAGTCAGCAAAAAGTAAATATTTGTTTATCTACAGCTTTATCACAGACTTTTCAGGTCGAAAAATTGTGAGTTTGTCAGTAGCCAATCCAGAAATTAAGATAATGTTGTATCTCGCTTACTAATCGATCCGTACTCCATTGTGTCTCAAGCAGGTTCGTTCGTTCGTTCAGTCTTTCTTTCTTTCTTTCTTTCTTCCTTTATTTCTTTATTTCTTTCTTTTATTCATTCGTTTTTCTTTCTTTCATTTGTTCTTTTTTCTTTATTTATTTCTATCTTTCTTTTCGTTTGATCTATCTACTTATCTATTTTCTTTCCGTTTTTTTTTTACAATTTCAAATATCCTGTCATTTTTCTATTTTTTCTTTTCTTTTATTTCATTTTT
Source organism: Acanthosepion esculentum (assembly GCA_964036315.1). Classification (NCBI taxonomy): domain Eukaryota; kingdom Metazoa; phylum Mollusca; class Cephalopoda; order Sepiida; family Sepiidae; genus Acanthosepion; species Acanthosepion esculentum. The sequence continues at coordinate 45,469,645 of OZ038489.1, read as the reverse complement.
TTAAAATATTTTTTACTGTTTATTTCTAGCTTTTTTATGTGATAAAATTTGGGGTCTTTTTGTTAATCCTATACGGAAACTAACGTTCATAATTTTAAAGTACGGAAGACTAAAATGAAACAATATTAATCAATTTCTTTTTCACCGCCGAAGTCCAAACCCTAACCCAATCCTGGGTGGAGGTGTATCGGAATAAACTAAACGTATTGCTGCTTAGAAAAACTTTGGTCCATTATGCAATGCCATATATTACTGTTTTTCCTTATTTCAAACTTTTGACAGCATTGGTCTTTCTTTCTTTCTTTCTTTCTTTCTTTCTTTCTTTTTTTTTTTTTTTTTTTTTTTTTTAAGGGTTAATGATGTAAAAATCAACTTGGACCCGAAACGTTTCGGGAGAAAAATTGAAATGTTTTGTTTCTCCAAAATCGAATTAAAATTTGAACGGACTTTTAATTCCAGAATAAAAAGTGTAGGTTGAAAAATTCATTCAAAATTGATTTGCTTTCCGAAAAAAAAAAAAGAGAAAGAGAATGTTGGAATTAACAGAAAAGTTGGGAAAACTAGGAAAATAAAATAAACGGTGGTGGTGGAATAACAGTAGGTAGGCTGGAAAATAATTTAAATAGCCGAACAGGCCCGATTATTCAAGATAATTAATAAACAAAAATCATTGATTGATTTTCTTATCGATGAGAAAAAGGAAATTTTTTTCGCATTTTAAAATAAAAAATATATTTTTTATTATTTTAAAATTATGGGCGCCCAATAAAGAGGCAAAATTTACAAAGCTATTAAAATAAACGTATTTTATATATATATATATATATATATATATATATATATATATATATATATATATATATATATTTATATATATTTGTGTATTTAGATAGCAATCCTTCTTTCATGCACATTTCATTAAAAACGACTGACAAGGTTCTTTTATTTAGTTTTGTATACAAAAACTCTCATGCGATCTAATAATGTTTTTCTTTTCGGATAATAAATTATATAAAAACTGTCCGAATGTTCTTTTTATCCGATATATATATATATATATATATATATATATATATATATATATATATATATATATATATATATATATATATATATATATATATATATATATATATATATATATATATATATATATAAACAATCTTAGTTGAGTACAATACAAAACTAAATGGCGATGAATACAGATACTCTGACTGTGTTGCAGCAATCACCAAGAAAATCCAGCCCGCCTGTTAAAAACTAGCATTCCAACTCCTAGATGATACCTAGGTTCGAACACCGATCACTAGCGACAGTGATCGAAAACATTGTGATAGACTTTTCCTTCTTTATACATAACTGCACTTAAATTCATAAAGTCTACTTACGATGGCAGAAAGTTCATCGGAAGAACTACCATGAAAGTATTTATAGAAGAGGTACGGGGAACAACTTTACGGGTGGTGGCGGGGGTGTGTGACTGAAACTGAGATGCCAGGTTAGGACCAATAATATTGCAGATTCTTCTTTGGATTTTATCAAAAAATCTCTAAATAAATAGCAGGAGCACCAGTAGTTAACGATTACAGTAAACTCTGCTTGTCGACTCTCTGCCTTCGGGCGGAGAGTAACCCATATGAGGCTATGCCGAAGGGTAGAGTCTCGTCTGGGGAGGTAGTATAGGGTATACGGGCAGTTTTTTTCCCAAGCCTATGGGCTTGGAACACCCCTTGTAAAAAACCCGGCCTTGTGCCACATCCTGCCTTGTGAGGAGGTCTCGGATAAATAAAAGACTATTTAAACAACACTCTGTCTGAGGGAGAAGAGTCAACGATTACAGTTAACGCTGCTTGGCGACTCTCTGCCTCCGGACGGAGAAGAACCCAGACGAGGCGATGACCCTGGGTACTTTTCGATAGATGTAAATCATATTCACCACAAGATTAAGGGCATAAACAAAGAAGGAGATTATGCTCAAAAATAGATAATTGTTTTGTACCATAATATATTTTTCATTATTAGACTCACAAACACAAATGCTCACATAATATATATATATATATATATATATATATATATATATATATATATATATATATATATATATATATATATATATATATAGGCAGCAACCTTTCTTTTAAACATCTTTCGTTAAATATGACAGACAAGGAAAATTTAATTCATTTTTTATTTAGTTTTTTTTTTCCCCACATTCTTACAATTTTACGTTTGGCGGGAATATGGTAGGGCAAAAATTGTCCGTCATGTCCATTGTCCCAAGCGCTTTCAACGTCTTCTTTAGCCATTTTCAGGGTGGGGGATTTAATGTTGTTAATTTCTCTTCATGTTTTCACCGTTTAGGATGTATTCTAATTTTGTATTTCTGTTATATATATATATATATATTACATCAAAAAAACAAAAATTACCT
>OZ038489.1:45459711-45462211 GCA_964036315.1 Acanthosepion esculentum | reverse complement strand
AAATTGCAATTCTTTTTTTATATTCTAAAGTTTACCCAATAAAGTATCAAGAGCGTTACTTTTAAAATAGTAATGATAAATAAGATGGTAGTAAGTGACAGTGCAGACTTCGTCGGTTAGGCCACGTCCACCGCATGCCAGAAGGACTCATCCCCAAAGACCTCCTGTATGGAGAGCTGGCCTCTGGAAGGAGAACCGCTGCAGCTGTGGACATCCACACAAAGTCCTGGGAGAGCCTGGTGGCCATACGATCCGAATGGGGAGGAACCCTGACCAAACACCTCAAGTCAGGGAAGGAGAAGCTGACACAAGCCGCCACGGAAAGGCGGGCCCGCAAAAGGCCAAGTGACAGCTCCAGCAGACCAGAGACCGAACACACATGCGACCCTTGCAACAGAGAGTGTCACTCCCGCATCGGCCTCTACAGTCACAAGCGTCGAAGCTCCAGCCAAGCAGACAACTAGAATGCTACCCATGGTCAACCCTGACCGACGGAAGCCTACCTAGGAAGTGAAAATTATTAGGATAAAGAAGAGAGATAAAGATTGACCCTTGATTTGAAGAAGTTACGATTGTAATGTTCAGAGAGACAGCCAACCGAGAACCTTTTCTGCAAAGTTATAGTTCTTGGGAAAAAGATAAAGTACACCAAATGAGGAAGGTATCTATGTATCTATGCCGTGATTAAATTTCTGGGGTCGTTACCCATCCCAAGCAATTCTTATTTGGTTCCACAGAATATATTAAATTGTGACAAACCTCTATGAGTTGTTGGATTTTCTATTAGCTATATTCTATTTGTGTGACTGCTATTCTTTTGCCTTCATAGTCTTATAATTAAAGAAATGATGCCTTCCAAAGATGAGGGATGTGAGTTCAAATCTCACCAGAAGCTTATTCCTTATTTCAGATCAGTGCTGCTTGCTTAACGATTAAACCTCTGATGGGTCCTGATCACATTTTAGCAAGTAAGTATTTACGAGAAGGAACCGCAAACTATACCAACTGTATTTTGCTATTTTTACATAGGAGTTGGGTAGATTCTACATGTAGTTTTCAATTCAGTGTTGTGCTTCTCCTTCTCCTAGATTGGTTGACAACCAAAGCTAGAGAATTCAATGATTGATTGATTTGTTTTTTATGACTTATCAACCCTTTGAAGGTTATTTAAAGCCAGAAAATACATTTAGATTGTAAGAATTATTTTTCAATAATAATGTTTTAGTATTTTTTAAAAATCGGAATCACCCAAAGCAATGCAGCAAAGCAGCAAAGCAGCAATGCAGCAAAGCAGCAATGCAGCAATTCAGCAAAGCAGCAAAGTAGCAATGCAGAAAAGTAGCAATGCAGCAAAGCAGCAAAGTAGCAATGCAGCAAAGCAGCAAAATAGCAATGCAGCAAAGCAGCAAAGTAGCAAAGTAGCAAAGCCACAAGGGGTTACAGGTTATGGAAGAATTAAGAACAGAAACATTAATAATGAGCAGGAATCAGGAGGACAGTAGACAGCGATTGACATTGCATTTAAATTTTTGCAGATTGGCTGGAAAACATGATGCCGGAAGGGGGTTCCACAAGCGATAAGTGCGAGAGAAGAAACTGTTAGCATAGAATTTACGGCTACACCTAGCCAGCTCAACTGTAAATTGATGAGATCTCGATGCCAGTCTAGTACTGCGCTTAACTTTATACAGTCTATGTACCAAACCGAAGAACCCATTCGAACAATTACCATGGAAGTATTTATAGAAAAGACAGAGAGGCAACCTTACGGCGGTTGGAAAGTGACTGGTGCTGAGATGCCAAATCAGGACCAATAATATTGCAGATTCTCACTTGGATGTTATCAAGGAGCTTAAGGTAAATAGCAGGAAAACCGGACCATATGTAGAAGCAATATTCGAAGCATGGACGAATGTTAGACTTATAGATATGTAAGATAGATTCTGGAGCAAAAAATTGTTTTGCCCGACACAGTGAACTGATTTTCATGGCAGCTGATCTAGCAATGGATTCAATATAGTCTTTCCACTTCATGTCAGTTGAGAACATTAGCCCAGGAAGGTGCAACGAGTCACTTTCCTGGAGGATAGCATCAGCCATGCTGATGGAAGGCAGAGAGGGGTCTCTCAGATGATTAATGGAGAGAAGTTTAGTTTTGGAGACGTTAAAATTAAGAAGGCATCTTTTGCCCCAGTTAACTACAGACTTGATGTCGTTTTGAACATCGGATGCCATTTTGACTTTGTCAGACTGATATCGTTTACTATCTAGGCAGGAGTAAATTTAGTATTACAAAACTTACTAATTACCTGAAGGTGTGTGGAGAAAAGCTGGATTCATGCCTTTCGCAAGAGTATTTTCACTTAAGTGACTATAACAAACCAAACGGGAATTAGAACTCGGCTCTACGACTAACAATTGCGAGCCGTTATCCTATACACCACCCACACATCCAAGCTTACAGCACCTGGTATTCCCAAACGGTTAACCATCTAGATAA
>OZ038489.1:45447211-45449711 GCA_964036315.1 Acanthosepion esculentum | reverse complement strand
TATATATACATATATATATATATATATATATATATATATATATATATATATATATAGGGGGAGAGAGAGAGAGAAAGAGAGAAAGTGGGAGATAGAGAGGTGATCTATATGCTATAGATGCTATATATATCTGTGTTTGTGTGTGTGTGTGTGTAGGGAGAGAGGAGAGAGAGACTAGATGCTATATATATAGTCTAGATGCTATATTTATTACATGTATATATATATATATATATATATATATATATATATATATATACAGAGAGAGAGAGAGAAGGAAAAAGCGAGAGGAAGATAGAGAGAGGTGATATATATATGCTATATATGCTATATATATATATATATATAGAGAGAGAGAGAGAGAGAGAGAGAAAGAGAGAGAGACTAGATGCTATATATATAGTCTAGATGCTATATTTGTTAGATAGATAGATAGATAGATAGATAGATAGATAGATAGATAGATAGATAGATAGATAGATAGATAGATAGCGAGAGAGAGAGAAGGAGGAGAGAGCGGGGGAGGGAGAGTGGGGGGAGATCTTGATGGTATATATGCATATAGAGTGTATAAAAAATACATTTACAAACTTTGGGGGCGGTTTTTCATACCAAAACAAGAACCAAATCTATGTAAGCATGTCCACAAATCCTTCGTTTTTGAGATATTAAGTTTAAAGAAAGCTTACTGTGTAGACTAAGTTACATTTGTCATTCGTGTACATTTGTGCCTAGTCTGTCTTCAACGTTTAACGTGTGTAGTCGTGAGTTAAATGAGAAGTGTTCCGTTTAACGATAACAGAATATTCATATCGTGAGCCTGCAGATATGATTTTTACATACGGACACGTGAATGGCAATGGACACGAGGCTGCACGGTCGTATCGGATTGCGTTTCCAGAGCGAAGGAATCCGACTCATCCACCCTTTGCAGCTGTTTATCATCTCGTTGTTGAGTCAGGATATTCGTGTCACAACGAATTATGGATCGAGGAATACAGATTGAACACTTAACAGCGTCTACCGTAAACTTTAAACTTCATAACTGAAAAACGAAAGATTTGCGGACATATGTTTATATCGACTTCTGTCCTTGTTTTGATGTGAGGAACCCACTCCCAAAGTTTGTAAAACTATTTTTGATACACCCTGTATAAACGCATTTCAATCTTTACATTTTCGCCCCCCCTCTACCATTTTTGTTTTCCCTCCTTTTTCCCCCCTCTTCGTCTTCTAAATTTGTCTCTTTCTTCTCCCTTTTTGCCTCCTGCTTTTAAATTCTACATGTCTTCCTTTACATCTTCGTCTCCTCCTCCTCTTCCTTCTCTGGTCTTCTACTATTTTTGTTTCCCACTCTTTTCCTAGGCCTCCTCCTCCTCCTTCTCCCCTCCTTCTCCTCCTCCCCCTCCTTCTCCTCCTCCTCTTCCAAATTCGACTCTTTCTTCTCCCTTTTCACCTCCTGCTTTTAGACTCTACTTCTCTTCCTTTACATCTTCGTCTCCTCCTCCTCCTCCTCTGGTCTTTTTGTTTCCCGCTCATTTTACCTCCCTCTTCTTCCTCTTCCAAATTCGTCACTTTCTTCTCCATTTTCGCCTCCTTTTCGACTCTTCCCTTCTTCCTTTACACCTTCTTCTCCTCTTCCTCCTCCTCTTCCTCCTCTGGTCTTCCATCATTTTTGTTTCCCCTCCTTTCCCCCCCTCTTCCTCTTCTATATTTGTCACTTTCTTCTCCTTTTCGTCTCCTGTTTTTTATACTTTTTCCTTCTTCCTTTACACCTTCGTCTCCTCCACCTCCTGTGGACTTCTACAATTAGGTTTCCCTCTCCTCCAAATTCGTCTCTTTGTTCTTTTCGCCTCCTGCTTTTAGACTCTACACCTCTTCCTGTACATATTAGTCTCCTCCTCCTGCTCCTCCTTCTCTGATCTACCATTTTTGTATCCCGCTCTTTTTCTCTCCTCCTCCTCTTCCTCTTCCAGATTCGTCTCTTTCTTTTCCCCTTTCGCCTCCAGCTTTTAGACTCTACCCGTCTTCCTTTACAGGCAAAAGACAGAGAGTGTTGACCTGTTTTGACACACTGACCTCAGTATGTCATTTGGGGATGGTGGAAGGGCTTAAAGTGTATTTAGTTCATTGTGAATCTGAAACAATCCTGTCTGTTTCTGTCAACGACCAAATTTTCAACTCTGACATATTTCATTCAACAAATCAAAATTAAAAGTAAACATTTTTAAAGATTTCCAAATTAGCGAAAATTTTTCATAAGCTTTTTATATAATTAACCAAGAAATTTAAATTAAAATACCTAAGAAATTTGAATTAAACGATTATTAATTATATTCAGAGAAATATATTTATAAAGGTTTTATACCAAGAGTCCTGAATTTATATATCTTAGGTGTATTTATTAATATTTAGCAGGATATGAATCTACTTTAAACTAAGGAAAAGTTAGATTGAAGTTAATTCCCTGTATTTCATTCAACAAATTTTGTAAATAATA
>OZ038489.1:45437211-45444711 GCA_964036315.1 Acanthosepion esculentum | reverse complement strand
AAATAAAACAAAAAAGATGGCTTAAACTCAAAGAAAGAAAGAAAGAAAGAAAGAAAGAAAGAAAGAAAGAAAGAAAGAAAGAAAGAAAATGCAAGGTAGAAAATAAAACAAAAAAGATGGCTTAAACTCAAAGAAAGAAAGAAAGAAAGAAAGAAAGAAAGAAAGAAAGAAAGAAAGAAAGAAAGAAAGAAAGAAAGAAAGAAAGAAAGAAAATGCAAGGTAGAAAATAAAACAAAAAAGATGGCTTAAACTCAAAGAAAGAAAGAAAGAAAGAAAGAAAGAAAGAAAGAAAGAAAGAAAAAAAAAAGAAAGAAAGAAAAATAAAGAAAAATGACTATTTCCTCTCATGTCGCTTTATTTATCTACTCATTTTTTTACCTTCTTTCTCAGTACAAAACCCAAGATCACCTTTTCTTTTCTCTTAACTCTCTGAATAGTGAAACCTCATTAAAGAAACCCTACTTAAATATTTAAAAAAAAAAAAAAAAACGAAATAAAGAAACGTTAATCTGAACTCGGATACTCTCTCTACTTCTCTGTCGCCCAGCTCTATTCTTTCCACCAGTTTTCCTTGTCTCAGCAATGGCATTTGTACTCGTTTCATTTCGCCTCTTTCATTTTCTTCCACATTAAACCATCTTCCGGTCAAGTCACGCTGGAAACACATAATTGAATCACGGACAACTGATATCGCACCGCACAACAATAGCATTCCACTTGGCTCCTCTTTGCTAACAACGTTATTGTTTTCAACAATAATAATAATAATATAATATTTCTGCCACATATGGTCCGGTGTCCCTGTTTTTTACCTTGAGCTCTATCATAAGATTTAAAGAAGAATCTGCAATATTATTGGTCCTGATCTGGCGGCTCAGTTCCAGTCATTTTCCCACCATCGTAAAGTTGTCTCAGTGTCTTTTCTATAAACACTTTGAAGACATTTGTTCGAATGAGCTCTTTGCTATGGTACCTAGAGTTATTTTTAAAAAAATTTAAGCACAGTACTAGACTGGTGTCAAGATCTCATCAATTTACAACTGAGCTGGCTTGATGTAACCGTAAGTTCTATGCTAACAGTTTCTTCTCTCGCACTTCTCACTTGTGCAACTCCCTTCCGGCTCCATGCTTTCCAGCCAACTTTAATCTACAAAAATTTAAATGCAATGTCAATCGCTATCTACTGTCCACCTGATTACTCTCTTCTCCTTCTGCTGATTATTAATGTTTCTGTTCCTAATTCTTCCACACCGTGTAACCCCTTGTGTTTTAGTGGTATCACTGCTTTGCTTAGGGTGATTCCGATTTTTTTTAAAATTACTAAAAACAAAATTATGGTCTCACCTGACTTTTTCGACGCATCAAGGTCACTGTTTCGATGCTTTTGTATCGTTTATGTCCGTCATTGTTAGTTAATATAACTATCCAAACGATGAGTTCGTTAACAGTGGTAACGGCTTGCGTTAGACCTTTCACAATTTTTGGTATCGCAGATAACAATTTTTTGTATGAGGTATGCCATAAAACCAATAGACTTCATGTCATCTCCTAGACAGTATTCCAACCAAGGCTAAACACCAACAAAGAAGATATTCATAGATTGGGTTTCTGGTCCCTTTTAATGTCTTATTTTCTTTTACTCTCAGTAATCCTTTGCGTCTTAGTGGCATCATTGCCTTGCTTGGGGTGAAATGAATAAAAGAGATTAAACTATCTTCCATTTTATGTTTTAAATACGGAAATACCTCCTACAAATAAATCACAGAAACACCTCCCACATAATGGTAAGACATTGGTGGAAATGATGTCTTCGGTTTGGTTTGGTTTGTTTTACTGCATATCAACATCTCAATGGGTTATTAATGCCGACAAGATTTTTATTGCTGGTAATATTTTTCAAAAAAATTATTGCTGGTAATACTTTTTTCTTCAAAAATATATTACTGGTAATAATGTATTTCTGGTAATAATTTTTTATTTAAAAATGTATTCCTGGTAATATTTATTTTCTTCAAAAATGTATTGCTGGTTATAATGTATTACTGGTAATACTTTTTTCTTCAAAAATATATTACTGGTAATAATGTATTTCTGGTAATAATTTTTTATTCAAAAATGTATTGCTGGTAATATTTATTTTCTTCAAAAATGTATTGCTGGTTATAATGTATTACTGGTAATACTTTTTTCTTCAAAAATGTATTGATGGTAATACAGTGCTGTTCGATAAAAGTGACTCACCTTTTTTCGCCAATTGTTTTTGGGGTCAAACTAATTTTTAATCTTACTAATATAAAGACCCCTTCCCGACCACCTAGTAAATAAGTTTACTCACCCTAAGGTATTCTATTGATAATTATAATTTCGGATATAAATGAGATTTAGGGAAAAACTCTGTGCCAAAAAAGTGACTCACTTATTTCCTGCAACTAGTAATCAATAGAAACATAACCGAACAGCTTTAAATAAAGAATAATTTATTTATAATGGGTAATATAGTTCGAAATATTTAATAATTTATGGGTCCTCCTTTATTTTGAATAAGCTTTTCAACCCTTTTTGGCATTGACTTGATTAGGTTCTGGCAATCATCTCATCTTTCTCATCTCCAAGCATTTAATTCCATTCGGATCTGAAATTCACAATCAAATCCTCTTTATTGCTCAACTGCTTTCTCGAGAGCCTGTATTTTATAATGCTCCATAAGTTTTCTATGGGGTTGAGGTCAGGAGATTGGGACGGCCCTGTCATAACACTCACCTGCTTCTCATCAAAGTATTCCTTCATCAATTTTGATTTGTGACAGGGAGCATTATCCTGCATAAAAATGACCTTGGTGGGGTCGATTTGAACCCTTTCAGCAGAAGGGAGCAGACAAGACTCTAAAATTCTCTTGTACTGCTCGCTCCTGAGTGTCTTTTCAATAGGTTTTAAGAAACCAGTTCCATGAAAAGAAAAGCATCCCCAGAACATTATACTGAACGGATGCTTGACAGTACTTACTGCTAAATTCAAAGAGCTTTCAAGGCTTCTTCTTCGGAGTTTAGATCGCTTATCCTTTGAATTTAGTTCAACTTTCATTTCGTCGGAGATGAGAATATTTTGTAAAAAAAAAATCAGGTGAGTCACTTTTATCGAACAGCACTGTATTTATTTTCTTCAAAAATGTAGTTCTGGTAAAATGACGTTTTGCTGGTAATAATTTCCTCAAAAAATTTATTGCTGGTATTAAAACCTATTTTTACACATTCACAGTGTTTTGACCCCAGTTTTGGAGTTAACTGTTTGCCTATAGCTGGGACCCCCTAACAAGGTGCTACCATCCCGGGTCAGGGTGGACCTGGGAACACCAGCAATTAAGAGGTGGTGCTATGCTCCTCACAACCTCCTGGTCAGAGGCCTTGCTGTTGGACGTAGTTTATCGCCTTACCCAGGCCGGAATGGTGTCTTCATCTATCTAATGTTACCTGTAAGACGTTAGCTAAATGAAGACACTATTGCCACTAATGTCTTTCTATTATTTGGGAAGTATCGCTTCCACTGCGGCTCAAGAGAAACGAGACAGGCGACCTCCATGATGCTGGTTGCATCAGGCTGCCGGGTTCTCCCGCCTTATCGCCTGCCCGACAGGCGTTGCCTTCCTCCGCCATCGCTACTAAGCTCCGCCGTTGAGGTCTTGTTGGTTTTATATCGGAGTTTTCCTTCACCTAGCCTTTGCCTCAAAGGAGCAGAAGCAGTATTACTGGGAGGTGTATGTGGGATATATGTCACACACATGCGTATCATGTTAGGTTCTTTTTAATCATTTCACATCGAGCATGACAATAAAAGAAAAGCGTTACTGCGAGTGAAAGAAACAGAGAGGACAATACATAAACAGGAGTTAAAAACTTTTGGGATGTCAACGAACACTTGTTGACACTTTTGTAATGCCAACGAATACTCGTTGTCACTTTCGTAATGCTCTTTGTAGTAGAGACTTTGTAATCGCAGATACAACTATAGTAACGCCGTTGAACAATACTGGTGTCAGACGCCTTCGAATAACACTCGCACTAATAGTACTTGTTTGATAACACTCGCTCGAAAAGTAACCACCGAATAGTGATCCGAATAGTACATTCACCTACCGCCCCACGCGGTCGGATGCGGCACAAGGCCAAGTTTATTGTGAGATATCCGTGCCCGTAGTCTCGGTCAAAAATTCCCTGTAGACCCCGTAAAAAACGGAGTCGGATAGCTGTCTACCACCCTAGAAGAGACTTTGCCCTTTGGCATAGCCTCATCTGGGTTCCTCTCCGCCCTAAGGCAGAGAGTTCGATCGGCACAGCTGGAGACGAATCTCCAACTAATTGCCGAAGTAGGGTTATTTATCTTACCTCCCCGCGAGGCAGTATGTGGGACAAGGCCGATTTTTAATGCGGGGCAAAACGAGCCCGTAGGCTCGGGAAAAAAAATTCCCCGTAGGCTCGGGAAAAAAAATTCCCCGTAGACTCCGTAAAAACGGAGTCGGATAGCTGTCTACGACCCCAGACGAGACTCTACCCTTCTTTCTTTCTTTTCTCACTGCAACAACAAAGTTGTAAATACGGAAACACTACCTCATGGCAAAACAAGCGTTACCTGATTGGAAAACACTATATACGTATGAAGTGGCGTAGCGCCTTAAAACTGGGCTTCTGAAATGGCTTTAGACCTGAATTATGGATTAGATTCCCACGCAGAAGATTATTTATCGAAAAACAGCAAGAGGGGAAAAAACATAGAAAATATGAAAAAAAGTGTGTCTCGTCTCACTGTTTTCCCAATTTTCCCTCCGTTCCGAATGTCTCTTTTACTGCCTTATTCATTAAAAGAATTCCATTCCTGTTTTTACGCAGAGTTACAGCGTCTGTGTAAACTGGTCAGCGATCATCGCCTGTTGGTGTATCTCATTGGTGACCATCAAATTGAAAATCTCTCAGACAATTATTTAGAATGACTGCATGAAGAATATGACTTAATTACGGAATAGATAGGATTTTAGTAGAAAGAGCTTCGGGCTGGAGAGACGGAGAAAATACTCCATCCTTCCGGTTATAATTACAAATGTATTTTGGGATATATAGCCTGAAAAGGTGTGTTATGAGAGTGGCGCTCTTTGTTGTCAAGCCACCAAGAAATAAATTTGTAATTTGAATTTATTGCCACAGTAACTTCTACGAGGCATTATTTAACCGTCATTTATATACAACAACAACAACAACATAATAACAATAATAATAATAATAATAATAACCCGTGAAAATGTCGCGAATTTCATATTTTAATATTCTGATGAATCTTAAGTTAATGATTGAGTCAGCTCATGTCAAGTTCTTCGACAATAAAATATTCGTAGAAATTCTCATATCACATTGTTAAATATTTGAGCTTAACAATTTTAACAAAATATTGCAATAACGATAATAAATATAAAAACTGGTTGTTATTTTAAGAAGTGGGTACAAATGAAAAGATTTTTAAAAAAATGTAGCGGAATTAACTTGAATTTAAAAATCTTTTGGGGGGACTTACATAATTGAAGAGAGACGAAGTGGGGAAAGAAAAAAGTTTGTATAAAGGGTGGGGGAGTATATATGGGTAATCCAGTGTCCAATATAATTCATAGAAATGAATCAATATTGTTATTTATCTAAACATCACCACCATTACCATCATTCTCATCATAATATATATATATATATATATATATATATATATATATATATATATATATATATATATATATAATGTAATAGATGAATAAATAATTAAATAAAATAATAAAAAAATAGATAAAATAATATATTATATAAAAATATACGAATAAAAAATAAGTAATAATAATAATGATAAATATAATGTAACACAACCATGACATCTACATAAATGATTAAATGCATATATGTATATGTGTGACACAGAGACACACACAAACACACACACACACACATACATATACATATATATATATATATATATATATATATATATATATATATATATATATATATATATATACATTTATATATGTATGCATATATACGTGCACACACACAATACATACATGTAGATATTATTGAAGCCATCACAATTAAAAACCAAAAACCCAACATAAATAAAATAGAATTTAATACTGACAGAAACATCTTAGACATATTTAATATCTAATCCTCCAAATAATGAATACCAACCCCCTCCCAATTGCTAATGAACTAATCCAATAACACGGCCTGAATATCCAAAAATATTATCTATAGAAAATAAAATTAAAATGCAAGCTACTTCAAACCAAAGTATGCTGCCATGATGACAGTTGACGACAACCGAAAGTGCACGTAAAACAAGAAAAAAAAAGAAAAAGGGAATGTCGTCTTTTTCAACAACTTAAACCCAAAGTTAATTTAATATCGTAAAATAGACTCTCGTTATTTTTTCAGTCTCCTCCAGAGGGCGCTGTGTCTACCCGGCTGTTTTGTGAAAAATAGGCGGGAACAGCATTTTCCTCGCCAATTTTCTCACAATTCATAGCAAATATTCTCTATCTTTCTCTAATTTTTCCATTAATTTTCTATATCTCTATATTTTCATAACTGTTTCTGTCTGTCTGTCTTTCTTTCTTTGTTTCTCTCTTTCTTTCTTTGAATAACTATGCTTCTTTCTCTCTTTCAACAATTGTTTCTTTTTTCTCTTTTTTCATGTTTTTTTTTATCTTTTCCATCTTTCCTTCTACATTTTAATAATAGTCACCGTCTCTCTCTCTCTCTCTCTCTCTCTCTCTCTCTCTCTCTCTCTCTCTCTCTAGCCGGATTTTCTATTTATCTCTTTCTATATCTCTCTTGTAAGCATTCTCTCTTTCTTTTAGGATTTTCTTTATCTCTTTCTTTCTCTTACTACTTACTTTTTCTTCCCTTTTTATTAACTAATTCACTTTTTCAGTTTTTTTTTATAATCAATGTTTTTCAGGTTTTTTAATTTAAAACAATGAATCAAGGTAAAACGCAATTGATTCGGTTCACCATTAATACCAGGTTGGTGATACTCAAGCACACAACTAGCTATAAATTATGATCTGTTAACCGATTAGACCAAACATCCCCCTCTACTTTACAATCAGTCTAACATTTGAATAATCTTCAATGCCAAGAGAATTCAAATAGCCTCTATGAAAGATTGGGTACTTCTATGCGCGCGTGTGTGTGTGTGTGTGTGTGTGTATGTCTGTGTGTGTGAGAGAGAAAGAGTGCGCACGAACGTGTCAGTACGTGTGTGTGTTTGTTGAGACTTTTTATTCAAATTTATTAATTCATTTCCCATTTACACGCAAGAAAGAAAGAGAGAGAGAGAGAGAGCATTGGCTATTCTGTCGTAAGGATCTCATTTTTAAAATTATCCGCGGAAAATATTTAAAGCGATTTTCAATTAAAACAACGAATAGAATTCCTATTCTTTTTTCTTTTTTTTGTTATTATTTTAATT
>OZ038489.1:45429711-45432211 GCA_964036315.1 Acanthosepion esculentum | reverse complement strand
CTTAACGAAGTCTGGATGAATTCCCACTGGGAATTGGAGGGAAATGTTACAGTGAGAAGATGGTATTGCGCCAAGCGTTCAACTGGGAAAAGCTTGTCCGTTTTGAAAATAAACATTCAAAACTTTTATCCCGGTTCGAACATGGTGGCAATAAGCAGATTTTTTTTTTTTTTTTTTTTTTTTTTTTAGCCACGAGGCAAATCCATGAATATGTAGATATATCGATTTATTTTATTGCTTTTGTATTTTGGGGTTTATGGCTTCAAAAATGTCCATGTTTCGAGTTGCATAAGTGTCAGTGTCTTGGGGCATCTAAATGTGTGCATGTGTATGTGCATATGTCTACATGTGTGTGTTGCGTGTGTAATCAAGTACTTCTTTACACGCATGCGCATGTATGCGAGTCTTATGCCACTCGTCTGTTCACATATTTTCAATGAAGCATTTTTTAAATTGAAAGTCATTTCATTAATTAATCGAGCATTGCATTTAAATTCCAGTTCCTTGAAGATTTTCAGTAGGAAATTTCATTGTTATTATCATTATTATTATTATTATTATTATTATTATTATTATTACTATCATCTTCTCTAGTATTTGTACTTGTGTGGTTTTCACTGGCAATCAAGTGACAACAAGCCTCCTTAATATTTTAATATTTTCATTCATGAGCAAAGCTAATGCATGATATGTGGTTGGGTTGAATTCTTCTGCAGATTTTAGATTCTTCCATTCGTTTTGTAAAGCATTTTGAAACTAGTAGATGATCCAAATGTTTTCTGTTACAGTAGATGAATTATAATAACGTAACATAGATAGATAGATTTGAACAGACAGACAGACACACACACACACACACACACACACACACACACACACAGATATATATATATATATATATATATATATATATATATATATATATATATATACAATAAGTTGTATGGATATGAGTTTGTGACCCTGGGTTTCACGCTTTTGCGATCATCAGACGAACTGGTTTATTTTTTTTTTAAATTGGATCTATTTATGCTTATTTGACTATTTTTGGTGGGGGGGATATACTTCTGTGTTTGTTTGGGGTGACACTCTCATACGCATAGACACGTACATACACGTGTACACATTTTACAGAAGTACACATTTTTACTATATATATATATATATATATATATATATATATATATATATGTGTGTGTGTGTGTGTGTGTGTGTGTGTGTGTGTGTGTGCAAACAGATAGATAGATAGATAGATGTGAAACGGCTGATAGATAGATAGATAGATAGATAGATAGATAGATAGATAGATAGGGAACAGACATATTTATATATATAGTTTTACACATGTGTCAATTGACAGACAGCTAGCTCGCTAGATTCAGAGAGAAATGAATTGTCTTAGAAAGGCTGATAGATAGATAGATAGATAGATAGATAGATAGATAGATAGATAGATAGATAGATTATCTATTTGTGTTCAGTTCATTGTTATCGGCGTATTATAATTCCATCTCTTGATTCCCCTTTTCTGTTGTGGTCAACGCCATTATTTTGCATTCATTTGTCACTATTATTTAGCTAAAGTCTTGAATATTCCAAGTTTCAAAACGTAACAGATATAGAAACCTTTCAGTAAAGATTTTACTGAAAGCCCTTTCCAAAGCTTCAGTTTAATAGACGGTTGTAGTCGCAAGACAATGTGATTTGAACTCACTACTCCAGCATGTAGAGCAATGGTTCTCAAGCTTATTCTATCCATGGCCCCCTTTCAGCTCATTTTACAATTTCAGGAACAAATAAACAGCGTTATTTCTCCATGTAAACTTCCGTACGGTCGCGCTCGACGTGTTTTAATGGTCAGCAATCTTATTCTCGCTATGTTCATCGTAGCCGTAGAAAATTGATTAAGAAAAATGCAAAAGTTTTCTTTCAAATAATTTTTATTTTCCACGTACTTTCAGTCTCATCTGAGACCATCTTCAGGGTGTTAATTTCTCTATGTATGTGCATATGTATTTCTGTAAAGGTAAAACATTTTTAATGTTCATTTTTACTGCGTTTTTTTTATCATTCTATATCAATTTCAAATTCACGAAGTTTTTTTCCATTTAAGGGAGGGAACTTTTGTACTTCACTATTTATTATATATATATATATATATATATATATATATATATATATATATATATATATATATATATATATATATATAAATATATATATATATATATATATATATATATATATATATATATATATATTTATGTATGTATGTATATAGCAACCAACTACTTCTTGTAGTTGACAATTAATGATTTGCACATTTTAGTTGGTATTTTGTTTGATTCTTCTTCGCACCGGGATGTTTGTTGGAGCCCTCGATTCGATTTTAATCTTCAAATAACGCACCAAATTCTCGACCGGGTTTAAATCGGGAGACTGACTTGGCCATTTCAGGATATTTATATTATTTTCAGCAAACCATTTCTTCGTAGATTTT